>WAAF01013378.1:1465-15757 GCA_013400475.1 Tricholaema leucomelas
CACTGCCAAAACCCTGGTGCTCTACCATCACTGCCAAAACCCTGGTGCTCTCCCATCACTCACTGCCAAAACCCTGGCGCTCTCCCACCACTCACTGCCAAAACCCTGGTGCTCTACCATCATTGCCAAAACCCTGGTGCTCTCCCATTACTCACTGCCAAACCCCTAGTGCTCTCCCATCACTGCCAAAACCCTGGTGCTCTACCATCACTGCCAAAACACTAGTGCTCTCCCACCACTGCCAAAAGCCTGGTCTTTTCCCACCACTGCCAAAACCCCAGTGCTCTCTCATCACTCACTGCCAAAACTCTAGTGCTCTCTCACCATCCCTTAAATTCCCAGTGCTCTCCCACCGTCCCTCAGATTCCCAAGGAATGCCACACTCAACATCTCCTGATCTCCAGCTGAAGGAACCAAGGGGCCAAGCTGAGGTAAGACTGCAAGGGAGGCCACACACTCAGCTAGCCCAAAAGCAAGTGTGCCTCTCCCCAGCCTTACCTCAACCCTATTCATTTCCTTCCCTCATGTGATGAGCCTGTAAATCCTCAGGGTGAGCAGCACATACCTGTACAGCATTGATTCGGGGTGGTTATTCCCAATGTTGTGCTCTTCCTAATGGATTCCCAGCCTGGTCTAAACAAGGAACAGAGGAGGAAGACAGCCCCAGAGAGCCGTGGAGAGACCATATGCCTCCAACTAGGTCATTTAGATTTTTTCCAAATGAGGTGTGGACCACAGCACCATCCCTACAGCAGCAATGCCGAGGCTCCACGTGCCTCCAGAAGCATTCCTCCCTCCTCATGCTCCTCTGGGTTATAATTACCTGTGAGAACCACAAACACAGGCTCAACCTTCTTCTTCTGCTGGGTCCACGCTGCAAACTGACTTACGAGGCTGCTATCCCTCAAGACCCAAGTCCAGAGGACAGTGTCATGGGCATTTCTAATTGATTCCTGCTTTGGAGTAGAACAGCCAGCCCCCAGTGAATGAAAAACTGCAAAAGCTCAGGAAGAAGTGATTTTTGCTGTGTTTTGAAGGAAGGGGATTTCTAGCTCCATTATTTTCATCCTTCTGACTCAACACAGGCATTTGCGTGTGTGCACAGCCATCAGATGGAGATGGAGCTGCTATTAACAGAGAGTCAGTCTCCTGGAAATGACAAAAGGTTCGCTTCTAACTCATCAAGGGGTCCTGCAAAAACGCCACTCAGCACTCAGGCTCATCTCTCAAGCACCAGAGCAGGTTTTTCAGAGCAAAACTATCAGGAGCTGAGAAACCCACGGCTGCTAAAGCCCCACGCAAATGCCAACTCCCTAGCAACACAAGCTGCCTTTTCTGGAACAAAAGCTCTCCAAGAAAGAAAAAGCTCATCCTCCAATGAGGTTAGAAGAAGCCTGTCATCACAGAAAGATGCTACCACTCAAACTACAAGAATGTGCTGAAGCAGTGCCAGAAAGAGGTACAGAAAAGCTCGGTTTCTTTTGAACTGGCACAGCACAAGGTGGGAAGCTAGGTGAAAGCAGCAGCATCTCCCTGGGTTCAGCTCTGCTGCACCCAAGCTTGGGCACTACACAACATCAATCAGTACCTGATCTTCCAGCACCCCTCTGGCCTCTGCAGACCAGTAAGCTGCGCTCAGTATGATCCCAAACGTTTTCAACACAGTGGGATTTGTCTTGCAAACCAAGCAAGGTTGCAAAGGTGGTGGAGCAAACAGCCTGCAACATTTGGAGAGCAGAGAGAGAAGAAATGCTGGATCTTGAGTGGTTAGAATCATGGAATCACTTGGGTTGGAAAGGAGCCTGAAGGATCAATTAGTCCAACATCCCTGCAGTCAGTAGGGACACCTGCAATGAGATCAGGTTGCTCAGAGCCCTGTTCAATCTGACCTAGAGTTGTTTCAGGGTCGGGATATCTACCACCTCTCTGGGCAACCTGGGCCAGGGTCTCACCACTCCTCAGAACAATTCCTTCTGTCTAGTCCACTTTTGGTTTAAAACCATCACCCCATGCCCTGTCACAACAAGCCCTGATAAAAAGTCCATCCTCATCATTCTGATAGAGCTCCTGTAAGTACTAAGAGGCCACAAGAAGGTCTCCCCAGAGCCTTCTCTTCACCAGGCTGAACAAGCGCAGCTCTCTTTGTCCTCACAGCAAAGAAGCTCCATCCCTCAGATCATTTTTATGGCCTCCTCCAGACCTAGAATCATAGAATCAANCCCCTTCTTCTGTTGCTGCTTGCCTGGCAGAAGAGACCAACCCCACCTGGCTACAGCCTCCCTTCAGGTAGTTGCAGACAGCAATGAGGTCTGCCCCGAGCCTCCTCCTCTGCAGGCTGCACACTCCCAGCTCCCTCAGCCTCTCCTCACAGGGCTGTGCTCCAGGCCCCTCACCAGCTTTGTTGCCCTTCTCTGGACACCTTTCAGTATCTCAACATCTCTCTTGAATTGAGGAGCCCAGAACTGGACACAGCACTCAAGGTGTGGCCTGACCAGTGCTGAGTACAGGGGCAGAATAACCTCCCTTGTCCTACTGGCCACACTGCTCCTGATCCAGGCCAAGATGCCATTGGCTTTCCCGTTCCAACAGGTCCATATTTTTTCCTGTCCTGAGGACCCTGGAGCTGGACACAGTACTACAGGTAGGGTCTCACCAGAGAGGGGCAGAAGGGTAGAATCCTGTCGCTCAACCTGCTGGCCCTGCTGCTTTGGACACAGCCCAGGGTGCAGCTGGCTTCTGGGCTGCAAGCACACATCACTGGCTCCTATCCAGCTTTTCACCCACCAGTACCCCCAAGTTCTTTTCTGTAGGGTTGCCCTCAATAAGTTACTGATCATAGACCACTGGGGACAGACATTTACCCTTCTCTTTTTCTTTTTTGATCCTCGCCCTTGTGCTGTAAGTGTGACACTTTACTTCTTGCTCAGCTGTCTGGGTTGACATTAACCCAGGGGCTGGGAGCTCCAGTGCTGGTATTTCTTGCTGCTGGTTACACAACCTTTGCCACCCTGCTGCTTCACCTCCTTTCTGCATGCTCCTCATTTAAAGTCTTTTATTGTCAAGGGAGGTTTTGTGGCAACTTTCTTCTGGTTACCACTTTGCTTTCAAGCTCTTCAGATCTTAATTCCTTCTTTAATAATGAGTGCAGCAGTTTTCCCACTTGCCACTGATTATCAGTCATCCAGATCCCTCAGAAAAGGGCTTTTTCAAAAGCAGATGAGCATAGCACTTCAATGAAAGAATGACTTAGGTTACAATCTGAACCCTTCCAAGAATAAAGCCAATTATTTCTAGACTTTTACTCTGCTCTTCTTATTTTCTTATACAGGTTAAACAAGTTTCTTAGGGTTATGTGAGCAGCAAATCTATCCTGCCTTGTTTTACCACTTTTTCCCTTGTTTTAAGCCTTCATTTTTGGCCAAGAATTGTTTATTTCATAAATAAATCTACCTACTTACAGAGTAGAGGAATAATTCCTTGTATGTGGTGTTCTTAGTTAAATTTTATCTCCCTTTTATTTTAACAAGGATGGAAAACAAGCCCTGTGAGGAGAGGCTGAGGGAGCTGGGGGTGTGCAGCCTGCAGAAGAGGAGGCTCAGGGCTGACCTCATTGCTGTCTACAACTACCTGAAGGGAGGCTGTAGCCAGGTGGGGTTGGTCTCTTCTGACAGGCAAGCAGCAACAGAACAAGGGGACACAGTCTCAAGCTATGCCAAGTGAGGTCTAGGCTGGATGTTAGGAGGAAGTTGTTGCCAGAGAGTGATTGACATAGGAATGGGCTGCCCAGGGAGGTGGTGGAGTCACCATCCCTGGAGGCGTTCAGGCAAAGCCTGGATGAGGCACTTAATGCCATGGTCTGGTTGGTTGGCCAGGGCTGGGTGCTAGGTTGGACTGGATGAGCTTGGAGGTCTCTTCCAACCTGGCTGATCCTATGATTCTATTAACATCTTGGCATGAACTTCCCTTTCCCTCCAATATTCCAGAAGCAGTGTTTCATTATTTTACTAGCAACAAGCATGGCATGAAAAGAAAAACCCTTTGGCAACCTTTAGATTGCTGGGGGAGTGCACAGACGAGACTGTTGGGAAACTTTTGAAGCAAAAAAAGTTCAAGTAGCATTCTTGAATACTTCACACCATGCAGAAAGCTGTACCTGAAGCAGGAGGTTGGGATCTTTCTCTAGAAGGAACAACTGGACAGAGTCCAGCAGAGGGTACGAAGCTGCTGATGGGACTGCAGCACATCTCTGACAAGGAAAGGCTGAGAGATCTGGGGTTGTTGAGCCTAGAGAAAACTGAGAAGGCATCTTCTAAAAGCTGATCAATATCTAAAGGGTCAAGAGGATGGGACCAGACTCTTTTAAGTGGTGGCTAGCAACAGCACAAGAGGCAACAAGCACAATCTAGGACACAGGAAATTTCACTTAAACTTAAGGAAAAACTTTTTTGCTTTGAGGGTGCCAGAGCCCTGGACCCAGCAGCCCAGAGAGGCTGTGGAGTATCCTCTACAGATATTCCAGACCTGCCTGGACACAATCCTGGGCACCCTACTCTGGGTGACCCTGCTTTAACAGAGAGAGTTGGACCAGATGATCACCAGAGGTGCCTTCCAACACCCACTGAGCCAGAATTCTGCACTTCTGTGATTTGAAGAGGAAAGCTTAGAAACTGAACTGCTTTTGTGAAACCACTCAACAGTAGCAACAGGGAGATGCTCCTGTCACCAAAACATTTACATGTTTAATGCCCAGCACAGACAATCACAACAATAAATCAGGGATCAGCTCTGGTGTGAGCAGATCTGATGTGAACAGCCTTTGCACTCCTTAGACTTGCTCGGCAGAGGCTACACAACCTCCTGGTCCAATCAGCAGATCACCACACAGCCATTTTGCTTTCCAAACTTCTCTTCCTCTTTCAGAGCCCTACAGGTCTGAGCATGAGCTGCAGATAGTTTTCAGCCTTTAGCCGGAAGCCTGCTTGGTTTTTAAGGAGTGCTGAATCAGTCAAAGGAAATGTTAAAGAGAGATTTCAATGAAGTAATTAAAGGAATTCATAACATCTGAATTTATCCCCCTTTACCAGCTTCCTATTCCTCTTTTTTCTGTTGTTGTTGTTTCCACCAAATCTTGGCTGACTGCTAATTTTTCAGTGCATCTCATCTCTATTCTGCAAGCAAGAAGGCAACTGAGCTGCCTTTTGTCTGGTCAGCACAAACAAGTTGAAAAGATCTGGGTTACGCAGCAGGCTGGAGCTGCAGAAGTTCAGGCGCATTGCAGGAAGTTGACTGCACAGAATTAAATCCCAGCTTCCTCTCTGTGACACACACATTGGCTGCAGAGAAGATGCTTTGGCATTTTTTCCAGGGGGGGAAAAAAAAGATATTTTATTTTTGCATGCTTCAGGTTGGAGCTGTGACACCAGCTGGAGAAAGGAATCAACGCGACCCTTGACCATGAACACTTAAAGCAGGAGCTTCTTTGAGCCATTTCTTTGATTTGGTATTTCCCATTTCCCCTTCCTCACAGCTTCTTTTTTGGTTTACTATTATTAATACAGCAGAATAATTCACAGGAAGCAGATGTGCAAGAAGGAATCTCTATGAACTAGAAGACGGTAGGCTGAACACAGTAGGCTGAAGACAGTGGCTGAACATGAGCCAGCAGTGTGCCCAGGTGGGCAGGAGAGCCAATGGCATCCTGGCCTGGAGCAGGAGCAGTGTGGCCAGCAGGACAAGGGAGAATATTCTGTCCTTGTACTCAGCACTGGTCAGACCACACCTTGAGTGCTGTGTCCAGTTCTGGGCTCCTCAATTCAAGAGAGATGTTGAGATACTGGAACATGTCCAGAGAAGGGGAACAAAGCTGGTGAGGGGCCTGGAGCACAGCCCTGTGAGGAGAGGCTGAGGGAGCTGGGGGTGTGCAGCCTGCAGAAGAGGAGGCTCAGGGCTGACCTCATTGCTGTCTACAGCTACCTGAAGGGAGGCTGTAGCCAGGTGGGGTTGGTCTCTTCTGCCAGGCAAGCAGCAACATAAGAAAGGGACACAGCCTCAAGCTGTGCCAGGGGAAGTCTAGGCTGGATGTCAGGAGGAAGTTGTTGGCAGAGAGAGTGATTGGCATTGGAATGGGCTGCCCAGGGAGGTGGTGGAGTCACCATGCCTGGAAGTGTTGAAGCAAAGCCTGGCTGAGGCACTTAGTGCCATGGTCTGGTTGATTGGCCAGGCCTGGTTGCTAGGTTGGACTGGATGAGCTTGAAGGTCTCTTCCAACCTGGTTGATTCTATGCTTCTAACTCAATCTCACACACCCCAAAAAGCAGGATGGGTCCTAGATATTTGCTGAATGAGGCAAAAAAGCCCCCTCCAAGTGATCTGGCATATTTAGAAGCATTTACTTTATATACTGGAAACATACAATTAAAGAATTTTGAAAGCCACTCCATGACAGCTGCTTAGCTTTCCTCCAAGTCTACAAAACCTTGCAGAAATAGCCAAAGCTATTATTTTTAAATTCTAAACTAATTAAAATGTTCATGTAAAAAAAAATGCCTTACATTCCTTACTATCCAAAATCTGACAGTGCTTTAAACCTCCCTTGCTTCCCCTTCTTTCTTCCCTCCACTGCAGCACTTCCCTTCCAGCTCACACCTGCCGTGTTTTTAGTGTTTTAAAGCCACTACTTAAAGCCACAGACCTTCAGAATGCAAGTGCAACAAATTCATTTCAGTTCTTTCCCAAGAAGAATTTGCAGTGCTTCCCACCAAAACAGACAGGTTTGCTGATGACACCAAGCTGTGTGGTGCAGCAGCCAGGCTGGAGGGCAGGGATGGCATACAGAGGGACCTGGACAGGCTGCAGAGGTGGGCACAAGCCAAGCTCAGGAGGTTCAACAAGACCAAGGGCAAGGTCTTGCAGCTGGGTCGAGGCAATGGCAAGCAGAAATCCACGCTGGGCAGTGAGTGGCTGGAGAGCAGCCCTGAGGAGAGGGACTTGGGGGTGATGCTGGATGTGAAGCTCTACATGAGCCAGCAGTGTGAACTTGCAGCCCAGAAAGCCAAGCAGAGCCTGGGCTGCAGCAGGAGAAGTGTGGCCAGCAGNGCCCCATGGCTGGAGGTGTTTAAGGCCAGGCTGGCTGAGGCTGTGTGCAGCCTGCTCCAGGGTAGGGTGTCCCTGGGCATGGCAGGGGGGTTGGAACTGGCTGATCCTTGTGGTCCTTTCCAACCCTGACTGATTCTATGATCATGGAATCGCAGAATCCAGCATGGTGGGAGTCGGAAGGGACCTCTGGGAATCATCTGGTCCAATGCCCCTGCTAAAACCAGAGTCACCCAGTGCAGGTTGTCCAGGACTGCATACAGGTAAGTTTGGAATACCTCCAGAGAAAGAAACTGCACAACCTCTCTGGGCCGCCTGGTCCAGGGGTGTGGCACCCTCACAGGAAGGATTTTTTAACTGGTGTTCAGGTGGAACCTCCTGGGTTCCACTCTGCCTGTTGCCCCCTGTCCTGTCACTGGGCACCAGTGAAAGGAGTCCAGCCATATCCTCTTGCCTTCTATCCTTTAGAAAATGATCAGTATGGAGAAGATCCCTGCTCAGCCTTCTATCCACCAGGCTGAACAGCCCCAGGGCTCTCAGCCTTTGCTTCTCACAGAGATGCTCCAGTCCCATCATCATCTTCAGAGCCTTTCAATGGACTCTCTCTAGTACTTCCCTGTCTCTGTTGAACTGGGCAGCCCAGAAGTAGAGTCAGGACTCCAGATGTGGCCTCAGCTAGGGCAGAGTAGACAGGGAGAAGAACCTCCCTCGACCACATTCTTCTTAATGTACCTCTGGGTATCAAGATCTGCACCTCCTGTTTTGGGAGTGGAAATTTTACACTATCAAAACACATGGGCTGAGGGACAGGCTGGCTGTTCCCAGAGTGAATCCTGACTTCACAAGGAAGGGTTTTCATCATCCTCAGTTTTTAAACCACCTGCTCTCCAAGGATAAATGAGATCTTCCATGGTGCCTAGTAACTTCAGCTCTCTTCCTGATGCCTGAGCATTTCCTGCACCTTTTAAAGCCTTTTCCATCCTTTCCAGCATTCTGCAGTGAGCTCCAAGTTACCTCAACACACATCCCCACCTGGAGTAGCTCCATCAGTACAAACTATCAGCTCTTCCCTAAATCCACTGGACACATTTATACCATCTGGCATCATCTCCTCTACTCCTACCTCTACAGAGCTCAAACCTCATCTCTTTATTATGCTGATGCTCTCATTCCCCATCAAGTTTGACCACTACAGTCCTCTCAATCCACCCTGATCCACCCCTTCACAGGCGCTGTCAGCTCCACGTTGTAATTTACTACTTACTCAGGTTGGCTGCTACAGGTTTGACAATTGGGAAACACCTTCCGTGGTGTCACTCAGGATGAAGTGCCTTGTGTTCCAAAAACACCTATTTAACTAAAGCAAATAAGATGCCATCAGTAGTGAAGGTACATAGTGGACCTGAAGTTGTTTTTACAAGCAGTGTAGCTCCCTCTGAATAAATCAACTTTTGTTTGCCTGTGTCTTTAGACTTCTGACCTAGACAAGCTCAAGAAGTGGCCCTGTGTGAACCTTATGATATTTAACAAGGCCAAGTGCAAGGTCCTACACCTGGCTTGAAGCAGCCCTTGGGGGATGAAGGGATAGAGAGCAGCCCTGCAAAGAGGGACTTGAGGGTTCTGGTGGGTGTGAAGATGGCAATGTGAACCTGCAGCCCAGGAGGCAAATCACATCTTGGGCTGCATCCAGAGCAGCAAAGCCAGCAGGTTGAGGGAGAGGATTCTGCTGTTCTCAACTCCCACCTGCAATCCCATGTCCAGCCCTGTGGTTCTCAGCACAGAAGAGACATGAGCCTGTTGGAATGCATCCAGATGAGGGACATTAAAAAAATGATGTAAAGGTTGGAACTGCTCTGCTGTGACAACAGGCTGAGAGAGCTGGGATTGTTCAGCCTAGAGAATAGGATAGGGACAATCTTTCTTTCAGTCTGCTGCAAGAGAACAAAGGGTGATGGTTTTAATCTGAAAGAGGGGAGATTCAGACTTAGATAGAAGGTAGAAACCCTTTACATTGAAAGTGGTGAGACACTGGCCCAGGTTGCCCAGAGAAGTGGTAGATATCTCATGTCAAGAACCATTTCAAGTCAGCTTGAGTGGGGGTCTGAACAACCTGCTCAGGTTGAAGATGCCCCTGCTGACTGCAGGTGGGTTGGACCAGGTGACCTTTAAAGACCTCTTCCCACCCATAGCCTTCAGTGATTCCATGATCTTTTTAATTAAAACCCAAATAAATCCAAGCCAAGCCTATTCACTGCTGGCACCACATCTGCTTCCCCTTTTAGATCTTCTAAGTAGTTTCATTATGGTTACAAGGATCCAATTCATCTTATTCTGCAACCTGTTGAAGCATGAGAACTGGAAACAGCGATGATATACTAATTATTGCAGTGTGAATTTCACCCTTCTGATGCCCAAGGATGGGACTTCACATAACTTTTAAAGGGATCAGGAAGGTTTCCATCCTTAAGATTACTCTTCAAGAGGCTTCTCCTGAAGTTCTCAAGTCTTGGCTCCTACTATACAGAATTCCACCAACAACTTACTACAATCTCCCAGGCAGTTTATGATTCTGGCAAGACTTAGTGCAATCTATCACACGGGTGACAGACAGAACATAAACTGTATCCTGGCTGACATCACTGCTGTAGTCTCTGGTGAAGTCAGAAGAAACTATTACAAAATGAAAAACAACACTGTCAGAAGTGCTTTCCACCACTCTGACATGTCCCTATTTCTTCCTCAACCCAGGATGTCCTGCTGAAAACAGACTTGCCTTGTCCAAAAGGACTTTTCTCATGACTACTATGTGAAACACTCAACAACAAAAAAAAGACTAAATAAAAGAGCAGACAACAGGACTGAAAGTAGAGAAAAACCCACTCACAGAAAAGTCATTAAAAGAGGTAGACTACTCACATTCATAGGATCATAGAAATGAGCAGGTTGGAAGAGACCTCCAAGATCATCCACTCCAACCTAGCACCCAGCCCTGGCCAATCAACCTGACCATGGCACTAAGTGCCTCAGCCAGGCTTTGCTTCAACACCTCCTCCAGGCACAGCAACTCCACCACCTCCCTGGGCAGCCCATTCCAATGCCAATCACTCTCTCTGGCAACAACTTCCTCCTAACATCCAGCCTAGACCTCCCCTGGCACAACTTGAGACTGTGTCCCCTTGTTCTGTTGCTGCTTGCCTGGCAGAAGAGCCCAACCTCACCTGGCTACAGCCTCCCTTCAGGCTGCAGATGAAATATATCCAACCCCCAAGGGAAACATGCTTGCTAAAATAGTTTTTAAATGGAGAAGTCTTGAGTAAATGTCATTCACATATCACCAGCAGAGACAGGTCATCAGAAACTCCAATCTTTGCTTGAGGATAATGCCTCCTACCCAAGGAGAAGTTTCAGCAAGGCTTGTCCTTAATAACAGGCACACACAAGCCATCACTCAAGAAAGGAGGCTCTTCCCACCAAGCCATCGCCACTGAGGATGACTGGCTTATGAGGTGAACCATCAAGGTCACAGCTGTCCTCCAACATTCTCATTCCTCAAACAAAGCAAAATGGAAGGTAAATATTTGCCTGTAGCTACTAAATCCAAAGACTCAATGCCTATTATCCAACACGGGTATGCGGCAGCTCATTCCCACCGGTGGGAATCACCATCTTCCAATCAAACAGTGCTTTGCTCAGGGATTAAAACATCCAGAGGCAGAACTGTGCAACACTGTCAGCTGCTTCAGCACCTCGTGTCAGTCCCTTCTCTCCATTCCAACGCTGGAGAAGACCTGTCTGACAGCAGGCTACATGAAGACTGACACTTTTACCTCCCACCAATGACTGCTGCAACCTAGAAACTTTTCCTGAGTGCTCTGCTATTCTGACAGACGTTTGTGTTATTACCATATTCTTTCTAAAGTGAGCAATTAATGCAGTGCTGACTTGGCAACTCAATCAAACACAAAAGAAACCTGTCCTATTTAGCTGCTGAACACATCTGAGCATGGGTAAAATTCTACCAAAGCCTCACTTCCCACCAGCAAAGGAAAAAGAAGAGCTTTTTCTACAATAAATATCTGCAGCTATGCTTTAGCCTTTTGCCTTTCAGTCCAGCCTGCTTGCATCTTCCCTCTGTTCTTAAGCTGGGCTTCCCAGTTTGAGACAGAAAGGGAACTTTTAGAGACAGTCCAGCAGAGGTTATGAAGATGCTGGGGGAACTGAAGGTTGAGGAAAGTTCCCCTTTCCCTCTCCTATGCACCAGTGAGGCCACATGTAGAGGCTTGGGTCCAGTTCCGGGCTCCTCGGTTCGAGAAAGACAAGGAACTACTGGAGAGAGTCCACTGAAAGGCTACAAAGGTGCTAAGGGAACTGAAGTATCTCTGGCAAGGAAAGGTTGAGAGACCTAGGGCTGTTTAGGCTGAGGAAGAGCAGACTGAGAGGGGATCTCATCAATATCCAAAAGGCAGGGAGCAAAAGGATGTGGCCAGACTCTCTTCAGCAGTGCCCAGTGCTAAGGTAAGGGGCAATAGGCACAAACTAGCACAGGAAGTTCCACCTAAACATAAGGAAAAACTTTGCTGTGAGGGCACTGAAACATGGCACAGGCTGTTCAGAGAGGCTGTGGAGTTTCCTTCTCTAGAGAGACTTCAAACCCACCTGGATGCAATCTGGGACCTCTGCTGTGGGTGACCCTGCTTTAGCAGAAGGTTAGGACTAGATAGTCCCCAGAGGTCACTTCTAATCCCCACCATGCTGGCATTCTGGGATTCTCTAATACCTCTATATTTAGTTTTCCTTCTCTTTCTGTTCTTTTCATTGTGTCTCAGCCCCTTTGCACAACGAGAAAGGTTTTAACTGTCACAGAATCACAGAATCAGGGCAATCAGGGCAAGGGAGGTGATTCTCCCCCTTTACTCTGCTCTCCTCAGACCCCACCTGGAGTACTGTGTGCAGTTCTGGAGCCCCCAACACAAGAAGGATATGGAACTGCTGGAGCGGGTCCAAAGGAGGGCCACGAGGATGATCAGAGGGCTGCAGCAGCTCTGCTATGAGGACAGGCTGAGAGAGTTGGGGCTCTTCAGCCTGGAGAGGAGAAGGCTTCGAGGAGACCTTATAGTGGCCTTCCAGTATTTGAAGGGAGCCTACAGGAAAGCTGGGGAGGGACTATTTACACGGTCTAGTAATGTTAGGACGAGGGGGAATGGGTTTAAGCTGGAAGAGGGGAGATTTAGACTGGATGTTAGGAGGAAGTTCTTTACAGTGAGGGTGGTAAGGCACTGGAACGGGTTGCCCAGGGAGGTTGTGGATGCTTCCTCCCTGGAGGTGTTGAAGGCCAGGCTGGATGAGGCCTTGAGCAAGCTGCTCTAGTGGGAGGTGTCCCTGCCTATGGCAGGGGGTTGGAGCTGGATGATCCTTGAGGTCCCTTCCAACCTAAACCATTCTACGAGTCTATGATTCTATGAATCAGTCAGGGTTGGAAGGGACCACAACAATCATCCAGTTCCACTCCCCCTGCCACGGGCAGGGACACCCTACCCTAGAGCAGGCTGGCCAGAGCCTCATCCAGCCTGGCCTTAAACACCTCTAGGGATGGGGCCTCAGCATCCTCTCCTCCATGGGCACTGCTTCTTCTATCCTCTAGTGGCTTGGATTTTTTTTTGTTCTTGCTTGTTCACTGATTCTGCAACCAAGATTTCAAGATGCTCCCTTCTGCAGGGGCTTTGTTGTTCAAAATTACATAAAAGGAACTTTAAATGCCCATCTCACACACAGAGGTGGTGGGGGGGAAAGTTTGGTTGGGTTTCTTTTTTTAGCATTATTAATAGCAAAAGAATGCAGCCAGAATCACAGAGTACATGAGGAGCAACATTAAAATATGTCTACTTGTTTACTTCTCGTGCTAATAGTCCTAATTACAGAGGCTACTGTGGTTTAGTGATTTACCTCTCAGGGTACAAAAAAATATTTCTTAAAACTCAGTAATGTCTATAAAACTTTATTTAGAAAACATGAAAAAAGAAAAAAACTGAAGCAGCTTGGATCAAAAGAAACATACCCAACCTGCATCCGTGCCTGAGAAAGCAGACCACAGCAAAAGCAACCCAACAAAACATCTTTACTGCGATGCTACGCATTGACAAGTTGAAAAAAGCAGAGCAAAGCTCCTGGAGTAGCATTTCTAAGCAGACAGAAGAGGCTGCAAAGACTATCAGCCACCATTGCTGTTCATTTAACTGCGGCCAAGGTGTGCCAAGGAGCTTAGTAAAGTACTCCAAGGCCTCCTGGATCACATTACAGACAGCATTTTCATACTTTAGTGCAATAAAGATATGAGTTCAACCTAAATACACGTCCACTTCAAGTGACAGTTGTCCTTTCAAAAGCCAAAATACTTCTGAGCTTCTCTAAAAGTCTTCTCAAAGGGTCTAACCTTGCTTGCAAAAGTTTCCCAGCAGTCTATTATCAGTACATGGTGCTCCTGTGACTGAAGATTACGTTCAAGACCAAATCTAGCTACGTGTCTTCAGGGAACTGGAACATGAAGCCTGTAGATGGACTGCTATGGGCTTATTTTTTTATCTAAATCAGCTTAAATAAACAGAATTTGCATCTGGCTGGAGACAGGGTACAGATAACAAGCATTCCTGACACACCAGTTGCAAAACCTTAGCGCTGTGGTTTGAGACTTGTTCATTTCAACAGTTCAAGGCGCCTGAATTCTGGTCTCCTCCACAGCCACCTGAGGAGGCCTATGGCAAAAGCAGCAGCTCCTACTGGAATGGCTAACAGATTTATTCACCCTGCACATCCTGGTTTTTAGCTAACATTTTAACAAACTTAAACCTCCAAAGTGGCTTAAAACTAAGAGCTGTGATAAAGGTATAGAAGAAAAGCAGTGGCAGGAAAAGAAGTTCACTCAGTTGCAAATTTATTCACCTTGGACATCCTGGTTTTCAGCCAACATTTTAACAAACTTAAACCTCCAAAGTGGCTTAAAACTAAGAGCTGTGATAAAGGTAGAATAGAATAGAATAGAATCAATCAGGTTGGAAGAGACCTCCAAGATCATCCAGTCCAACCTAGCACCCAGCCCTAGCCAGTCAACTAAACCATGGCACTAAGTGCCTCATCCAGGCTTTTCCTGAACACCCCCAGGGATGGTGACTCCACCACCTCCTTGGGCAGCCCATTCCAAGGGCAA
>WAAF01013378.1:15948-78895 GCA_013400475.1 Tricholaema leucomelas
TCATCCCATTGGCCTCTGCCCACCCATCCAGCCTGTCCAGGTGCCTCTGCAGGGCTCTCCTACCTTCCAACAGATCAACACCTGCTCCTAGCTTGGTGTCATCTGCAAACTTAATGATGCTGGACTCAATCCCCTCGTCCAGATCATCAATAAAGATACTGAACAGGTACAGAAGAAAAGCAGTGGCAGGAAAAGAAGTTCACTCAGTTGTAATTTACCTCCAGAAAATTCACTCAGGATATCCTTTGACACCATTTTTTTCATTCCGTTGACACCATTTTTTCATTCTAGTTCCATAATATATCTAGTACATGCAAACATGCATCAGGAGCATCCTCTGCTCTTGCCATAGCAGAGCAACCAAAAGCATCCTGGATTCAGCCTCTTCTACAGACTAAAGAAAGGTTCATAATCTCATAAGCAAAGCAAGTTAAAAGGGGAAATAAACATGAACAGAGAACAGGAAAGGAGAAAAGTGAGCTAAGATTTGTGACCACAGTTAGTCCACAGTCACACAGGACAAGCACCACTAACAGCTTAGACTAAAGCAGGTGTCCGTGACCAACACAGGAGCTCTGCTACAGGTGTAACTCTTTCAGCCCAACAGCCACAACTCACAGGCTGGCAAGAGGACACTGAAGCTTACCATGTTTTTTTTAAGTGAACTGGACCATGACTGGACATGAGGAGGAAGTTGCTCAGCATAAGAGTGGTAAGAGGCTGGAATGGGTTGCCTAGGGAGGTGGTTGAGGCCCCATCCCTGGAGATGTTTAAGGCCAGTTTGGATGAGGCTCTGGCTAACCTGCTCTAGGGTAGGGCGGTCCCTGACCACGGCAGGGGGGTTTGGAACTAGGTGATCCTTGTAGTCCCTTCCAACCCTGACTGATTCTGTGATTCTATGACCGACCTAACAGCCATCAGGAAAGCAGTCTCCACTTGCTTTTTTCCTCACCAGTACATGCCAAAGCCTTCTCCTGACAAGAGCTTCTCTCCAACGATGCATACAGCACTTGTTCTTAAAGCAATTACACAGGCTATGAGCTCTTCACCATGTCAACAACAATTCCCCTCCTGTGGACCAAAACAGCTTAGAAAAACACATCACTGAAGTCTGCTTCCCCGCTGAAGAGCATCTCTTCACCTGAGCACACCAGAACAGGAACAAACAACAGCTCCTCTCACGAGGCAAGGGATGGATGGAGAATGTGAAGCTACGCAACCAGCATCATTTGGGAAGAGGAACAGTAAAGAGGTTATAAACAGCATGCATCTTTCCACAGCTAGTGTAAGGCTCTTGCTGCAAGCTGCTCAAAAGTATTTCAGTTTTATGGGTTTCTGGAAAGAACTGGTTAAGCTACTGAGGCTCCAACAGCTCCCAGCTCCTCACAAATGCATGTTATGAGCTGCGGTTTCCTGTTTGTTATGTTTTCCAGTATACTTCAGACAGCAAGTTGAAGTAAGTTACTTTGCCCCTACTCCCCCTCCCCCCCAGGTTGAGATCAAACTGTGTAAACATCTGTTTGAGGTAACAAGTTCATCTTGCTTTCAGAAGAGGCAAATTGCCTAAACTCAGAGTCTTTATCCCATCTCTTTGTAAATATATACCTCCTATATCATTTCTTTTAATAAACCACTCCTCGATGACCGTTTAAGTGTGTAAAAATAAGCTGAGAGAAAGCCTCCAACTCGTTTTAATTATGCCTTGATAAAAGAGTCAGTCCATTTCTTCACGCACTGAAAAGCAGTCATTTAGGGCTGTCATCTTAGCGAGCGAATTAATTTCCTCAGGAGCGAGTAAGAAAATGAGAACGATTTAAGTCAGCGCCAAGCTCCCAGTAAATGCTGGCAGCGTTCACCCAGGTTATGCACGATACCACCCTTCCTCTAGGGAGAAAAGGTCAGTCAGGTAGCAAAAGCAACATGCTGTTGAGTCAGGACACCTGCACAGTCCAGCCCTGGTTCTGAAACCAGGCAGCTGCAAGTCCTTGGCCACGCCGCTGAGAGCTTGTGACTGCCTTTAGTCATCTGCAGAGTGAAATGTTGGGCGACGCTGCGCCTGCGCAGGCAAGCAAAGCCTGAGCTCTGGAACAAAGAGGCTGCAGAGATAGCATGGCTCAGCCCGGGGGTGTTTAACGAAGTTGGGGCAGGTATTGAGTGTGGTTGGCAGCAGGAAAAGGGTAATCTTGTGAGCAGAGTTTATTTTACTCAAGGTGGAGGATGTGTCAGTGTCAGCCATAGTAAGAGGCAGGATGCCCTACCAAGAGGTAGGATGAGGGAGGTTATTTTTCCCCTGTACTCAGCACTGGTCAGGCCACACCTTGAGTACTGTGTCCAGTTCTGAGCATCTCAATTCCAGAGAGATGTCGAGGTGCTGGAAGGTGTCCAGAGAAGGGCAACAAAGCTGGTGAAGGGCCTGGAGCACAAACCCTATGAGGAGAGGCTGAGGGAGCTGGGTTTATTTAGCCTGGAGAAGGCTCAGGAGTGACCTCATTGCTGTCTACAACTACCTGAAGGGAGGTTGCAGCCAGGTGGGGGTTGGTCTCTTCTCCCAAGCAACCAGCAACAGAAAAAGGGGACACAGTCTCAAGTTGTGCTGGGGGAAGTATAGGCTGGAAGTTAGGAGGAAGTTGTTGGCAGAGAGAGTGATTGGCATTGGAATGGGCTGCCCAGGGAGGTGGTGGAGTCACCATCCCTGGAGGTGTTCAAGAAAAGACTGGATGAGGCATGGCACTGGATGTGCCATGGTCTGGTTGATTATCCAGGGCTAGGTGCTAGGCTGGACTGGCTGATCTTGGAGGTCTCTTCCAACCTGGCTGATTCTGTGAGTCTCTAAGAATGGGATTGAGGCAGCACAGCAAAGGTGTGCACATGGCCTTTGAGTAAATGAGTTTGCCTCTTGGAAAAATTACCAAGAAGAAACCACCCCAGCACAGACAAATGTTCTCTGCTGAGCTGCTCATTATGGGATGGTGATGTTCTGCTGCACTACAACACACAGTGGATCTAATTACCCTAATAGAGTCACAGTAGGGATACACTAACTATATTGTTTCCAGTAGGTCACCGGCAGGAGCTCACTCTCCCTCTGTCGCACCAATTCTCTGCTGAAGCTGTGCAGCAGCATGCTCTGATGCGCCAGCCAAAGAGCATCCCAAGCAAGCCAGGGGAAGAAGCCATTGTCAGTCAAGTCGGGGTAGTAACAAGGGAAAGAGCAACCTAGCAGGCAGGAAATCACTTGCTGCACGCTGCTGAGCTCAGCTGAGATGTCATCTGTGATCCTCAGATGATGAGATAAGCTGGCTGACATAAAATGGAAACAAAAGAGCTGGAAGGAACCTCTTCATAGTGTTGTAAGCCTCATAGCAACATCCTCTTTCCTCTGAAAAAGCCAGCTCATGAGGTGTTTTATTCTCCTAGGACTCCAGCTCTGGGCTACCCAGTTCAAGAGAGACATGAAGTGACTGGGGAAAGTCCATCAGAGAGTATAAAGATGCTGAGGGAAGAGGGGCACCTCTGTGATGAGGAAAGGCTGAGACACTTGGGGCCATTTAGCTTGGAGAACAGCAGACAGAGGAGATCATCTCAGTGCTGATCACCCTCTAAAGGGCAGGGGCAAGAGGATGGGGCCACACTCTTTTCAGTGGTGCCCAACGACATGACAAGGGTCAATGGGCACAAAATGAAGCCCAAGAAGCTCCATCTGAATGGAAGACAAAACTGCTTTCCTAAGAGTGTCAGAATACAATACAATCAACCAGGTTGGAAGAGGGCTCCAAGCTCATCCAGTCCAACCTAGCACCCAGCCCTATCCAGTCAACCAGACCATGGCACTAAGTGCCTCAGCCAGGCTTTTCCTGAACACCTCCAGGGACGGTGACTCCACCACCTCCCTGGGCAGCCCATTCCAATGCCAATCACTCTCTCTGACAACAACTTCCTCCTAACATCCAGCCTATACCTCCCTCGGCACAACTTGAGTCTCTGTCCCCTTGTTCTGTTGTTGGTTGTCTGGGAGAAGAGACCAACCCCACGTGGCTACAACCTGCTTTAGCAGGAGTGATGGACCAGGCTGCCTAGAGAGGTTGTGGCACCTCCTTCTCTGGAGAGATTCCAAACCTGGACACAACCCCAGGCAGCTTGCTCTGAGTGGCTATGATTTCGCAGAGAGGTTGAACTAGATGACTCCCAGAGGTCCCTTCCAATGCCCACCATACTGAGATCATATGACTGCAGATGAGAAGACTCCAGTATGTTTAAGTTTTAAATGGACCTGCATCTGGAGCCCTTGTTACAGATACTCCTCAAAACCTCCAAGAAGAAAGGATGTGAAGAGTTGTCATTTTCTCTCTTTTTTTCACAACAAGTCATCCTTCAGCACCTCATTTTCTAGTCTGCAGAAGGGAGACTTACACCACCTGTAAGCAAGTCGTATTCTATGCAACTGCGTGAACAACTTCATCCTTTAAGATGATGCTGGTAATTAATTTCTCTCTCTAAGTTGCCATACATGTCAGCTACCCCAGCCTGTTGTTGACAGATGAGGCATATTAGAAGTCTGCTTTCTAACAAGCTCTTGCAGAGGCACAAGCCTGGCAGGCTGGTACATGCGATGCCTCCTGAAACCCCAGGTGTGAAAGACATGGATTTCACTGAGCACGCCACAGGGCTCAGCCCTGCCACTTGAGTTTCCAGTTGGGAAAGCACATTGTATCCCTAATCCTGCCTAATGCACAGTTTGGCTTCAGGGACTCTCAGCAATAAGGGTTTTTTTTTCTGTTGATAAGGCATTCACAGCTATAGGTTTTTGTCTTTGAAATGGCCTTGATATAAAAGGATTCAGAAGTTTCTTTATTAATGAAATTAGTGAAAAATCCTCTCCTGGAAATGCATAAAGTGAGGCACAGGGAAACTGACAAGCACTCGAGTAACTGGTGTCCTCTGATAACACAACCTATAACACTGGGTTAGTTTGAGCCTAGCTGGGATATTTTGGTAAGAGGAATTAGATGATAGGCTGTAAAAAGGAAACAATGGGGATGTCTACTGCACTCATAGGCTTGCTGAGATGTATAAGAACAAGAACACAAACACAGATAAGGGAGTTGCTCTCTGGCTTTTGGGCTGCCTGCACTTCTCTAACCTGCTGTCTGTGTGACTAATCCATCTGCTTCCTAACCCCCCCTGGCTGATCCTCCAAACTCATCTTGAACATAAGGCAAAGTCTGGGGTAAGATAGAGGGGTGGGAAGAAGGTGGAAGGGTGGTTGGGAGCCCCTCCTGGGGACTCAGGTTTCTGGGAGGGCTGTTGTGTTTCTGTATTGCCTTTTTAACTTGTCTATTTCTGTCTATAGCTGTAGATATTGTAAATACCTGCATGTATATTGTGCTAGGCTGTAAATACAAAGCTTCATTCTTTAATTTCTAGCTGCTGAGTCTAGTCTGGCTGATTTTCTTAAGTGGGGGAGGGGGGAGGCAGGTAACACCCAAACCATCACAAACATAAAGTTACAAAGGACTCGTTCTTGGCTTCCTAAGGAATACTGTCCTGCTCATTTTGGGCTGTTTTGAGTCTCCAATTCTTACAGCAGGTTCCTTATCATGTCTCAAGGAAGTTGTGAGGACTAGCATTGCCAGGTCATGCCAACTCAGCTTCCAAAAGACCTTCTCCCAAACACCAAACCTCATTTCTTACAGGAACCTGTACAGCAGACACAACAACAGCTGAAATCTTTATTGCAGAACCCTCTAAAAATCCAAGTTATGGTTTTAGCATCAAAATGGAAATAGGTAGGAGCCAGCACCAGCATCTTTTTTTCAGTTCCCCTGGGAAGCTTTTCTGTTACTCATTGCTTTCAGGCTGCATGCAATTCCCCATTTTGCTTGAAGCAACCCAGCAACACGAGACAAGGCTTGAAAGGCAGAAGAGCTCCATGCCAGAAAGGACCCACTCGTCTCACCAGCATGACTCATCACTCAGCAGCACAACCCAGCTCTCTCCAGCCTTGTGCTGGGTA
Organism: Tricholaema leucomelas; assembly: GCA_013400475.1. Taxonomy (NCBI): domain Eukaryota; kingdom Metazoa; phylum Chordata; class Aves; order Piciformes; family Lybiidae; genus Tricholaema lacrymosa; species Tricholaema leucomelas. The sequence continues at coordinate 21,962 of WAAF01013378.1, forward strand.
TTCAAAGCAATTGTTCCCTCCATCTAAAACATAAGGGTTGTGTTCTCAGCAGAATATCAAATACAGGGAAATCAATCATTTACCTCATTCTTTTAGTTGCCATTTGCAAGAGAAGATATTCCCTGTGTTTATACAGTTACCATGCTCAGAGCTGAAATGTCATTTAAACTATCCCAAGCAGAAATTACTTTCAGTTCCAGAAATCCTGACAAGGTGTAATGCCCTAAACATTAAAAAGTCCTGGATGGATACCACATGCATCTGCTGAAAGCAGATACAGCCTTGTCCAGAGTAAAAACCTTCACAAACAATAACGACCTGGATACTTCTGGCTTCACCAAGAGGATTACACAAGGGGTTCGTGAAGGCATTTACACCAGGAGTGCACTGACAAGAGTATAGAGCAGTGTAAGACTCACCCATGTAACCATGGTGCCTAGAGCAGCCACTCACAGAATCATACAATCAGTCAGGGCTGGAAGGGACCACAAGGAGCAGCCAGTTCCAACCCCCCTGCCATGCCCAGGGACACCCTACCCTAGAGCAGGCTGCACACAGCCTCAGCCAGCCTGGCCTTAAACACCTCCAGCCATGGGGCCTCAACCACCTCCCTGGGCAACCCATTCCAGCCTCTCACCACTCTCATGCTCAACAACTTCCTTCTCACCTCCACTCTCAAGCTCCTCACCTCCAGCTTTGCTCCATTCCCCCCAGTCCTGCCACTCCCTGACAGCCTCAAAAGTCCCTCCCCAGCTTTTTTGTACCCTCCCTTCAGATCCTGGAAGGCCACAAGAAGGCCACCTGGGAGCCTCCTCTTCTGCAGACTGCACAGCCCCAACTCTTTCAGTCTGTGCTCACAGCAGAGCTGCTGCAGCCCTCTGAGCATCCTCATGGCCCTGCTCCGGCCACACTGCAGCATCTCCACATCCCTATGTAACAGGGGCTCCAGAACGTTCCCTCTGGCAACTGCTTTCAATCGCCAAGAGAAAAATGCTGCTTCACTGAGGGCACAGGTCTCTGCTGGCAGGAGGGAAAAGGTGCTGTCACAGCAAGACAACAGCAATGTCATACCCAGCTCATGTTCTCAACACCACAGTCCCAAGTAAAGGAGTGAGTTCCAAAGACAAAGAGAATACAAATGTCCTGTGGTAATGTGGCACTGCACCCAGCTTTGCAGTCTTCAGCGTAATAATGACATGGACCTGTTGGAGTGGGTCCAGAAGCCACCACAAAAGTGATGCAAGGATTGGAAACCCTCTGCTGTGAGAACAGGCTGAGAGAGTTTGGGTTGTTCAGCCACGAGAGGAATCCATGGAGACTTTCTTATGGCCATTCAGTACCTAAAGGGGCCAATAAAAAAGATGGGGACAGACTTTTTAGCAGGGCCTGTTGTGACAGGACAAGGGTTGATGGTTTTAAAATAAGAGAGATTCAGACTAGAACAAAGGGAGAAATGTTTTGCACTGGAGGTGGTGAGAGGCTGGCCCAGCTTGCCCAGAGAGGTGGTAGATGGCCCATCCCTGGAAGCACTCCAGATCAGGTGGGACTGGGCTTTGAGCAACTTGATCTAGTTGCTCAAAGCCCAGTCCCTGCTGAATGCAAAGGGGATAGACTAGATGACCTTTGAAGGTGCCTTCCCACCCAAACCATTCTGTGGTAGTAGTATATTACAACACCTTCGTGTAGGGCTTCTTGTTTACAAACTCTCACGTTAAGATGCAGTTACTCAGGTAAAGCAAAACAAAAAACCCAAAATCTCCAAGCTACAAGTCTGACACTTGGATCTCACTGTACCCTAATATCAGCATCATCACCATTGGTGAATTTAAGCCAAAATGCAGTTGGAAAAATGCATGAGGAGATTGGTTACATATCCTAATAACTGTAGGGGAGGGTGGGTGGGGGGTGTATATTAGATGACCTTTAAAGATCCCTTCCAACCCAAACTATTCTGTGATTCTATGACATTAATGTGAAATAATAGCCTATAAATATCACAGATTTAAAAGTAAGCCTGCAGTTTGAAACAAGACAGAGCAACGTATCACGGCTCTGCTCCTTGGGTGCAGCTATATCAACCACAAACAATAATCAGAAGTCATAAAGTGTCCAGGGTGGAACTGTAAACTACTCCTCACCAACGAGCTTGTCTGTCCACACTCTCCTTGAAGAGTAATTGCTCAGTTGATCAGCTTTACTCAAGCTGCACTTCAGGAAAGCTCTTTCAATTCCACCCGGGTTGTCAGCGTGCACCCAGCAGCCTCCTCTCACACCGTGCTAGTTGATAAAGACACATTCAAATGCAAAACCAGATTTGTCAAAGATGCTAATTGCTGGCAACGTCTTAATGGCTTCATTAGAAATTGGAGTTCTCCATCAATGCCAGAGATCATGTCAGTACATCAAGGAAAATAAACATTTGGCTCTTTTATTTAGAAAGGTATTTCTTTGTTAGGTATTGCCATAGTGACAGAAGCAGAGAGGAGGGACTCGAGGATTACAGTATTACAAAGTATATACCATATAGAATCAACCAGGTTGGAAGAGACCTCCAAGCTCTTCCAGTCCAACCTAGCACCCAGCCCTGGCCAAGCAACCAGCCCATGGCACTAAGTGCCTCATCCAGTCTTTTTTGTTATGGTTATTAAATATGGTATGGTTATTAAACAGCCACATCTCAACAGACAGAAGAGATTGTTCAATATAAAAGTGTCCACATTCTGGGGGAGGCATCACCAAACAGCAAGGACACTTCGCTGCTACTCTGTTACGACTCGCGCTGCAGGTTTAAGGCTGGATTGGAAAGTTGAGTACTGACTAGAAAGGATCATTTGGTGGTTAAAACATGGGGTTACAAATCAGAAAATCATCGAATCATAGAATCAACCAGGTTGGAAGAGACCTCCAAGATCATCCAGTCCAACCTAGCACCCAGCCCTACCCAATCAACTAGACCAAGGCACGAAGTGCCTCATCCAGGTTGAGTGCTGACTAGAAAGGATCATTTGGTGGTTAAAACATAGGGTTACAAATCAGAAAATCACTGAATCATAGAATTAGCCAGGTTGGAAGAGACCTCCAACATCCCTTCCCTCCAGCCCATCTGCTGCACCACACAGATCGGTGTCATCAGCAAACTCGCCGAGGGTGCGCTCATTGCCACTGTCCATGGCACCAACAAAGATGCTGAACAAGACTAGTCCCAGGATTGATCAGTCTTTGAGTACCACATCATATAATGCATGATGAAGGTAGGCAAAAAAAACCCTCAGCCAATGAGCAAATCTCAACCAAAAGTCATTCTTCGGTGTATGAGAAATGTCTTGATGAAATAAAATCAAGATATAATTGCCCAACGCTATTTACAGGCATCAAAGCAGTGCCAGACAAGCAAAAATCATCTGCCTTTTCCACACTCTGACACCATTTAGGCAACAGTTTTTAAGTACATTCTTAAATATTTAGACCTCTACACTGTGAACATAAATTACTCATTGGGGACAGGCTGCAAGTGAATGTTGCTTAATAGGTATCACCAGCTTCAATAAATTAAGCTTACATGAAAATAAGTTAATAATGCTCAGGGTTGCTATTAGAACACTTCCTGCTACTTATGCAGCACATATTAAAGATGTACCTAGGTAGTAGCTGAACAAATTCCCATTAAAGCACAAACACAGATGCCATATATTACAATTATGTGGATACAGTGACTGCTCTGTTTGCCCAGCTCATGGCTGATTTCACTAAGTGTCTATAGTGGAACACAGGCAGCTCACCCAAAGCTATTTTCATAACAAAAGCCTAAATATTGAAATATCATTTCCTCAAAACTTTTGTGATTGTAGCTGTGTAAAACTCATAGTCCAAAATGTAATCATGCCAAGAGTAAAGTGAAACTAGAACTGAAAGAGTGAAAAAAAAAAACATTCATTTCAGCCATTTTTTTCCTCATTTTCTTACTCTAAATATACACTAAAGAGTTACTCAAATATTTATCTCAGCTCTTCGTGCCTATGAAAACTGCTGAGACATTTCTAGTCTGAAAATCCTTTATCACCAGCATGCCAGCAATAAACAGGCTACAGTCACAGAATCCCAGCATTATGAGAGTTGGAAGGGAGATCATCTAGTCCAACTGCCCAGCTAAAGGAGGGACACCTACAGCAAGTTGCCCAGGACTTCGTCCAGGCTGGTTTGGAATCTCTCCATCAAAGGAGAATCCACAGCCTCTCTGGGCAGTTTGTTTCAGGGCTCCAGCATCCTCCAAGTGAAGTTTTTTCTCACATTCAGGTGGAACTTCTTGGGTTCCAGTTTGTGCCTCTTGCCCCTTTCATGTCCCTGGGCACCACTGGAAAGAGTGTTGCCCCATCTGCTTGATTCCCATTCTTCAGATATCAATGGGCATTGAGAAGATTCCCTCTCAGTCTTCCCTTTTCCAGGCTAAGCAGGCCCAGGTCTCTCAGCCTTTCAAGTTACCTAAGTTCTTACATGACACCTTCTAAGTCTGCCTCTACATACAACAAGATCTGGGCTCCTCAATTCAAGAGAGATGTTGAGATACTGCAACATGCCCAGAGAAGGGCAATGGAGCTGGTGAGGGGCCTGGAGCACAGCCCTGTGAGGAGAGGCTGAGGGAGCTGGGGGTGNGAATGCAAAGGCAGCTGAACAAAGCTTGGGTGTATCAGCTCTACAGGACTTAAAGCAAACAAAACACAGACCACAGATATTATTAAGCATTATGCTTACATGACCAAAAAGAAATGTCCTAAATATCATGTTACATGACATGGCAGAAGGAAGACAAGAAATGACAAATACACTTGAATCATGGCAGTCCCTCCCTAAGTAGCTTATTTGTTTGTTTAGTTCCAGGCACAATGGGAGCTTTGGCTAATTCAGGTTGCCTGTTACTAGTTCATTATAAATACTAATTACTGCTATTACTTACTAAACGTTTATTTGGGTTAACCTATAACGAAAGCCAAGAGGCCTTTTCAATTCTATCTCGGAAGCCCAGCAGGAGTTGCAATTCCAAGTCAAGTGAGAAGACAGTGTTTTACAGACCATTTCTTCCCTCCAACAAGTATTAGATGTCTAGGGAGATTTCCAGTCCTTTGGTACACCAAAACTCCTCTAGAAGGACTTGTTGTGAGAAGTAATTTGCCCTAGTTGGTAGCATGAGGTAAAGAAAAGGTAGGGCAAAGCAGGTAGGGAGAAGGGGATGGTAAATTTACCTCTTCTCTATTAAAATGAAGGCTTTGGATTAAATTACCTTAGTAATGTTTTGCAGTTAGACTCAAGTGGTCTGTGATCAGCTAATTAATCCTTGATATATGGAAGTGACATACTTGTTCATCTTCTCTAGGAGTAAAATCAAAGAGGAAGACAAGCAACTTACCTAAGCAGGAAAAAAAGAGAACAGGTTTCACAGAATCATAGAACCAACCAGGTTGGAAGAGACCTCCAAGCTCAGCCAGTCCAACCTAGCACCCAGCCCTATCCAATCAACCAGACCATGGCACTAAGTGCCTAATCCAGGCTTTTCTTGAACAAGTGTTCAGGGATGGTGACTCCACCACCTCCCTGGGCAGCCCATTCCAATGGCAACCATCTCAAACCAACGAAACATAAAATGTCCTTCAGCAAAGAGAAGCATATCCTCAGTCTGAAGACAAGCAACCACCACTTTGTGCAGACCCTTCTGTACTGACTTAGCAGCTAACACTCTGATTATTCTTTTATCATTTCATAGCACAAATGACTGAAATAGGTACTAAAAATGAAGCCTGAGAGTTCTACCCACCAGTGAGCAAGATAACCATGACAAGAAGCAGATAAATTATTCTATAGGCAGCAGTATCTAGTGATTTCAACCCAACTAGCTTCTGTGTTTCTATGCATCAGCCAGCCACATCTCCACAGTGAGTTTCTCCCATGTGAGATTTCTCATAGGTCATTTCAGAGAGAAAAAAAAAATAGAAAGAAAAGAAAAAGGAGAGGGGAAAAAAAAAAAAAAAAAAGAGATAAAGAGTTTTATTTTTTTTTGTTCATGAGGCTGAGGTTCAAACTAGCCAGGTAGACAAAACCTGGGATATATTCAAGGAGCTTAGAGAGATAAGACTATTCATAACTTTTTCAGGGACCTTGAACTGAGTGTGTGGTAGCAAAGAAGGAAATGAGCCTGGAATAAACAAAGCTCAGCTTCAATACTCAAGGAGGAAAAATAAAATCATAATCTCTGGAAACACAACTGACTGAAACAGAGGAGAAAGATCAGATTGAGTTTTGACAATCTGATGTGAACAGGGGGTGGAAAGAGTTTGAGGCTCAGACAAGGAATCTTAGCAATACAAATGTATAGCCACTGATGCCTGACCTTTCTACACAAGTGATCTGATCCCCCTGTGAAGCATCGTGGGACTTTCCCCCAGGTGCAACACTGCATTATCCTGTCTCTGATACACACACAGGATCACAGGATATTAGGGGCTGGAAGGGACCCATGGATATCAACAAGTCCAATCCCCCTGTCAGAGCAGGACCACACAATCTAGCACAGATCACACAGGAACACATCCAGACAGGCCTTGAAAGGCTCCAGGGAAGAAAACTCCACAACCTCTCTGGGGAGCCTGTTCCAGTGCTCTAGGACCTTTACAGTAGAGAAGTTCCCCCTTGTGTTGAGCTGGAACCTCCTGTGCTGCAGCTTACACCCATTGCTCCTTGTCCTATCCCAGGGAGCAGTGAGCAGAGCCTGTCCCCCAGTCCTCAGATGTTTATAAACATTGATTAAATCCCCTCTCTGTCTTCTCTTCTCCAGACTAAACAGCCCCAGGTCCCTCAGCCTCTCCTCCTCAGGCAGTGCTCCAGTCCCCTCATCATCCTCATAGCCCTCCACTGGACCCTCTCCAGCAGATCCCTGTCCCTCTTAAACTGGGGAGCCCAAAACTGAACACAGTATTCAAGATGAGGTCTCAGCAGGGCAGAGTAGAGGGGCAGGAGAACCTCCCTTGATCTGCTGGACACACTCCTAATACACCTCAGGATCCCATTGGCCTTCTTGGCCACAAGGGCACATTGCTGTGCCATGGATGTTATCCCCCAGCACTCCCAGGTCCCTCTCCACAGGGCTGCTCTCCAGCAGTCACCTCCCAGCCTGTACTGCTGCAGTTTATTCTTCCTCCTCAGATGCAGGACTCTGCACTTGTCCTTGTTGAACCTCATTTGGTTCCTCTGTGCCCAGCTCTCAGTCTGTCCAGGTCTCACTGGATGCCTGCACAGCCTTCAGATGTACTCTCAGGACCATATTATAAGAATTTAAAGAACCAGATGAATGTAACCTCTGGATTAAGAGAGGAACAACCTCTGCCACCACGTGAAGAAAAAAAATCAAATCCTTTAAATATGTTAGAGTCAAAAGGATTGATACTTCCACTCTGCTCTGCAAGCAAATGACCATCCTGACATGGACAGATCAATCTACTGACATCCTATTGGCATATTCATAGAATGTTAGAATTGTTTGGATGGGAAAGGACCTTCAAAGGTCATCTAGTCCAACCCCACCACAGTGAGCAGGGACAGCTTCAACTAGAGCATGTTACTCAGAGACCCCTCCAATCTTGGAATGGTTCCAGGGATAGGGCATCCATCAACCTCTCTGGGCAGCCTAAGTCCCTGCCTCACCACCCTCAGTGTAAAACATTTCTTTCTTATCTTTAGTCTGAATCTTCCATTAAAACCAGTCCTGTCAAAACAGGCCCTGACAAGAAGTCTGGCCCCATGTTTTTCGTGGGCCCCCTTTAAATACTGAAGGGCCACAGGAAGGTCTCCCTGGAGCCTTCTCTTCTCCAGGCTGACAACTCTCTCAGTCTGTCCTCACAGCAATGATGCTCCAACCCCCAGATTATTTTTGTGTCCTTTCTTTGAACCCACTCCAACAGATCTATGTCTTTCCTGTGCTAAAGACCTCAGAGAGGGACAAGGCACTGCAGGTGGAGTCTCTCTAGAACAGAGCAGAGGGACAGAATCCCTCCCTCGACCTGCTGGCCACACTTTGGATGCAGCCCAGAGCCAGCTGGCTTCTGGGCTGCAAGCACAGATTGCCAGCTCATGCCTGTCACCCATCAGCACCCACAAGTGTTTCTCCACAGGGCTGCTCTCCATCCCTTCACCCCCTAGACCGGATTGATAGTGGAGGGTTGCCTCAACTCAGGTACAAGAACTTGCAAAGACCTTTTTTTGCACATTTCCAAGATCATCTCTTTTCCAGTGCTCAACAAGAAAGCAACAGCCCTTCTTCTGCTCTGTTTGTATTCTCCAGCATGACCCTTCCTCATTTGTACTCTTTCATTATCTTCTACTGATGAAGGAACAGAACAGCCTTTTAGAAATGTCCAGCACTTAGAAGACGTAACTTCCACTCATCACAACAGAGAACACTTAATCCTACAGCCTGCTCACGTGTCTGAAGTTGGAGATAGCCCTCTCACTGCTAGGAACACAAAAGCTACCTTCCTCATGCAGAAACCTTTGTGGACACTGAGAACGGCCTTCTATCTACTGAAGTCATCTTCTGAAGGTGGAAGCTACTTGCTGATTAAATCCAGTCTGCAGCATATCACCATTTCCTAAACTATTTCACCATTGAGGGCTGATCAGAACAATAGCTCTGCACTGAACCACATGCATCATCCCATGGGTTAGGAGAGAACTCATTTAGTACTGGAAACCTCATTAGAACTTGCTGATTGGGATGTAAAATATGCACTTATCTCAAAACTGAACGTTTATAAACAGCTTGAAACAAACTTAGCTCTTCTGTCTTCAAGTAGCAGTTGTTTCCTATCCCTCACACTTCAGGAGGCCTATCTGAAGAACTCTCCTAGTAAACAAATTAAAATGAGATTGCTGTACTGGATTTGTGGAATTTAACCCCAAATTTGAATGTTGCAGATCAACTTTTCAAAGAGGAAATGTCAGTACAGGGGTGAAGAGAGTACAGACTGGAGAGGTGGGTACAAGCCAAGCTCAAGAGGTTCAACAAGACCAAGTGCAAGGTCCTGCAGCTGGGTCGAGGCAATCTCAAGCACAAGTCCAGGCTGAAGAGCAGCCCTGAGGAGAGGGACTCNGGGGAAGGACTTTTGAGGCTGTCAGGGAGTGCCAGGACTGGGGGGAATGGAACAAAGCTGGAGGTGGGGAGCTTGAGAGTGGAGGTGAGGAGGAAGTTGTTGAGCATGAGAGTGGTGAGAGGCTGGAATGGGTTGCCCAGGGAGGTGGTTGAGGCCCCATGGCTGGAGGTGTTTAAGGCCAGGCTGGCTGAGGCTGTGTGCAGCCTGCTCTAGGGTAGGGTGTCCCTGGGCATGGCAGGGGGGTTCGAACTAGATAATCCTTGTGGTCCCCTCCAACCCTGACTGATTCTGTGAAACAGTGGACCTCCACATTTCCCTGTGGCAAGCTGGACAAGCCTGTGCCCATCTGTGGAATGGGAATGTTTTCCTACTGCCCAGGGATGGTGCTTACGTTTCTAAAATGCCCCTAGTAGTTTCTGGACAGTAAGGGACTCTGTTCCAACATGCAGGAGTTCTCAAGTGTGAGTAAATGTGCAGCCAGACATGACTTGGAGGGCAGATGGAGTGGTGCAACAGCCCTGCCTGCGTTATGCTGCCCAACACCCAACCACAGCAGCCTCTGGGAGGTTTAGTATCAAGGTTTCCCATCAGCACACCCACAGGCAGCAAAGAGGGCGGAAAACATTTCCAAGCTGGTATTCTTTGGGGCTTATAATAAAATCCCAGAATGGCCTGAGTTGTAAAAGACCTTAAAAACCATCTAGTTCCAATCCTCATGCTATGGACAGGAACATCTCCTTAGAATCATAGACTCAACCAGGTCAGAAGAGACCTCCAAGATCATCCACTCCAACCTAGCTCCCAGACCTATCCAGTCATCTAGACCATGCCACTAAATGCCTCATCCAGGCTTTGCTTGAACACCTCCAGGGATGGTGACTCCACCACCTCCCTGGGCAGCCCATTCCAATGCCAATCACTCTCTCTGACAACAACTTCCTTCTAACATCCAGTCTAGACCTCCCCTGGCACAACTTGAGACTGTGTCCCCTTGTCCTGTTGCTGATTGCCTGGCAGACCAACACCCACTGGCTACAACCTCCCTTCAGGTAGTTGTAGACAGCAATGAGGTCCCCTCTGAGCCTCCTCTTCTCCAGGCTAAACAACCCCAGCTCCTTCAGCCTCTCCTCACAGGAGCAGGTCCTTCTAGACCTGCTCAAGACTGCATCCAATCTGGCTTTGAACACTGCAGTCACCACTTCTCTGGGCAACCTGTTCCAGTGCTTCATCACCCTCATGAGGAAGAATTTCTTCCTAATGTCTAAATCTAGCTGCTTTTACTTTGAAGCCATCACCCCTTGTCCTATCACTACATACTATTGTAGGAAAGTCCCTTTCCAGCTATCCTGTGGGCCCCCTTCAAATACTGGGAGGTTGCTACAAGGTCTCTCTAGGCTGAACAACCCCAAGTCTCTCAGCCTGTCTTCAGAGGAGAGGTGCTCCAGACCTGAAATCATCTTTGTGGTCCTCCCTTGGACCCGCTCTAGTAAGTCCACATCCTTGTGTGGAGCTCCAGAGCTGGACACAGTACTCCAGGTTGGGCCTCAGAGTAATTGAGAAGTTATGTTGCTTTTTCTACATTTTTAATGGTCATCCTGGGTATTTTCCCCTTGCACTTTAAATCTCAGCAGTGTCCCTGAAATCTTGTTTAACTAGATTCATTTAAACTGTTTTGACAAACCTCAAAGAGTTTATTTCCAGCTTGCCAGTTGCACACGAGAAGCACAAATTACCGAACGTGGGCATTTGCCAGCATCCAGCAGGAAACCCGAGAGCACAAACATGCTTCTTGGTTTTAAAAGGCCTCCTTAAAAAAAAAAAAAGAAGCCTTCAGAAGTCATTTAATACTGTTTTCAAGATGTGCACGGTATCTCTGTAATCATACATTATGTGGCAAGAGCAGGGATTCAGGAATCCAGCTCTCCTCGCACGTAGCACCACGCACGCACACCTAGAAGCAAGTCAACAACTGCAGGGCCAAGCTGGGCTGTTCTGACTTCAGCAGCTACAGATGAAGGTTTATTTCAGAGGCCAGCAGCAGCAACATGTCCCTGCATTTTCAGCAGTGTATGTACTACGTCACCTGATAAAAACATCTGCAAGATATAGAGGACTCGCTCTCACTTCCCACAAAATCCAGCTCTGTTTATTTGCCCCTATGTTGCTACTCCAATCTTTAAAACAGGTTCTTCACCAGGTCACAATGAAGTTGCAAGCAGTAGTTGCCAGGTTGTTTCAAAAGGCTTTCCCAAACATCAAGTCAAATGAGAAACAAGAAGCTTCATTTCTTACAGAAGCCTGTACAACAGACACAACAACAGCTGTGGAAACTCCTAAATCTCCCAAACCAGGTTTTTCCTTCCTGCCCTTCTCCTTCCCCCCAAGTAGGACTTAGAGAATCATAGAATCAGTCAGGGTTGGAAGGGACCACAAGGAGCAGCCAGTTCCAACCCCCCTGCCATGCCCAGGGACACCCTACCCTAGAGCAGGCTGCACACAGCCTCAGCCAGCCTGGCCTGAAACACCTCCAGCCATGGGGCCTCAACCACCTCCCTGGGCAACCCATTCCAGGCTCTCACCACTCGCATGCTCAACAACTTCCTCCTCACCTCCACTCTCAAGCTCCCCACCTCCAGCTTTGCTCCATTTCCTCTATTCCTGTCACTCTCCGATAGCCTCAAAAGTCTTTCCCCAGCTTTATTGTAAGCCCCTTTCAGATCCTGGAAGCCCACAAGAAGGCCACAATAAGATGCCAGGAGTCTCCTCAGGGTCACATGGAACCTTCTGGATTTCAGTTTGTGCCCAGTGACCCTCATTCTGTCATTGGGCACCACTGAAAAGAGTCTGGCCCTACCCTCTCGATCCCTGCCAAAGCTTTAGATATTGATAAGCTTTAATAAGCACACCCTCAGAGTCTGCTCTCCTCCAGCCTAAACAGCCCCAGGGTTCTCAGCCTTTCCTTGCCAGAGATACTCCAGTTCCCTCAGCACCTTTGTAGCCTTTCAGTGGTCTCTCTTCAGTAGTTCCTTGTCTTTCTTGAACTGAGGAGCCCAGAACTGGACCCAAGCCTCTGCATGTGGCTTCACTGGTGTAAAAGAGAGGGAAAAAGGAACTTCCCTCAAAACCTGCTGGCCACACTCTTCTCAATGCACCCTAGCAACCCATTGGCTTTCTTGGCTCCAAGGGCACACTGCTGACTCATGGAGGACTTGCTGTCCACTTAGACTTCTCCACAGAGAAGTGGTCCTTCTCCACAGAGCTCTCAACCAGAAGCAGAAGCACAGCTGTAAATACCATTTTTATGGCTTATAGCAGGTGCAGACCACTCTGAAGTGCAATCACAAGAAGCCAACTACACCAAGGGTCCTTGAGGAAGCTACAACATAGCTTCCTCAAATTCAGCATCAGGAATTGCTGCTCTCACATCACATAATCTCCTGCTTTGAAGTAATCTGCATACCAGGAGGGCAGACATGTAATGGTTTGGGAACATCTGCTGTAAAAAATGGAAACCTTCAGATACCTGTCAGCAAAGCTGCTTGTCAGTAACACAGAAGACTGCTGGAGCCAGGTTTGATGACAAACTCATGGAAAATTGCACCCAATTTAATAAACCCATGTACTCAACCAGTGCAGTGAACCAGGTACCTCAGAACAGCCAGTGAAGTACCTTTTACCTGTCCCTAACTAACACCTTGTAACTCAGGCACATAAGCCAGTGGGCTAGTTTGAAACTAGCTAGAATGTTTTGGTGAGAAGAATTAGATGATAGGCTGTGAAAAGGAAACAATGGGGATGTCTACTGCACTCATAGGCTGGCTGAGATGTATAAAAACAAGAACATAAATAGAGATAACAGAGCTGCTCTTGGGCTCTGGCTGCCTGCCCTTCTCTCTCTAACTTGCTGCCTAACTAATCCATCTGCTTCTTAACCCCTCTGGCCAATTCTCCAAGCTCACTTTGAACGTAAGGCAAAGTCTGGGATAAGGTAGAAGGGTGGAGAGGAGGTGGAAAGGTGGTTGGGAGCCCCTCCTGGGGACTCTGGTTCCTGGGAGGGCTGTTATGTTTCTGGGATAAGATAGAAGGGTGGAGAGGAGGTGGAAAGGTGGTTGGGAGCCCCTCCTGGGGACTCTGGTTCCTGGGAGGGTTGTTATGTTTCTGTATTACTTTTTAACTTGGATATTTCTGTCTAAAGTTGTATATATTGTAAATACCTGCTCCTATCTTGTGCTAAGCTGTAAACAGAAAGCTTCATTCAATTTCCAGCTCAGCTGAGTCTAGTCTGGTTGATTTTCTGAAGTGTGGGGGGAGCAGGTAACACCCAAACCATCACACCCAGTCACTGGGATCCTGATACATTCATTTGAAAAAACCCATAAACCCCAAAATGAGAATAATATTACTTTGTCTTGCAGGGGGTGGGGGACATCACCAAAAATAATAATAATAGCAGCCAATATGTGTGTGATGCTCTGTCAGTATCAAAACCCAACGTCATAAAGCAGCTTAGCATCTCCAAACATTAGAAGAAAATTAAATAGGATGGGGGGGGTGGGGGGAGGGAAGGGAACACATTAAAAACAAAAAAACAACCAAGCATTAAAAATTATGGAGTAACAGATTTAGGATCATCTGTGCAACCTTAATCCGTTCCACTTTGTTAGTCCAGCCTGTACAGCCACTAAGTCAGGACATCTATGGAAAAACATCATGTGGCTACAGAATTCTAATTACACTTACATCTGCTTTCCCCTGACTTCTGAGTGTGCAGCCTGAGAAATGAAATAGCTTTTTGATTTAATGGAACTCCCCAGGTTTGGGTCCTACTCTGCACTACCAGATTGTACTTTCTTTTTCATAGAATCAGTCAGGGTTGGAAGGGACCACAAGGATCAGCCAGTTCCAACCCCCCTGCCGTGCCCAGGGACATCCTAGCCTAGAGCAGGCTGCACAGCCTGGCCTTAAACACCTCAGGCAATGGGGTCTCAACCCACTGAGCAATGGGGTCTCAAACACCTCCCTGGGCAACCCATTCCAGCCTCTCACCACTCTCATGCTGAACAACTTCCTCCTCATTTCCAGTCTGAATCTCCCTATCTCCAGCTTTGCTCCATGCCCCCCAGTCCTGGCACTACCTGATAGTGTAAAAAGTCCCTCCCCAGCTTTTTTGTAGGCCCCCTTCAGATTCTGGAAGACCACAAGAAGGTCACCTGGAAGCCTCCTCTTCCCCAAACTGAAGAGCCCCAACTCTTTCAGTTCATCCTCATAGCAGAGCTGCTCCAGTCCTCTGACCATCCTCCTGGCCCTTTATTTTTTCCTTCTCTCCATACTGTATCAAAAGTGATTTAATCCACAGCAGCAGTGGGAAACTGTCTGAAATGACCACAGTGTGTCACAGACTTCATTAATGGGATTTAGGTGGTGTATTTTAAAGATAAACTAGATTAAAGGACATTTACCAGAGGTACTCTCCATACAGTGAGCTTTGTATATACAATATCACTTCCGTTTCCGACAACAACAAAAGCATCAAATCTGGCCAATGGTATTTTTAAATCCATTAAAAGCTTTTCTTCTTTTATTTTGGGCCTTCAAAGGGATTATCACCCTTACATCTTCAAAAACACCAAACTTCAGGCCAACTCAGTCAAGTCTGGGTAAACTGTTTTTAAAGGTTAAGGACATAACTATTAATCTCGCTGTCAGGGGTGCTGGGATCAGACCACGTCCACTCTGCCTTTGGTGGCTATCCCACATGGAAGACAATCTGATTACACTAAAATAGGGGATGCAATTCCAGACAGCAAAAGGAAAATTCACATAGGTGGTGTGCTAGTTTGAAGCTAGGTAGAATGTTTTGGTGAGAAGAAATAGATCACAGGCTGTGAGAAGGGAACAATGGGGATGTCTACTTCCCTCATAGGCTTGCTGAGATGTATAAGAATGTAAATATAGATAACACAGTCGCTCTCTCTCTGGGCTTTGGGCTGCATCTCTAACTTAACCTGCCATCTCTGTGATTAATCCACCTGCTTCCTAACCCCCCTGGCAGACCCTCCATGCTACCTTAAACATCAGGCAAGATCTTGGGTAAGGTTGAGGGGTAAGGTGGAAGGGTGGTTGAGAGCCCCTCCTGGGGACTCAGGTTTCTGGGAGGGCTGTTGTGTTTCTGTATTACCTTTTAATTTGTCTATTTCTGTCTATAGCTGTAGATATTGTAAATATCTGCTTGTATCTTGTGCTAAGCTGTAAATATAAAGTTTCATTCAATTTCCAGAGCCACAGAGTCTAGTCTGGGTGATTTTCTTAAGTGGGGGGGGGGCAGGTAATACCCAAACCATCACAGAAGGTTTTTTTTTCATATATCTGAAAGCATTTTCTATTGACACAGATTTGCTGGGACAATAGGAAACAGCTGAAAGATAGCAAGAAAGCTTGCAAACACTATAAACACAAAGCATAGCCAAAAATCATAGATCTTCATAGACTTCATCTGAAAGAAAGCAAGATGCAGAGCTGTTTTCAGTCTGTATTGCCACCCTGTGAGGCAAAGAAAAAGGTGCTTCACCTGATCCTTCACCAGCAGCTCTCACTCCGTAAATCGAGATTCACAAAACAGCATTTGGAGACACCAGCGTGGGTGGCTCACACATCACTTCCAAGATATTCTAACTCCTCATACAACACAATCACAGAATTCCAGCACATCATGGTGAGGGTTGGAGGGCATCTCTGGAGATCATCTAGGCCAAACCCCCCTGCTAAAGCAGGGTCACCCACAGCAGATTGCCCAGGATCACAATGTCCAGGTGGGTTTGGAATCCCTCCAGAACAGACTCCACAACCTCTCTGGGCAGCCTGGTCCAAGGCTCTGGCACTCTCACAGGAAAGAAGCTTTTCCTTATGGTTAACTGGAACTACCTTGTGTTCTAGTCTGTGTCTGTTGTCTCTTGTCTTGTCACCAGGCACCTCTGAAAAGTGTGGCCCATATTCCCAACTTCTGCCTTTTAGATACTGGCAAGCATTGAGAAGATCATAGAATCAACCAGGATGGAAGAGACCTCCAAGATCATCCACTCCAACCTAGCACCCAGCCCTAGCCAATCAACTAGACCACGGCACCAAGTGCCTCATCCAAGCTTGGCTTCAACATCTCTAGGGACAGCAACTCCACCACCTCCCTGGGCAGCCCATTCCAATGCAAATCACTCTCTCTGACAACAACTTCCTCCTGACATCCAGCCTAGACCTCCCCTGCCACAACTTGAGACTGTGTCCCCTTCTTCTCTTGCTGCTTGCCTGGCAGCAGAGCCCAACCCCACCTGGCTACAGCCTCCCTTCAGGTAGTTGTAGGCAGCAATGAGGTCTGCCCTGAGCCTCCTCTTCTGCAGGCTGCACACCCCCAGCTCCCTCAGCCTCTCCTCACAGGGCTGCGCTCCAGGCCCCTCACCAGCTTTGTTACCCTTCTCCAGACTAAAGAGCTCTAAGTCTCTCAGCCATTCCTTATCACAGAAATGTCTTGGTCAACCCAGCATCTTCCTAGCCTCTGATGGACTCTCCAGTAGTTCCTTGGCTCTCTTTAACCAGGGGGCCCAGAACTAGACAGAGTGCTCCAGATGTCGTCTCCCTAGGGCAGAGCAGAGGGGGAGGAGGACCGCTCTCAACCCAGTGGCCACACTCTTCTTAATGCACCCGAGACTCCTGGCCTTCTGGCCCACAAAGGCACATTGCTAACTCATGAGGAGCTTGTCCACCAAGACTCCCAGACCCTTCTCCATAGAGCTGCTTTCCACCACATCAAGCCCTAACAAGCACTGGTGCAACAGCACACTGGGCTTCATTCTAATTCCTGTGCTCAGTAGGATTTCCTGCTCAACACTGCAGTAAGCTGAGATAGAAGCATGCTGTAAAAGCTCAAGTTTCATATCCTCCATGACAGTGTGCATGCAATGTTTCATTATTAAACTTGAACTTACAAGTCAGACAAGAAGGCAGCTTCTACTATAAAAGTCCCTACTCCAAATGTGCCCAGTGAGCATTCCTTGAACCCTAACACAGCATCTTCCACCATTAAACAACATTGGTCTGGTATTCACCTTTCAGCTGACACTCATTCCAACTGCAGCACAGCACAAAGTCTGGTGAACTCTTCCTGCCAAGCTTCCCTGTTAAAACTCTGCTTGGAAATCTCTGCTCATAAAGGAGGAGGTAGTTCAACCACCAAGCTCTGTGCAGAATTAGTGGGAAGCCCCAGAACTGATCTTGTCAGCAATCACCTTTAAGAAAGTCATGAAAGGCAGAGGGATCAAGCTTACACACCCAGTACAACAGGTTTAGTACAACAGGTTTAACTCTAGCTAGTTGTTTATTTTCACACACAGCTTTTTCCAGCATGGCTTAAAGTAACTGGTAGCAAGCAAACATCAAAATCCTTTTCAGATTAGTCAGATTCTGTCCAAAAAAAAAAAAACAACCTCATAAACAGAAGCTGAGCAGCACTTCCACTAAAAAGTTCACTTCTTTACTTAATTGAGATCTCTGAAGTATATCAGTATAAAACTGGATGCAAAGTCTCTGATTCAGAGAAAAATACAGGCTCTATGAGAGAGAACAGAGGGAGGGTATTCATTAGAAATCATCACATAATTACACAGAATCCCAGCATAGTAGGGTTTGGAAGGGATCTCTGGAGATCATCTAGTTCTACACATCTGATAAAGAAAGATTACCCAGAGCAAGTTGCCCAGGATCATGTCCATGCGAGTTTGGAATCTCTGCAAAGAAGGAGACTCTAAGATGTCTCTGGGCAGCCTGGTCCTGGGTTCAGGCACCCTCACAGGAAAGAAGTTTTTTCTTATGTTTAGGTGGAACTTCCTATGTTCCAGCCTGTGCTCATTGCTTCATGTCCCAGGTGAAGTTCAGCAGTCCAAGCTGCAGGATTTCATGTACAGCTAACACACAGAGTCTGATTTTGTGGTCTGAAACACTCAGGGCTTTTCTCTCCTGTTCCTTCACTGTATCAGTTACATCAGAAAAGGAAAAATAAAAGAGAAAAGAGAGATTTCATTTTCAAAGTTAAATTGTCAGTGAAGTTTCACTGAAAGATTACAATACCTACTCTTTGAGCTATTATTATTATTGAAATTGAAAACGCTACTCTGAAACCTTCTGGACAAGAGATCATTGCGCCATGGGTTGGAATCTCTCTCTCCCCTCCCCAGATCCCTATTTTCAAAGACAGGATGTGCTGCATGCAGCACAAATCACAAGTATGAGGTGTACAACTTTAACATGACATCTCACCATTTTGATATGGGTGTTATCATTTAACATTATGCAATTCCAGGGTAGTGTTGTGATATAAATTTAGAATCATAGAATCAAGCAGGTCGGAAGAGACCTCCGAGATCATCCAGCCCAACCTAGTACCCAGCCCTATCCAATCAACCAGACCATGGCACTAAGTGCCTCAGACAGGCTTTGCTTCAACACCTCCAGGGACAGCGACTCCACCACCTCCCTGGGCAGCCCATTCCAATGCCAATCACTCTCTCTGACAACAACTTCCTCCTACCATTCAGCCTAGACCCCCCCCAGCACAACTTGAGACTGTGTCCCCTTCTTCCTTTGCTGGATACAGCCTCCTTTCAGGTAGTTGTAGACAGCAATGAGGTCTGCCCTGAGCCTCCTCTTCTCCAGGCTGCACACTCTCAGCTCCCTCAGCCTCCCCCCCATTCACTACCAGGATCTGAATTCCACATATGTGGGAAAGTTACTGATTTGTTTGGGTTTTGGATAGTTCCCCATTCATAATTTCATCACAAGAATACAAGAAACAAGCCTATTTCTTGTCTTGCCAAGCTTATGGCCTTAGTTTTTAAGTCTTCAGACTCTGGAAACCTCCAAAAAAATGAGACCTTTGGGATTTGAGATGTCACACTAAAGTAAATAAATAAATAAATAAAGGAGGGAGGAGGGAAAAGGGGAATTAAGCCAAAGAAATACTATTTTGAGCTTGTTTCATAGCATGCTTTGTGGTGTATAATTAAATATAAACAGCTCAAAATAGGTATTTTAATAATTTCTGTTCTAAAATAGCCAGTTGTAGGATTGGCCTTGACCAGGACACTGCTGACACTTATTTCAAACATGAACTAAAGCTTCAGGATCTCTTTGGCAAGGTCAGACTCTAGAGGTCCCTTTCACCCCCTGTGATTCTGTGATCTTTTTGCTCTGCAGAAAAACACAAACACACCAAAGAGCCCCTCCACTGATCACCTTAAAGAAGATCCTTAGAGCAAAATACAGATAGCACAGAGTCCACAAACCAAGGCAAGGCAGTAAAGTGTTGATTTACATCTTCACAGCAGTTTTCCTTTCTTAGATCACCTTCCTTTAACTCACCAGCTTGCATCAGCTTCCCTGAATCAAGGCAAATCTCTGTGTGGACGCACACTGAACACGACTGCCAGGATAGCTTGTCCCAGCTTTACAAACATAATAAACCAGTAAGCAGGTTTAAACAGATTGAAGAATATCTATGTGCAGCTTTAACAAATCTACCTAGTTTAAAGCCATGCAACCTTGTCCCTTGGACCTGAGCACTTGGGTGAGGATTCTCACCACAAGCTCCGCACACAAAAACCCATCCTCGCTTTTTTCCCCCCCCTCTCACCCGACAGCATCAGAAGGAAACATCCTGCCGCTCCTTGTGCCGAGACGTGCTGGAGCTGCTTCCCAGTCAATTGGGTCAACAGCATGAGAACCTACCTATCTTTTCAAGGGAAACAGTAGGAAGAGTATTGCAGGATTATCAGTGCAGAAGCTATTTAGCCAGTGTTCTCCCTGTGGAGTGCACTGGCACTAGCCCAAAGCCTAGTTTCTAACCTACATTCCTAGCCAGGTAAATTAGTTCAGGCTTCAAGAACCTCCAAACCAGTTCAGCAGTTTGGGTTTGTTGGTTTTTTTTTTTCTCCTTTGTAAATGACAGGAGCACAGGTAAAGCACATGGTGCTGACACATCCTTTAGACCCAGACCAGGCCTCCAAGTGCTTTTCAATTTGTCCCACAGCAAAGCCTCAGCATTTCAAATGGTCAACTTTACATGGCGCTGCTGCCAAGGTGGCAAAAACCTGTTCTGCGTCACCCTGACTCACATGTGCAAGGCTCAGTATGCAAAGAGCTGAAGCTGTTTACAAGCAAGTCATAATTTTTCATAATGCAGCTAAAGGCAAACATCCTACTCCAGATCCTGCTGTGTCAAGGGAAGAAGTTAAAGCTCTGGGCTGACCACAAACCCTGCAAGTCTTCCCTGGCCCACCACAGCTCCAACAAACTGGACCAGGCAGGCAGAGGGGGCTCAGGCAGACATTGGCAGCATAACAGCAGGCAGCCACCTCTTAACAGACCATAAAGCATTGGGTCACTGCACTGTTACTCAGTATCCTCCAAACCCCCTCAACAGGCTGGCTGTCAATATGCTGTGACTACCAACTCTCCTGCTGCTCACCACCATGCAGCTGCTTCCCCATTACAACTCCATTATTTTACCTCAAAGTTTAGGCTGGAAGTTTTTGGAAGTTCACTTCCACATTCTCTTCGCATTAGGAGGAAACTTTTCCCCATTACAGTAGTGAGGCACTAGAAGAGGTTGCCCAGAGAAGCTGTGAAGGCTGCAACCCTGGAAGTGTTCCAAACCAGGTTGGATGGGGCCTTGAGCAATTTGGTGCAGCAGGAGGTGTCCCTGACTATGGCAGGGAGGTTCAAACTAGGTGGTCCTTAAGGTTTCTTCCAACCAAATTGCATCACTGCTGCCCCACTGCAAACCCAGTCCATGTCTGGGGTTCCTGGATACAGCAGCAACACAAGTAACATGGAATCACCAACTGTGCTAGTTTGAGCTTAGCTGGGATATTTTAGTGAGTTGAATTAGACTATAGGCTGTGAAAAGGAAACAATGGGGATGTCTACTGCACTCATAGGCTTGCTGAGATGTATAAAAACAAGAACACAAATACAGGTAACACAGTTTGCTCTCTGACTTCGGGCTGCACGTCTCTCTAATCCTTCTGCTTCCTAACCCCCCTGGCCAATCCTCCAAACCCACTTTGAACATAAGGCAAAGTCTGGGGTAAGGTAGAGGGGTGGGAAGAAGGTGGAAGGGTGGTTGGGAGCCCCTCCTGGGGACTCTGGTTTCTGGGAGGGCTGCTGGTGTTTCTGTATTTTTTTTTTAGCTTGTATATTTCTGTCTGTAGCTGTAGATATTGTAAACACCTGCGTGTGTATTGTGCTATGCTGTAAATATAAAGCTTCATTCAATTTCCAGCTCAGCTGAGTCTAGTCTGGGTGATTTTCTGAAGGGGGGGG
Organism: Tricholaema leucomelas; assembly: GCA_013400475.1. Classification (NCBI taxonomy): domain Eukaryota; kingdom Metazoa; phylum Chordata; class Aves; order Piciformes; family Lybiidae; genus Tricholaema lacrymosa; species Tricholaema leucomelas. The sequence continues at coordinate 43,462 of WAAF01013378.1, forward strand.
GAGGGCAGGTAACACCCAAACCATCACACCAATGAAAACTGTTTATTTGTCTCTGCCAGCAATTAAAGCTGATCTGTAGAAGCAGTAGCCACATGCTACAGGGTACTCCATACCACGCTGGCCTTTCAGAAACACCTGGTTAAAATATTTACCTGTTAGTTCAAGCCCTTCCTGCTTAAAACCCTGTTTTTAAAGGCAGAATCTAACTTTTAAAACTATTTCTTTTTTATCCCTCCTCTTTGATCAAGGAGATAAGAACCATGCTTCAAAGAAACAGAGTCAACTGAGCAAAACAAGAATAACTCGTCACATAAATAGTTTCCTTATACAGAATATACTGGTTTTCAACTGGCAAACTATTTATGCAGGAGACAGGGTATTTTTAGCAGTAGCACTCACACCTTCATTTCTGACAATCCCTGTAAAGTCTCATGCAAACTATCCCCTTCACATTAGCCAGCAACAAGCTGATCTCCGGCAGATCTGCTCCTTGAAAATGTGCTTATATCACAGAATGGTTTGGGCTGGAAGGGATCTTAAAAGATTCCACCCACCCTGCCATGGGTAGGGACACCTCCTACTACACCAGGTTGCTCAAGGCCCCATCCAGACTGGCTTTGAACACTTTCAGGGTTGCAGCCTCCACAACTTCTCTGGGTACCCTGTTCCAGTGTCTCACTACCTACATGGGGAAGAATTTCTCCTTAACATCCAATCTAAATCTATCTGCTTCTAGTTTGAACCCTTGTCCTGTCACCACATGTCTTTGCAAAAAGTCACTCTCCAGCTCTCCAATAGGTCCCTTTCAAATACTGGGAGGCTGCTGTAAGGTCTCCCTGGAACCATCTCTTCTCCAGGCTGAACAACCCAAACTCTCAGCCCGTCTTTACAGGAGAGGTGCTCCAGCCCTCTGATCATCTTTGTAGACCTCCTCTGGACTCACTTTGACAGTTCCATGACCTTCTCATGTTCAGGGCTCTACTGGACACTACTCCAGGTAAAGTCTCACAAGAGCAGAGTAGAGGAGGAGAATCCCTTTTCTCAGCCTGCTGGCCACATTATTTTTGATGCAGACCAAGATACAATTAAGACTATATTTAAGCAAGCCTAATAACCCTAAAGGCTTCGCATATTTCTCACAGCCCACCCAACGGCCGTGCCAAGAGACCCAAGACAAAGTCAACAGAGGGCACATGTTCCCAAACGAGGACTTCTACAACGTGAGAATGACAGTAAATCTCCAGTGCCTATGACTAATTGCATGGATTAGTCATGCAGTTGTAAGCCTGTGTCGGGAGCGTTATCAGCGGGAAAGGCTCGGGGAAAACACGCACGCTCAAAACCAAACTCAGCCCATGGCCAAGGAGGAGGAAAGGGTCTACCTTCTGAAGAGCCCAAACCCTAGCGCCTCGCACAAAGCCCATTTGTTTTAGAAGCGAGGATTTGGGCTGCCATATTGTTTGGCAACACACTCCAAACAACAGATACCCATCTTGAGCAAATAAGTTGAGATTTAACATTTCATCATGCCCATCGGCTTGGAGCCAGGTACAGCACTGCCAAAGTTACTACTGTTTATTATCTACCATCAAGAGCTGTTTGTCCCCTGAAGTGGCAACTTGAACTTTAATCATTTTCACAGAACAGCTCGACAAAGCTGTGGATACTGAGACTACTTAGCAAGCTCCTCTGACTTCACTTTGTTTTACTATGTTTCTCTGCAACAGGCCTATTTATATGGCTACATATGCACCGCACACTATGGATACTTCCACACCTACCATGTACTTGTTATTTTCTCTCCCAAAAGAAAGCTGATGGCCACAGCATAGAGTTAGGAACACACACACCCCCTTTGCTGAAACGTTCTGAAGGCAGAAGATGACCACCTCTCACAACCTCATGTCCCTCCCGTTCTGAAGGCAGAAGATGACCACCTCTCACAACCTCATGTCCCTCCCGTTCTGAAGGCAGAAGATGACCACCTCTCACAACCTCACATCCCTCACGTTCTGAAGGCAGAAGGTGACCAGCTCTCACAACCTCATAGAAATCCCATTCCCACAGCAGAAGATGACCACCTCTGACAACCTCATGTCCCTCCCGTTCTGAAGGCAGAAGATGACCACCTCTCACAACCTCACGTCCCTCCCGTTCTGAAGGCAGAAGATGACCACCTCTCACGACCTCACGTCCCTCCCGTTCTGAAGGCAGAAGGTGACCACCTCTCACAACCTCATGTCCCTCTGCAACAGGACGGCATATTTCCAGAGCAGCAAACACATTTATCATCATATCAATTAGCTATCTTACTACTAGAACTCACCAGGTATACTACTCCCTGTGCAGATATATACCCACACACAAGTTTTACACACGCAGCCACACATAGGTGTATCTTCCTAGCCCACACAAACAGAGTGGTTGGTTTTTTTCAGCAAGACGAAGACTACAAGCCATGAGACAGAGAGAACACCACCAAAGCACCACCCACACAAGTCTGAATCTCCAGTTTTAATATACCTCTTTTTTTTTTTTGGCTATGCTGTATTTGGGGTGTGAAAATTGATATCTACTGTACGCTGATGAAGCAGAAACAAGTAGCAGCCCCAAACGGTGCTCCACACCTTTCCACCTTTGCAACGTGGTCTTTCAGGTGCAAAAAAAAACCAAAAACCCCAGGAGACTGTTACCCAACACGCACGATCCACTTCTCAGCCACCAAAAGGTCAAAACACACCTAGGAAACTGGAGGGCTTGAAAGTATCTAGCAACCTACATCGGAAGGAAACAGCTTTTCCGCAACAGATTTTTCTACCACTAAATGTCAGCTTTCAGCAGTCGCAGCCCTCGCGCTGCACAAGCCAGGGCTACCACTTGCATATGCACCGTCAGGGATTCGGGACTATTTGCAATCTGCTGCTGGCCCGCGTCTCTAAGAGAGAAAAGAAGCAAATTTGGGGCAAGCACTCTGCCAGGAGCAAGAAGATGGACACCAGCTTCGCTGCCAGCCCCTCCAAAGGCTCCCTCCAAGCCTGAACACCCCTCTGAAAGTGCCTGTTTCCCCACACACCCCCACTTCCAGTGGCCTCAAAAGCCGATTGGTACCTCATGGCCACCTTCAGCTCTCCCTGATCTACCAACCGCTTGCCTTAGCGCTGAACTTACTTGCCGCTGCTGACAGCCAGAATCTCCCCGCTGGGTTTGGGAGGCTGGTTTTGGGGCGACATAGACACATAGAGATGGGTGGGGGGACACACGATGTAACACGCAGACAAAGAGCTGTCACCTAAAACGCCACTAAAAAGGAGCGTCTTCCCGACGGGGGTGGGGAGGTGGTCCGCGGGTCTCCTCTCAGCCATCTTCCAGCCGGGAAGGGGCTGGAGGTGGGGACCGGGTTGTGAAGAGGAAAACTGTTGGTTTGGGGTTTTTTTCACTTTTAAAATCAACTTTAAATTAATAAGGGGGGAGTATTTAGGAAGGGGAGAGCTAGGATTTAACCGCCCAAGGCGGGAGGGGCTTCGCCGCGCTGGGTCCCGTCCCCCCCTCCCCGGGGTGGCCCTCCTCAGCCCCCCGCGGGGGGAAGGAAGGAGGGAGGGCAGGCGAGGGGAGGCGAGGCCGCGGCGCCCCTCCGCGCTCCGCCCGCCGCCATGGCAGCCCGGGGCGGGGGGCCGGGCCGTCCCCCGTGCCTGTCCGTCCCCCGTGCCTGTCCGTCCCCCCCTCACACGGCCGCCGTGACAGCTGCGCCTCCCCGCAGGCCGGGGTCTGCGGCGGGCGGCGGGACCAGACACACCCCCGCCCCGCACGGCGGGGCACCCCGGCCGGCCTTCCCCCCACGTCGCCTGCCCGCCCGCCCTCCCTCCCGCCGCCAGCTGCCACGCGGCCGGGCGCCACTCACCTGCCGCTGCTGCCTGGGTGACAGCCGCCTCCCCCCGCCGGGGCTGAGGCCGTGGAGCTCAACGGGCAACGCGACAGCGACTCCCCCGGCCAGGCGGCGGGGGCGGCCCCGGGGTGGGGGGCTGCTGCCGGCTTGCAGCAGCCCCCGCCGCGATCGCGGTTGCCCGGAGCGGTGGCGGCTGGCGCTGCTTGGGGCCCCGGTTCCCGTTACGGGGCTCCTGGGCAGCCGGGGCCCCTTGCCTGGGCGGCGCGGCGCGGCTGCGGGGCTCCGGCTTGCTCGCCGCTCTCCCTCCCGGCGGGACGGGACGGGGCGGGGCGGAGCTGAGCACGGAGGACGAGGGGGCGGTGTCGGAGGAGGCCGCCGCGGCCCGGCCCGGATCCCTCCTCCTCCCTCAGTTATTGCTGACCGCCATCTTCCTTTCCCCCCCCCCCACCCCTCCGGCCTCTCGCCGCGCCGCGGCCCGGCCCGGGTGGAGGCGTTGGCGAGACCGCGGCTCCTCCGTCGCCACCGCCACCACCCCCGGGAAGGGGCAGGGGGAGGCGGGCGCCATCTTGGTGGCACAGAGCGGGGGACCGGGGCCTGCTCACCGCGGCCTGGGAATGCTCCGGCGCCGACGAGCCCGGGAAAGGGGCTGCTGCCTCGCCGGTCCGGGACCTCTCTGGTGTCATCAGCCGTGTCCCCACCACGGGCCCAGGCGCAGGCCTACCCTTCCCAACATTCAGACTTCCCCAACCTGAAGCACAGTACAGCGTCTGTTGCCTGCCTGACCCAGGCTGGGCTCATCCAGCCTGACCTGTCCCCCAGGATAAAGAGAACCGCACTAGGCACATACCTCAAGGTGAAGAGGTCTGCACCTGGGTGTCCTCGTCCCGCTCACCTCGCGGGAGCTGCTGTCGCTGAGGCATTCTGTGCTGGAAGTTACCTGTCTGGTTTTGTTTCCCAATCGCCTTCCTCAACAAGGCTTCAAGACTTAAAGGCCTTCATTTTACCTTGGCGTGTTCTCCATCTAGTCATCAGAAGGGCTGAAACGTGCCTCGGATTAGCCAGGAACACCAAAACGAAGCTCAGGAAGGAGTACAGAGTGATAGATGGTCCCAGGCAGACCTCGACCCACCCTTTGGTCTCCTCACTGTCATTTTTGGCTATTTGAACATAAAGCTGCTCCGCACAGAGCAATCACAGTTGCTCTGTCAACTATTTTATTGCATTCAGGCTGTATCTGGTTACATTATTTATCCCCTCTGTGGAACTGTGAACTCCCCAAACACCTCATGTGTCATGAGGCAAAGCAACTCAGTGGGTTGAATAGTTAACCAGAGCTTCAGGTGGCTCATTTTCCTCCACGGGAGCTTTTTATTCCTCAGGGAGCTTGAGAACGTCTCTGCTACAGGAAAACAAATTTACCTTAGAAGGACCAAACGCAAAACATCACAAATCTACTCAGGTCACCCACATTGTGTTCTGATCTGGATTTTTGTCTTCCTCATAAGCCTGCACCTTTCTTGGAGTCCACACAGTTAAGTCTGAGGTTCTCTGCTTCCAAGAAAAAAGTCCATGCAAGTCGTATTTCCTAACTGCCTTCTTATCTCTGGAGCACCCATGAAGGGAATGAGCAGAATAAACTTGAGTTGAGCCTTATAAAGGGCCAGGGGATATCGACTGCAGGATTTTTAGTGGTCATTTTGGGATCAGTAAGACTTCTCCTGGGCCGTTTTATATTCACTGCTACTTGGTTAACTGTAGGTGCATTTGTATATAAAATGAAGCATACTTTTCCTCTCTTCAACCAAGTAAATTGTACATTTTGATTGAGAAGAAGTTCAGTCCTGTGCATCTGAATGAAAGCATCGAAATAATAAGCAGGGAAGCAGCAGAGAAACATGACAGAGGAGAGCAGCAGCCTGAGATTTGTGCGCTCATGACAAATCCTCTGCTGCAAAACTCAGGGCATCCACGAGGTAACGAAGGAATGCTTCTGATTCTCCTTTAATTGCATTCTTGGTAGGGGCTGAGGCAACGTTAACAGCCTCTGCATGCTGCTGCATGACCCTTCGTTGCAACACATCTAGGTGGAAGTGCTAATAGATTCCTTCTGGTCCTGTTCGCTTCATGACAGCCGTGAGGGAAGGGAGCTGTGGAAAAGTCCCTGAGTCTTCCTGAGCTGCCAGCTCTCCACTGCCTCTGCAGGCTGTGCCCACTTCGGTTTTATTAGGGCAACCGTCGTGACTAACGCAGAGCTTGCTGTCAGAATATTTCTCCTCCATGAATTCCTCCTGAGAAAGCAATACATGAGCTAATCTCGGTTGGTGGGGACAGGGTAAGTTTTCAGTGATATTAGCACCGAGAAGTATAAAACCGTTTTTATTACTTTAATCTGCAGGTTCATTTTTAAATGGAATGCAGGTCTAAACAATGCTGGTTTAAGTACATTACAAAGCTGTCAGGCTTTGACAATGTAAATGAACGAGACTTCAAAATGTGTTATGAACAAGATGAAATGGCTCATTGAAATACACACAAATTAAATCCGTGAGCAAAATGAAATTATTTCCAAACTTCCTGGAATTAAATCCAAAACAAAGGTCTCCTCCACCACCTAAGTGAGACTTTAAAGCGAGACTTTATCTGAGAGCTGCTTTAATTTCCAAGTAATCTGTTGTTGTTAGATCTTTCTAGCCTGAGCACTTGGTAAAATATGATGTTATTATCTTCATTTTACATACACAAAGCACTGTTTAAGAGGTTTAAGTAGAGCTCAAGCAACAAGTGAGTGGTGGAATCACCAACCAAAGCAGCTTCGAGGTCTCCTGGTTGTCCTGTTCCCTGCCATAATCTTTGTGTGGGATGCTGTCAACTACAGCTTATTTTTCTGTACAGCTAAAGGCTGTAAAGGTTCTTTTCAGGCATTATTTCAGTTTGTGAAGGAGGGGGTTTTTTAAGAGGTTCGTGTAAGCCAGAAGTAGTCACAGTACAGTTGTTAATCTGAGGCAGCAAAATTTATGGTATGGAGCTCTTCAAAGCTTCTTGGCATAACTCAGCGTTGTAATAAGTAGTAAATAATTTCTCTGATGATAGTATTGCCTCCACTGAGTGTATATATGGTTCTTTAGAGCTCCACCTAACTCCTCATATGGGCTTGACTCTCTTTCATGCCAAGCCCTTGAGGAAGGCTGAGCTCCTCTATGACTAGTGACTTCTTTATTCCCTAAATACATGATAGAAATGGTAAGATTGGTTTAAATGGGGGGGCTGACCAGGAATACTGGGTGTAGGACTGCTGGAAGGAACAAATGACATGAGAAGGGTGCAAGAATGGCATTTGGTGGCATCTGGCCTAACAGGTTGCCAAGATTGCAGCTTGTGTATGCCTGCGTGGAGCCTGTCTACCTGTGGAGGACGAAGGTCTCCCCAGAGGATGAAGCATCACCGTAAGCTCCTATGACTGTTAAAAGCCATCGCGTGGGTGAATTGATACCTGCAGATGAACATCCCTTGTCCTCCAGCTCAACCTGAGATGAGAGCAAGCCCTGGACCCAGGCACTGTGGCACCTGAAGGTGTTACCTGGACACTACATGGTGCTTCTGAGCATTCATGAGACCATAATTGAGATCAACTTTGGTTTAGTGGTTTTTCCACCACCTCAGCTCCCAGACATGCTGCCTTGTGGCTGCGTCCAGGACATTTCCTGTGTGACAGCCTTTTTGCTCATGTTCAAGAGCACCAAAAGACACAAAGGTTTGGATTTTTACACAACAGAGAATGCATTTCACTAACAAAATAAAAGCTCAGAGCCAAGAGCAAGATCCTTTTAAAGCACCATTTTAACACCTTTTCTGAACCTCTTGCTTTTGCAACTTTCGCAAACACACTTCAGCTGAAATTCATCTGCAGTCTCATTAAGGTTAATGAGTTGTTTTGTGTTCAGATATCTTCTTATCCCACCATGGTTTGTGCTGCAGACCACGGGGCTCAGAGGAGAACGGAGGAAACCCTTCCCCAGGACGGTTGTTGCAGGCAGCGCCTGCTCCCAGCACCACTCGGGGAAGCCTTAATGAAAAGCAGCTCATCAGCAGTTACGTAACCTAATGATAATCCAGCTCAGGCTGGGCCATACTTAAAGCCACAGCGTCTCTCTGCTGTGACCTATTTTATACTTGATGCAAGGGCGAAAGTGTGTGGTTTGTAACTTTACTAGGTCTTTTACCACGGAGTTATTGCCTGGCAGTAGAAAAAAACCCTGCACACGTTTCTTCTGCTTTCCTGACTGCAAAGCAACTGCTTCAGATTTGACAGTGGCTTTTTATGGTATCGGCTCCAAGCACAGGCACAGCAGAGACCAAATTGTAAACAATTAGAAGGAAAACACTTAATGTCCTGCAGGAAACTCAGCACACTTTAATTTCAGCTCCAGAAGCTGGAGAGAATACAGGGTTGTGTTGCAAAGCACTTCTAATGCCATGCTGAACCACGCAGAGAGCTTTTTTGTGTGCTTTTATTATACTTCAGAAAACAAAAATGCATGCTTCTGTATTCGAGGGTCATACTTACATGTGACTTCAGAAACTCATTAGGATGGCACTGGCACAACTCAAACCTGAGCAACTGGCCAGGCCTCTCAAATCGATTAATTTTTTTCTTCTTCTTTTTTTTATCTCTCAATCTGCAGAAGTCTCAACGAGAGATTAAATGCAGAGATGTTGATTCGGATCTCAGCATTTAATCTAACCACAGATGGTGTCAAAAGAGGGGCAGCCATACAAAATAACAACAGATTTTTTTCCTTCTCTCAACAATCACTCTTTTGTTTAATAAAGGTAGAGGAGAAGTGGTCAGCTTTGAAAGACAAGAGAAAATCACCATTTCTTACAGTTCCTCTCCTTCCTAGACAGCTCTGAAGCATTATGAATGGGCTGTTGTTGGGGTTTTTTTGATGAATAAAGTGTTCATATTTATGTATTTAACTCCAGGTTTTGATGTTGTTGTTAATTACTCTCTTTCATAGGATACATATTTCACTCCCTATAATGCTGGACAAGTCAGTGATGCAGCTTGTTGCAGACAGGAGATTGTAGTGCTAAGAAATACTGCATGTTGCACCTAGATAGAATCATAGAATCAGCCAGGTTGGAAGAGACCTCCAAGATCATCCTGTCCAAACTAGCATCCAGCCCCAGACAATCAACTAGACAATAGTACTAAGTGCACCATCCAAGCTTTGCATCAACACCTCCAGGGATGGCGACTCCACCACCTCCCTGGGCAGCCCATTCCAATGCCAATCACTCTCTCTGCCAACAACTTCCTCCTAACATCCAGCCTAGTCCTCCCCTGCCACAACTTGAGACTGTGTCCCCTTCTTCTGTTGCTGCTTGCCTGGCAGCAGAGCCCAACCCCACCTGGCTACAGCCTCCCTTCAGGTAGTTGTAGACAGCAACGAGGTCCCCCCTGAGCCTCCTCTTCTGCAGGCTGCACACCCCCAGCTCCCTCAGAACCCTGTTGTTTTCAAATGAGTGATGCCAAAGCTTTGTGTTTCCTGCCATGAGGAGCACCAGGCTTTGTGAAAATATGCCACCATGAGTAGTGATGGATTTCTCGAGCAGCTAAACAGAGAGAGTGATTTGCCATTGGAATGGGCTGCCCAGGGAGGTGGTGGAGTCACTGTCCCTGGAGGTGTTCAAGAAAAGACTGGATGAGGCACTTAGTGCCATAGTCTAGATGACTGGATAGGGCTGGGTGCTAGGTTGGACTGGATGATTTTGGAGGTCTCTTCCAACCTGGTTGATTCTATGATCTGTTTACCTCTTGCAGGTCAGGAGAAAAAAAAAGTGCTCAAGTTGTTTCGAAGCACTTTTTAAAAGCTGGATTTTAATACCCACCTTAAGAATAGGAATTAAATTACCTTTAAAAGGATTTACAAAGCTTCATGTTGGTAGAAATATTTGGTGGCATTTGAAAGGAATCATTACAGACAAAAAAGCTGCAGTGCCCTTGTTTGTTGGCTTTCGAAACTTCTTCCTGTGGAGCCTGCAAACAAAACACTGCTGCATTGTGCTCGCGTTTCAGAAACAGAAAGTGGAACTAAATGTAGATTATTAAAATAGTGTGGCTGATTATAAACTCTAAAGGGAAATCATGTAACCTCATTTCCTTATCTCATCTGAGCAAAAGGCAAAAAGAAAAGGGGTGGGGAAATACAATTTTCTGGCTTTGAGTTGTCTCAAGTATTACTAATCACGGAAGTAAAATACATCTTTAATGTGTTCATATAGGCTTCAGAGCTCTTTAAAGTGGACTCCTTAGGTGCAAAGGAATTGGTTCTAGATGATTTAGGGGTAGTTGGTTCTAGATGATTATGGGGTAGTTGGTGCGAAATGATTCAGGGGTAAGTGAGACTGTGGTGAGACCCCACCTGGAGTACTGCATCCAGTTCTGGAGCCCCCGTTACAAGAAGGATGTGGACGTGCTGGAGCGTGTCCAGAGAAGGGCCACTGGGATGATCAGAGGGCTGGAGCAGCTCTGCTGTGAGCACAGACTGAAAGAGTTGGGGCTGTGCAGGCTGCAGAAGAGGAGGCTCCCAGGTGACCTTCTTGTGGCCTTCCAGGATCTTAAGGGGGCTACAAAAAAGCTGGGGAGGGACTTTTGAGGCTGTCAGGGAGTGGCAGGACTGGGGGGAATGAAGCAAAGCTGGAGATGGGTAGGTTCAGGCTGAACATGAGGAGGAAGTTGTTGAGCATGAGAGTGGTGAGAGGCTGGAATGGGTTGCCCAGGGAGGTGGTTGAGGCCCCATTGCTGGAGGTGTTTAAGGCCAGGCTGGCTGAGGCTGTGTGCAGCCTGCTCTTGGGTAGGGTGTCCCTGGGCATGGCAGAGGGGTTGGAACTGGCTGATCCTTGTGGTGCTTTCCAACCCTGACTGATTCTATGATGCTATGATTCTAAATGCTGTTTTCAGCCCAGTGAAGGTACCAGGTCAGCTGTGCTGGGCCAGATCACAGCTGTATCGTGTCTGTGGTGCCTGTATCTGTGATTCCACCCTGCCTGCAACATGCTTGAGTAACTGTGCTGGTTTGAGACTAACTGAAATATTTTACTGAGAGAAATTAAATCCTTAGCTGTGAGAAGAAAGAAAAAAAACCCCAACAATACCCTCTATCACCCATTCTTCTGCTGAGAAACACAACTAGTCAAAATACAGATAAGATGGGCACTTCTCACACACTGCTCAGCTCTCACTTTGGGCTGTGCCTTCTTTCTGGCGGTCTGGTCTCTGGCTGACTCTGCCTTTAGCTCTCTAATCCACCTAACTCCTTTCCTCTCTGACCTCTTTGTCATTTTGGGTTTGTTTTTTTCTGACATCTCATCTCAGATCTCCAGATTTATCACATAAGATATTCTGAAGGGAGAGAAAGAGGGAAGGGGAAGGGAGTTTGGGTTGGGAGCCCTCCTGATGATTCTGGTTGTTTCTGGGAGGGGTATTGTGTTTCTGAGTTACTTTTAATTTGTATATAACTGTATATATTTGACCATATCTGCTTGTATATTGTGCTAAGCTGTAAATGTAGCTTCATTCCTTAATTTCCAGCTTGGATGAGTCTAGCCTGAGTGATTTCATAAGACTGGGGGGGCAAGTAACTCCCAAACCATCACAGTAACACTCAATATAGGAGAGAGGACTGTTTTCTCATGCTTGCCTGATGGTTTTGGGTTTTTTTTTGGTGGTGCCTTTTAGGTGGCCTGTTTAAAAACAGCATTGATGCTTTCAGTCTGTTGGTAAGTGAAATGATCACTGCCATCAGAGTTGGTATAACTTGTCCTTTTTTGGCCATCATGCCAGAGAGACCCAGTGCTGAAGGAATTGCAGAGCAGTTCTCTAACCCTATAGAGATGATGCCACAGAGAGCCTCCCCCCTCCCCCATTTACTCATCTACACTTAAAACTGTCAGTTTTATTCAGATATCTCCTCAGTCAGTGAAATACTTTTCCTTAACCTACTTTTAATGCCTTTGAAGTATCATCTGCTTCACTAGTTTGAAGAGCACTAAAGCCCTCGTACAGCCAATAGGCACTTAAGTGCTTACTTCTAAACCCATGAGTAGCTCCATGAGGCACACAAGACCTGCTGCTATTAGACAGACCTGTCAGTCTGGCTACTTCACTTCCTTGTTGCCAATGGCATGCAACAGCAGATCCCTGCTCCTACTTCTCATCCCCATCTCCTGTCAATGCATTAGCAGGAAAAGAAAAGGGTTGATGCTACCACAGCAACTTCCTGGCTAACTGGAGATCTGGGTCACCACAATCCCATGCAACACTCTAGGCTGGAAACTGCCCAGCAGAAAAGGACCTCAGGGTGTTGGTTGATAGCTGGCTGAAGATGAGCCAGCTTGTGCCTGGGTAGCCAAGAAGCCAACAGCATTTTGGCTTATATCAGCAATAGTGTGGCCAGCAGGACTAGGATGGTGTTTGTTCCCTGGTACTGGGCACTTATGATCCTGGGTTCAGTTTTGGGACATTGAGGTGCTGGAGCCAAAGAAAGGCAACAAAGCTGGTGAAGGCTCTAGAGCACAAGTCTCATGAGGAGCAGCTGAGGGAACTGGAACTGTCTGGGCTGGAGAAAAGGAGGCTGAGGGGAGACCTTCTCACTCTAAAACTCCCTGAAAAGAGGCTGTAGCAATGTGGGAGCCTCTTCTCCCAAGTAAAAAGCAACAAGGACAAAAGGAAATGGCCTCAAGTTGTGGCAGGAGAGGTTTAGGTTGGACATGAGGAAGTTTTTTTTGCATGGAAAGGGTTGTGAAAACCTGAAACAGGCTGCCCAGGGCAGTGGTGGAATCACTATCCTGGAGGGATCAGAAAACCATGTGGTGCTGAGGGACATGGTTTAGTGGTGACCTGACAATGCTGGGTTAATGGTTGAACTTAAAGGTCTCTTTCAACCAAGCCAGTTCTATGATTCTATGATCTCGAATCATCAGGGGTATCACCACCATCCCTTCCACCACCAGGTTTTTCTTTTGTCTGTTTCTGCCAATGGAAGTTGAACACAAAATCTTCTCCATTGCCTAACCATTAGGAGCAGTACAGCACAGGTAGAAGCAAAAAAAACGTCTTTTCCAGAACAACTTTGTTTGCTTTCACTATGAGGGTCCTGGGTATAGGTTGGACTGGATGATCTTGGAGGTCTCTTCCAACCTGGTTGATTCTATGACTCTATGAGATGCTCCAGTCCCCTTACCATCTGCATTATTGCTTTTTGTCTGCCAGCAGCTCACCTGCATGCTTGGAAACAGGAAGCTGGAGTCCTCCATCAAAAAGCTGTTGGAAGTCTAGAAACAAAGCATGGAATAAACATTGGTTTTCATCTGGACTACCAGGCTAACATCACTGCTGCTTAAGATTCTGCAGCATGTCTGGGTTTTAACACAGGTGTTAAAAGCCTGATTGGGAGAGATGCAGTGAAGAGAGGTGAAGCTTGGTTTGGCAGTGTCTAGGGAAAACAGACATTTTTCAAAGGAATTTGTCCAAATCAAATCAGCAACAACACAGCAGTAGGTAGTCTTGGTGAGAACTGCAATGGAATATGCACTGGGAGAGGAACCACTCAATCTTCAGCTGCAATGTCCCTGCAGGTGTTCAAGAAAAGACTGGATGAGGCACTTAGTGCCATGGTCTAGATGACTGGATAGGGCTGGGTGCTAGGTTGGACTGGATGAGCTTGGAGGTCTCTTCCAACCTGGTTGATTCTATGATTCTATGGTTCTATGATACATTTTTCAGAGCAAAGAAGGAAGCAAGTTCTTCTGTCACACAAAAGATGCCATGCAGAGAAATCGCATACAGCATCTTTGGGGAGACTCACAGCTGTGTGCCTCTAATCCTGGGCCAAACTAGGTGTTGTAGAACTGGAGAAGACTCAGACCTGCCCATGGCTACAAGCACAATCATAGAATAGAATCATAGAATCAACCAGGTTGGAAGAGAACTCCAAGAACGTCCACTCCAACCTAGCACCCAGCCCTGGCCAAGCAACCAGACCATGGCACTAAGTGCCTCAGCCAGGCTTGGCTTGAATATCTCCAGGGACGGTGACTCCAGCACCTCCCTGGGCAGCCCATTCCAATGCCAATCACTCTCTCTGACAACAACTTCCTCCTAACATCCAGCCTAGACCTGCCCTGGCACAGTTTGAGACTGTGTCCCCTTGTTCTGTTGCTGCTTGCCTGGCAGAAGAGCCCAACCCCACCTGGCTACAGCCTCCCTTCAGGTAGTTGTAGACAGCAATGAGGTCTGCCCTCAGCCTCCTTTTCTCCAAGCTGCACTCCCCCAGCTCCCTCAGCCTCTCCTCATAGGGCTGTGTTGAAGGCCTCTCACCAGCTTCATTGCCCTTTACTCTTCAGCTGCATCTTTCAGAGCAAACGAGGAAGCAAGTTCTTCAGTCACACAAAAGATGCCATGCAGAGGAATCACATACAGCATCTCTGGGGAGACTCACAGCTGTGTGCCTCTAATCCTGGCCCAAACCAGGTCTTGCAGAACTGGAGGAGACTCAGACCTGCCCATGGCTACAAGCATGATCCTCCTAACGGTGTTAAATAGCATGCATAGGCAAAATGAAGCTTTTTTGTTATGACTCAGGGAGAACAAAAGCTGCTATTTAGGCCCAAACAGGACTACTAGAGGATACTATGGCTTTGGGTGACCAACTCTCAAACTAACTTCATTGAAGCATTTTGTGCCATCAGTTTACACAGACTTTAGGGCCTCACTGTGTTTGTTGTGGCTCAGTAGTAAATTTACTGGACTGGGGACTGGTACATCTCTCTGAAGAAAGGCTGAGAGACCTGGGACCGTTTAACCTGGAGAAGAGAAGACTGAGAGAGGTCTTCTTAATGTGGATCAATATATGAAGGGCAGGGGTCAAGAGGATGGGGTCAGAGTCTTTTCAGTTGTGTCCAGTGACAGGACAAGGGGCAACAGGTATGAAATGGACCCAGGAGATTCCATCTGAACATAAGGAAAAAAATCTTTCCTGTGAGGGTGCCAGAGTCCTGGAAGAGGCTGCCCAGAGAGGTTGTGGAATCTCCTTCTCTGGACAGATTCCAAACCTGCCTGAGTGCAATCCGGGACAACTTGCGCTAGGTGACCCTAGTTTAGCAGGAGTGTTGGACTAGATGATTCCCAAAGGTCCTTTCAGACTCCTACTATGCTGAGATTCTGTGTAAAAGGGAAAGACAGGGAAATGCCAGTTCAGAAAGAGAAAAGAAGACCCTTTGTGGTGCAGAAAGAAACCACACAATGTCCCAGTTTAAGGGCAAGGGCTGCTGTAGAGAGGAAGATGGAGAAATAAATTCAGATTGGAAGGACAGTGGAAATAATGGGGAGAAGCAGTAGAGAGAGGACAAAGTGGAGATCATGTCTTCATTTGAAAATGGAAGCTCTGTGTGATCTGGGGTAGTTCACAGAATCACAGAATGGTTTGGGTGGGAAAGAACCTTTAAAGGTCATCTAGACCAACATCCCTGCAGTCAGCAGGGACATCTTCACCTAGAACAGGTTGCTTAGAGCCCAGTCCAACCTGACCTGGAATGTTTTCAGGGAATAGTTGCCTCTGAATCCATCTCATTCTATCATTCAGTGCAGCATCCAAGTTCCTAAGCAAGTTGTCCAATCTACCTTCAATACCAAGAACCTCTGGGCAAACTCTTGCCAACTCTTTTGGTGTCATAGAATCATAGAATCAACCAGGTTGGAAGAGACCTCCAAAATCATCCAGTCCAGCCTACCACCCAGCCCTATCCAGTCAACTAGACCATGGCACTAAGTGCCTCATCCACTCTTGTCTTGAGCTCCTCCAGGGATGGCGACTCCACCACTTCCCTGGGCAGCCCATTCCAATGCCAATCACTCTCTCTGACAACAACTTCCTCCTAACATCCAGCCTGTTGCTGGTTGCCTGGCAGAAGAGACCAACCCCACCTGGCTACAGCCTCTCTTCAGGGAGTTGTAGCCAGCAATGAGGTCAGCCCTGAGCCTCCTCCAGTCTAAACAACCCCAGCTCCCTCAGCCTCTATGCAACTAGGTCTCTGATTTCAACCTGCTATCAGGTATCTTAACACCAGAGGGCTCAAATGCCTGCCTCAGTTCCTCTAAGTCACACATCTGTCTGCAAAAGGAGGCCACAGAGTTGCTGTTGCATAGGGCTGTTGTTGTAAGGATGGATTTGGAAAGGACTGGGAGGCATCTGGGTGCTGCATTGGTAGAGATATGAAGGAGGACAGAAGTGGAATAGAGTGGAGAGAAGGAATAGTGTGAAAGCAGAAGAAGCTCTGTGCTCTGTGATAGATAGTATTGTCCTCCTCCAGCAGGGGGGTTGGACTCCATGATCTCTTTGGGTCGCTTCCAACCCCTAACATCCTATGATCCTATGATCCTATGAATTAGAAGTCGTTTGGAAAATAACTGCATTCATGGAGAGCATATTAAAGAGGTGGAAGGGTGAAATCCAGCCTAAGGAAAAGACAATAAATGAGGAAAATAGCAACAACTAAAAACCAGAGAATAGAAAGAAAAAGAAAGAAAGCCCAGAGGGGCTGCAAAGTGATTCTCTATTTTTGTAGAGATTTCCACTTCTTTATTCAAATTTTTGAATGCAAGTTTTATTAGTGGGTTTGGCTTTGCCCTCACAAACAAATCAGGCAGAGCTAGCAACAGCAGACTGGGAGGAGGTGAGATGCTCTTGGAAGTGGCACGCGGTCCTCTTTTTGCTGCTGAAGAGCTGGCTGGTTTAACCCCGTTGTTGGGAAGATCTGCCAAGAGGCCAAGAGTTGTTGATTGGCTTCTTTGAAAGCATAACTTTACTCTGTGTAGGCCATGCTGCTGAAAAGACAGAGAAGATACTATTGGCAAAGGTTGAAGCACTTCCATTACTGGTAGAAGACCTCCTCACTGGAAAGCATAGATTGATGTTACCTTGGCTACAGAGTAAAAATTAATTATAGTTGGACTTGCTGATCTTAAAGGCTTTTTCCAACTGAAATGACTCTAAAAATAGGCTACAAAACAGCATATAAAATACAGACTCTAAACCCAGCACCCTACAGTTGGAAATGTCACAGTATCACAGTCTCACAGTATCACCAAGGTTGGAAGAGACCTCACAGATCATCAAGTCCAACCCTTTACCACAGAGCTCAAGGCTAGACCATGGCACCAAGTGCCACGTCCAACCTTGCCTTGAACAGCTCCAGGGACGGCGACTCCACCACCTCCCTGGGCAGCCCATTCCAGTAGCCAATGACTCTCTCAGGGAAGAACTTTCTCCTCAAGCCAAAATTTCCCCTGGCGTAGCTTGAGGCTGTGTCCTCTTGTTCTGGTGCTGGCTGCCTGAGAGAAGAGAGCAACCTCCTCCTGGCCACAACCACCCCTCAGGTAGTTGTAGACAGCAATGAGGTCACCCCTGAGCCTCCTCTTCTCCAGGCTAAACAATCCCAGCTCCCTCAGCCTCTCCTCGTAGGGCTGTGCTCGAGGCCTCTCACCAGCCTCGTCGCCCTTCTCTGGACACGCTCAAGCATTGAAATGTCCCTCTTAAACTGGGGGGCCCAGAACTGGACACATGTCCATATATCACAGAGTCACAGAATGTTAGGGGTTGGAAGTAACCTCCAGAGGTCATCTAGTCCAACCTCCCTGCCAAAGCACCTAGGGCAGGTCACACAGGAATGCATCCAGATGGGTTTTGAAAGTCTCCAGAGGAGACTTCAGAACCTCTCTGGGCAGCCTGTACCAGTGTTCCATCACCCTCCCTATAAAGAGATGTTGCCTTGTGTTGAGGTGGAACCTCTTGTGCTCTAGCTTGAACCTGTTGTTCCTTTTCCTATCACTGGGCACCACCAAAAAGAGACTGGCACTTCATCCTAACACCCTGAGGCTGAGGGACCTGGGGGTGTGCAGCCTGCAGAAGAGGAGGCTCAGGGCAGAGCTCATTGCTGTCTACAGCTACCTGAAGGGAGGCTGTAGCCAGGTGGGGTTGGTCTCTTCTGCCAGGCAACCAGCAACAGAGCAAGGGGACACAGTCTCAAGTTGTGCCAGGGGAGGTCTAGGCTGGATGTTAGGAGGAAGTTGTTGTCAGAGAGAGTGATTGGCATTGGAATGGGCTGCCCAGGGAGGTGGTGGAGTTGCTGTCCCTGGAGGTGTTGATGCAAAGCCTGGATTGGGCTCTTAGTGTCATGGTGTAGTTGGTTGGACAGGATTGGGTGCTAGGTTGGACTGAATGATCTTGGAGGTCTCTTCCAACCTGGTTGATTCTATGATTCTCTTGCTGTGAAATGCTGAGGAATCTGCTCCTCACAGAACCCTGGCAGGTTTTGTGTTGGAAGGACAAAGCTGGGCTCTGGAGGTGGCAATTGTGGACATGGCAAGACTGCAGACTTGACTTAAAAGTCTGATGATGTTGCTGGATTTGCCTGTGTCTGTCTCCTTTGTCACAGAACCAAGGGTTACAATACTCACCCAAGTACTAGACTACAAGGCTCAGTTTGTACTTGTGTAGTGCTTTAAGATCCTGCCATCAAAATGTTGCTCCCTAGCTCAGGGAAGAAACTTTCCCCTGCATCAGGATTTCTCCCTGGCGTGTGTCAGGTTCCTTTATGTTGGTTTCTTAGGCTTGGTGTTTGGTTTTTTTTAACTCTGCCTCCCTGTCCCCTTAGAGGTTTAGTCTCTCATCTTTGTACTTGATCTCCTACATCAGAGAGAAGTGTTGCTGCTGCAGCCATGCAGTGCTCTCTCTGCCCATGCAGATGACAAATTAATCTAACATTTCACGTCAGAGAAATACTTATTGTTTCTTCTATTCCTTTTGTTCTCTTAGTCAGAGAGCTGCTCAAATTGTGCTGCTGGCCTCCCCAGGGAAGCTCTGCTTTCTTCCCAGCGAGACCACAGCAAGTCCAAGGACAGTGAAAAATGGAATATTATTTTCTTGCTGGCTTAGTGATTTTCATTTAGGATTCAGCAAATGCAGAACCATCTGCTATGTATGAAATATCCAATAATAGTTCTCCAGTTGCTGAATTCTGAGTGGAAACAAGCCAGCAAAACGGAGGCAGAGAGAGCCTGGCTTGCCTCTATCCTCCTCTGTAAGCATACACAGGCAAACCACACCGGTGTCTTTGCCACCTGATTGGGGCTGGTTTTCCAAAATACAGGTAAACTGAAGAGAGAATTGAAGGTCAGAGGGAGAGGATATTCAGTTTCCTCTCTCTTGGTGATCTTAGGGATTGCTTTTCTTTGTGTGCTGGTTGTGTGGTGACACAGTGCCTTACGAAACACAAAGCGACAGCGTTTTCTCGTGGAAGGTCTGATTTGCTCCCCCCAAGGACAGAAGGACCATCAGCAAATGAAAAAAACACTGGGAACAGTTTCAGGAGCTAAAATGTTATCCCTGAGATCTGAGGCAGTGAATGATAAGTGAAAAGAGATATGAAAATCTTGGTGGCAGGCAGCTCAGTGTATAAAAGCTACTTTCAGCTTTTCATGCCCAAATCCGCTTTGTTTCCCTGCAGACACACAGCACTTTGGTGATCCTTCCAACACAGCTCTTTGCTTTCTGCAACTTTCACTCAGAGCTTGCCTGCTTTTGCTGAAATTCCTTAATCTTCCCTCCTTGCCTGAAGCTAATAGTGTGTTATCTCCCAGATTAGCTAATAGTACTGACTTAAGTCATAGCATCATAGAACCACTTAGGTTGGAAAAGACCTTTAAAATCAAGTCCAGCCATCAACCCAGCACTGCCAGGTCACCACTAAACCATGTCCCTCAGCACCACATCTACACATCTTTATATGCCTCCAGGGATAGTGACTCCACTCCTTACCTGAGCAGGAGATCATCTGATCCAGGGAAAGGAAGCCTAGATGGGATTATCTGGTAGCCTGTCCAGTCAAGTCTTGACAACTTTGGGTGATGAGGACTCCACTATGTACCTGGGGAGGTTGTTCCAGTAATTGATGTTGCTCACTGTACAAAATTTCTTTCTCTCCTACTTATTATTCTACTTTTGTTACTTTTTGTTGGCAGCTGTAATGATAAAGGCAATTCTTTAGGTGCAAAATGAAGCTCTGCTTTCTGCAGCTCTGTGGGGAGACCTGATCTTGGCAGCAAACACAGAAGGCAAAGGAGGAAAGGTCAAATCCAGATTCTGGGGTTTGCAGCTCTGACAAGGCCTTTTAGGGACCTTCAGGGTTCACATTGCCTCTGCCCTGGGAATGAGCAATGCTACTTCCCAATCTGGGCATCATGATCCCACAAGGCACCTCCGCTGATATTGGAAAGTAGTCTTTCTTTAGATGGTGTGAAAATAGGCTGGAGGTTGTAGGGTGACTGCCAGGAGCCAAGGCAAGTGCTAACCTTCTGCCTGTCCTTTCCCTATAATCTAATCATAGAATCATTGAATCATGGAATGGTTTGAGTGGGAAGGGACCTTCAAAGGTTATGTAGTCCAACACTCCTGCAGTGAGCAGGAGATATCTTAGAATCATAGAATCACTTAGGTTGTGAAAGACCTTTGAGATCATTGAGTCACACTGTAATGTGACCAGGCTGCACACAGCCCTATCCAGCCTGACCTGGAATGTTTCAAGGGATGAGGCATCTACCACCACTCTAGGCAACTTGTGCCAGTGTCTCACTATCCTCAGCATGAGCAGTTTCTTCCTTATGTTTGGTCTGAATCTCCCCTCTTTTAGGTTAAACTCGTCACCCTTTGTCCTGTCACAAGAGGCCCTGCTGAAAGGGCTGTATGTTGTGTTTGAAATACATAATCATGGCTTTAGAAAGTGTATACCACAGCTAAAATACTCTATTGTCATTAAAAGGAAGCCAGTAGGGTTGGTGTAACTGTATATGAGTTAACTCCATCTCTCAAACTGCCCCTTAGAATCATAGAATCATAGAATCAACTAGGTTGGAAGAGACCTCCAAGATCATCCTGTCCAACCTATCCATCCAGTCCAACCTATCCAACCAAGATCATCCAGTCCAGCCCTATCCAATCATCTGCAATCCTTCCAGCCCTAAGGAGTAGAAAGGCAAATGAGAAACACCCTAATTTATATCAGAGTCTACATCTGGATTATGAAAGCAAGAGATAATAACACAATCTGCTTGCACCATCATCCAGTAACCAACATCACCATGTTTGCAGGTGAATGGGGCTGATTTATTAATAAAGAATGCCTGGATCAGAAGACTCACCTATTTAAATCATTAGTTGGATGGGAAGGAATCATTCTGCAGTTTAGACACAGTCTACAGAACCCCTGATTTCAGATTTTCCCTTTGCATGGAGCGGGTTTTCTTTTAGCCTCCTTGGATACCCATGTTACAAGTGGTAGGATGGGAGGGAATGGCTTTAATCTTGAGGAGGGTAGATTTAGACTGGGTATTAGAAGAACTTCTTTATAGTAAGGGTAGTGAGACACTGGAACAGGTTGCCCAGGAAGGTTGTAGATGTCCCATTCCTGGAGGTGTTCAAGGCCAGGTTGGATGAGGCCTCGAGTGACCTGATCTAGTGGAAGCTGTCCCTGTCCACTACAACTCATTGCTGTCATTGCTGTCTACAACTACCACTCATGGACCTCATTGCTGTCTACAACTACCTGAAGGGAGGCTGTAGCCAGGTGGGGTTGGGCTCTTCTGCCAGGCAAGCAGCAACAGAACAAGGGGACACAGCCTCAAGTTGTGTCAGAGGAGGTCTATGCTGGATGTTAGGAGGAAGTTGTTGTCAGAGAGAGTGATTGGCATAGGAATGGGCTGCCCAGGGAGGTGGTGGAGTCGCTGTCCCAGAGGTGTTGAACAAAGCCTGGCTGAGACACTTAGTGCCATGGTCTGGTTGAGTGGCTAGGGCTGGGTGCTAGGTTGGAACTGGATGATCATTAAGATGCTTTCCAACCTAAACCAGTCTATGAATCTGTGCTAAGCAGACTCAGTGGCCATTAAGCAGTAGATCAAAGACGCAGCTGTCGACATCGCTGGAGACGTCAGGCATGTGGTATTCCAAGCTATGTGACCTATGGGAGAGCAACAAGAAAATCTTGGAATCTTATTCTAAAGAGGAAACCACATGGCTATGAATGAATCTTTGTGCCTGAGGCTGTTTGAGCTAATTTCTAGCTCAGACATTAACAAAAATTGGGAACAGAGAAACTTAGAAGTAGAAGAGCAGTGGAGTCTCTGAGTGGAGAGGTGAACATTCCAGGGATAGGCCATGAAATGGCAATGATGGATAAGTAATGTAATTTCACTGGAGCATCAAAAGCTTTATGTCTGGAAGCACAGCTTGGATCTTCCCCTTTGCTGCTTCTGCTGTGCCCACTGCTGTCTTCCCCCACTGCTGTCTTGGCTGCTGCTTTGCTGCTTTGCCACTGCTTGATCCCATCCCCAGCTTCTTTGAGGTTATGATATCCTGTAGTGATTTATTCTCCTTATACTGTTACATTTAGCTTAAACTGTAAAACAACACAATTTCTTTTTTTCCCCCCAACTTTCCAAATCCTGAGTTCATAGAATCATAGAATCAACCAGGTTGGAAGAGACCTCCAAGATCAGCCAGTCCGACCTAGCACCCAGCCCTGGCCAAGCAACCTAAGTGCCTCATCCAAGCTATGCTTCAACACCTCCAGGCACGGTGACTCCACCACCTCCCTGGGCAGCCCATTCCAATGCAAATCACTCTCTCTGCCAACAACTTCCTCCTGACATCCAGTCTAGACCTCTCCTGGCACAACTTGAGACTGTGTCCCCTTCTTCTGTTGCTGCTTGCCTGGCAGAAGAGCCCAACCCCACCTGGCTACAGCCTCCTTTCAGGTAGTTGTACCCCGCAATGAGGTCATCCCTGAATGTCCTCTTCTGCAGGCTGCACAGCCCCAGCTCCCTCAGCCTCTCCTCACAGGGCTGTGTTCCAGGGCTCTTACCAGCCCAGGGAGATGATGGAGTCACCATCGCTGGAGGTGTTGAAGCAAAGCTTGGATGAGGCACTTAGGTTGATTGGCCAGGGCTGGGTGCTAGGTTGGACTGGATGATCTTGGAGGTCTCTTCCAACCTGGTTGATTCTATGAGTCCTGTCACCAAGCAGTTGCGAAGCTTTCCTGGGCAAACTGATATATGATGGCAACTGGTGTGAACCCTTGAAGATCTTCAGTATCCTCAGCCTGCAGATCCAACTGAGGCTTCACTCTCACCACCTTGTATTGAAAGTGGTGGGGGGTGTCATTTTATTTACCTTGCTCCTAAGGCTGTGGCAAGGGTGAGTGGTTTCAACTCTTGCTTTGGGGAGCAAATTGAGAGGTGTCACTATCACTGACTTCCCCCAAACTACAGCCCCTTCTAACAGTCAATTCAAAAGGAGAATTAAAAATGATAAGGCACAACTCCCACTATTAATTTCTTCACTCTGCTGTTCTCTTTCCTCTTTTATTCTGCCTCATTTCCAGTCTCTTGCCAACAGATCCTTGGCAGCTCTCATAAAAGCAATTATCATCTTGAGTAAAGTTATCTGCAGTGTTTTGCTGGGTTTATTCCTTCATTCTGGAACTGAACATTCTCCATAATGTCATTCTGTCAGTCCCAAACTTCACCGGCTGCATCACGCCTCCTGCTCTGACTTCTCTGCCACGTGCCCTCCCTTGGCATTTCTGGGGTTGCTTAAGGAGCTCTTCTCTTTTGCTAGAGAGAAGAGGCTCAACCTCATACAGCCCCAAGATGCTTTTCATTGATCAGAACTTGGAAGCAATCCAGAGCATCACTCTGAGCAAAATTGCCCAGGGGTCTGAAGGAATTCGTGTGCCTGCAAGCCAGGTGCTGCACCTCCAGGAGACACTTTCAATAAGTTCCACTTTTATCTTGACCAAGGTCATGCCTGAGAAAGAGACAGGGGGAGAAGCTGTCCTGATAAACTGTCCAGAGCAGATCTGAATTCCACCAGTTGAGGAAGTTCAGAATGGGAGCCAATTTGGCAATTCTGGTCTAAATCATCTCTTTTTGCTTTAATTATGCTTCCTGTTGGCTTCTTCTCTCACTCTAGACAGGGTAACTCTGGGATAAGCAGACTATTACACAGCTCTGATTTCCTTGGCCTGAGGGATGCTATTTTTCAGCTCATCTCATTAAATAGCTGCTGTTCAGAGACTGGGAAAAGCCAAACTCACCCCACAGTGGGACTGGTGCCCAGGATGTCCCACCAGTATCCATCAGGACCAACCGTTCCTGGTGCTGATATCTGCGCTGTCTTCAGAGCAGATGAAATAAGGCCAATGAGATCCTGGGGTGTATTAGGAGTGTGTCCAGCAGATCAAGGGAGGTTCTCCTGNAGGGGGGACAGGCTCTGCTCACTGCTCCCTGTGACAGGACAAGGAGCAATGGGTGTAAGCTGCAGCACAGGAGGTTCCACCTCAACACAATGGGGAACTTCTTTACCATAAGGGTCACAGAGCACTGGCACAGGCTCCCCAGAGAGGTGGTGGAGTCACCTTCTCTGGAGAATTTCAAGGCCTATCTGGATGTGTTCCTGTGTGATCTGTGTTAGATTGTATTCTCCTGCTCTGGCAGGGGGGTTGGACTTGATGATCTCCTTGGGTCCCTTCCAACCCTTAACATTCTGTGATCTGTGACCAAGGTCTAAACTATGAACATTTGCAACCAAGGAAGCCCAACTATGCTTTGTCTATCATGAGCCAAGAGCTGGCCAGTGGTGTCTGCAATGTTCCATCCAGCAGTACTCAGCTGGATGCTGTTTTCTCTGCTATTCATCTCCTGTTCTGGAATCGCCATCCCTGGAGGTGTTCAAGCAAAGCCTGGCTGAGGCGCTTAGTGCCATGGTCTGGTTGCTTGGCCAGGGCTGGGTGCTAGGTTGGACTGGCTGAGCTTGGAGGTCTCTCCCAACCTGGCTGATTCTATGATTCTGTGATTCAACTCTATCCTGTAGTGTCTTCATGCTAGGACATGGTGTGTTCAAGGGTCTCAACAGGAATCATGGGTCATAGAAATGGTATGGGGGATGGAGCATCTCTGCTGTGAGGACAAGCTGAGAGAGTTGGGATTGTTCAGCCTGGAAAAGACAAGGCTCCAAGGAGATCTTCTTGTGGCCTTTCAGTACTTAAAGGGGGCCTGAAAGAAGGCTGGGGACAAACTTTTTAGCAGGACCTGTTGTGAGAAAGAGAAAGGGCCATGGGTTTAAAGTAAAACAAGTGAGATTTAGAATACATATAAGGAAGAAATTGTTTATGCTGAGGGTGGTGAGACATTGGCACAGCCTGCCCAGAGAAGTGGTAGATGCCTCACCCCTAGAACCATTCCAGGTCAGATTGAGCAGGGCTCTGAGCAAACTGCTCTGCTTGAAGATGTCCTTGCTTATTTGTGAGAAGGGTTGAACTAGATGACCTATAAAGCTTCCTTCCCACCCAAACCATTCTGTGATATAGATATAATGCTTCTCCTCCTGCCCTCTAAGCTCACTTCCCAGCAGGTGACCTCTAGAAACAACCACATAAAATGAGGAGCTTTGTGTATCAGTGGATGAAAGGCATCTGCAAGTGGCAATCTTGAATTTTCCCTCTTTACCCCAGAAATTCTACACTAAGGACTGAGCTTACAACTTCTCTTTGCTGCTCCTGCTGCTGAGCCACAAATCCCATTCTCATTTTTATTTTCTAGTTACAAAAAGTCCTGAAATAGAGAAGTAAAAGTGAAATGCTGAAAATGTTTGAGCTTCCAAATTTGCTTCAGGAGGCTTTGGAGATGGGATCCCAAATGTCAGCCCAGGTGACAGGGGATAAATATTCCTACTCCACAGAATCCCAGCATGGCAGGGGGTTGGAAGGGACCTCTGGAGATCGTTTAGTCCAACCCTCCTGCCAAAACAGGGCCAGCCAGAGCAGGTTGACCCCCCTGGATGTGAGGAGGAAGTTCTTCACTGTGAGAGTGGTGAGAGCCTGGAAGGGGCTGCCCAGGGAGGTGGTTGAGGCCCCATCCCTGGAGGTGTTTAAGGCCAGGCTGGATGAGGCTGTGGGCAACCTGATCTAGAGTAGGGTGTCCTTGCCCATGGCAGGGAGGTTGGAACTAGATGATCCTTGGTGTCCCTGCCCACAGCAGGGGGGTTGGAACTAGATGATCCTTGTGGTTCCTCCCAACCCTGACTGATTCTATGATTATGTCCAGACAGCTTTGGAATCTCTCCAGAGAAATTGAGTCCACAACCTGTCTGGGCAGCCTGCTGCAGTGCTCCATCACTCTTAAGCTGTACACACCTCATGCTGCTCTGAAATCAGCTTGTTGTGGCATGAGCTCTGCTTCCCTCATCCCCATCCTGTAAGAATCACAGAATCAACCAGGTTGGAAGAGACCTCCAAGATCATCCAGTCCAACCTAGCACCCATCCCTAAGCTGGGAGCAGAGGGAGCAGAGTGGAGCTCACCTGCAAGGTCACTGGGTGAGTGCAGCCACTGCAACCCACTCTGACCCTCCATTTCCCTTTGCAAGAGCAACTCCCTTCATAAGAACAACTCCCTTCATCCTGCTGGCTGGCCGATGGAGAGTTGTGCTGCTTGTACCATACATCACCACATATTTTCCACTTGAGATCAATACCACAGGCCCCCAGTTGCTTTGAAGAGCTCTGCTGCATCCTGCAGACCCTGGGTGCTTCAGTGGACACCACTCAGGGAAGCACACAAAGTAATTTTACTCCCCCCAGCTCCATCGCCGTGGCCTCCTCGCTGTCATTTCTTCTTCTCCATCTCAACATCTTCAAGCAGAGCTTTGCCAGTGCTTTATTTTATCATATTCAGTCATGTGAAAAGGCTCTTGGCAAGAAACCCAACTGCTCTGAACTTATTTGTTGTATTATTTTCTTTTCTTGTTGTAACAATCCTGCATTGTTTCGGGCTGTTGCGCTCACTAGGAGACTCCAGTTTCTTGCATTCGTTCTCTCTTCTCTTGTCAAGTCTGTCTTCAGAGCTGTTGTTTGGCTCTTGTTTGCACCCTCTTCCATCTCCAACCATTCTTTTTCACTTTAAGTCCTTTTTGCTGCCAGCTCCAGCTTGATTTAACCATGCTGCATATTCAGTTTCTGCACTTCAGCATCCAAAACGAGAGAAAAATACCCAAATACACCACTTGAGACCACTGCACTGATTTTGTGATGGCTCCCAAGCACTAAGCTAACCTGGAGGAGATGCAATTGTAGCTGACTCTGCATATCACAGAATCACAGTGTGGTGTGGGTTGGAATCATGGAATCATCGAATCAACCAGGTTGGAAGAGACCTCCAGGATCATCCAGTCCAACCTAGCACCCAGCCCTATCCAGTCAACCAGACCATGGCACTAAGTGCAAACCTGCTTGATTCTATTCTGTTCTATCCTATCCCTGGAGGTGTTTAAGAGGAGGCTGGCTGAGGCACTTAGTGCCATGGGTTAGTTAATTAGAAGGTGTTAGGTGATAGGTTGGACTCGATGATCTTAGAGGTCTTTTCCAACCTGCTTAATTCTGTCATTCTGGGATGTGCCTCATCCAGGCTTTGCTTCAACACCTCCCTGGACAGCGACTCCACCACCCTCCTGGGCAGCCCATTCCAATGCCAATCACTCTCTCTGCCAACAACTTCCTCCTAACATCCAGCCTAGACCTCCCCTGACACAACTTCACACTCTGTCCCCTTCTTCTGTTGCTGCTTGCCTGGCAGAAGAGACCAACCCCACCTGGCTACAGCCTCCCTTCAGGTAGTTGTAGACAGCAATGAGCTCTGCCCTGAGCCTCCTCTTCTGCAGGCTGCACACCCCCAGCTCCCTCAGCCTCTCCTCATAGGGCTTGTGGATCATCCAGCTCACCTCCCCCTGCTGGAGCAGGGTCACTCAGAGCAGGTTGCACAGGATCACACCCAGTTGGGTTTGGAATCTCTCCAGAGAAGGAGATTCCACAACTTTTGGCCCAGGGCTCTGGAACCCTCACAGGAAAGAAGTTTTTCCTCATTCCCAGATGGAACCTCCTGGTCTCCGCTTTCTGCCCATTGTCCCTTTACTTATATTGCCATGGTACTGTTGGTCATGAACTTACACAACTGCTGTGAAAGCCAAATACAATAGCTGAGCTACTTTTGCTCTTGGAGAAGGTGCCCCCATGTAGCAGTTTATTTATGCTGGTGGAAATTGGAGTTTTGGGATTTCACATCTCCCCAGCTCAAGAGGTCCAGTATTAGAATCATAGAATCATAGAATGGTTTAGGTTGGAAGGGACCTCCAGGATCATCCAGCTCCAACCCCCTGCCATAGGCAGGGACACCTCCCACTAGAGCAGGTTGCTCAAGGCCCCATCCAGCCTGGCCTTAAACACCTCCAGGGAGGAAGCGTCCACAACCTCCCTGGGCAACCTGTGCCAGTGTCTTACCACTCTCACTGTAAAGAACTTCCTCCTAACATCCAGTCTAAATCTCCCCTCCTCCAGCTTAAACCCATTCCCCCTCGTCCTGACATTACTAGACCTTAGGTCCAGTTCTGGGCTCTGCAGTTCAAGAGAGAACTACTGGAGACAGTCCAGTGGAGGCTACGAAGATGCTGAGGGAACTGGAGCATCTCTCTGATGAGAAAAGCTCTGGAGCTCTTTAGCCTGGAGAAGGGCAGACTGAGAGTGTTGATCAATATCTAAAGGCAGGGGACAAGGGGATGGAGCCAGACTCTATTCAGTGGTGTCCAATGACAGGTCAAAGGGCACAAACTGGAGCCATGACCAGGTTGCCCAGAGAGGTCATGGCTCCAGAGTCTCTTTCTCTGGAGAAATTCCAAACCCAACTTGGACATTGTGATCCTGGGTAGCCTGCTGTGAGTGACCCTGCTTTATCAGGGGCTTTGGACTAGATGGTCCTCAGAGGTCCCTTTCAACCCCCACCATGCTGGGATTCTGTGATTTCTCTGTCCTAGTTCCATCTGTTCTGCCATCAAGTGATGTCCAATCCTGCTGTTCGCTTTTCATAGCTAGAAAAGTCTTCATACAAAAGCATTGGGCTGCTGTACAACATCTTTAACACTTGGTCTTTTTCAAAGGCCTTTTTTCAGCAGTTTGTCCTTCCACTTGTGATCGTTTGGTGACCTCTTCTCCTGCTTCACAACAGGCTCAATGCAACATCTGCTCTTACCTTGGTCTTCCCTCTGCTCATTTTGCCTGAATTTTAGGACTGACAAAGTTGATGGACATTGGTTCCCCTTGGCTTAAAGATGTATCTGAAAGGGAAGAGAAAAGGGAGGGTCCAGATGTCACATCTAGAAGGAGAAGCAAGGGGACCTTGTGCACCTACACTTGGACTTTGATGGTGTAACCACATCGCCCATGAATCTGGTTCATACGGGAATGTTTTGGCTCCAGAGCATCAATGTTCACACAGGCATCTGCAGCAAGCACTGCTGCTACCTTCATAGAGACCCCAAAGTCCAATAGATGTGGGACAGAGAAGCCCCTTCTCACAAGGCTGTTGCAGCCCCAGGAGCTGGTTAGACGTGTGTGGGAGGTGGAGTGCAACACATGGAGCTCACCAGCTCCCTGCGGCTGCATTTGGATCCTTGGGGTAATGATTTCCAGCTGGTCTCCCACTCCTAGCCTGGATGCTGTTCCCCAGCTCATCTTGCCTTTGGCTGGCTGCCTTCCTCCTTTTTTCCCTTGCTGGAAGAAAGAAAAGCTTCTCCAAGAAGTTGCAGAATGGCACAAAATCCTGGGATTTGTGGAAAGGTGTGAAAGTGCAGAGCTCAGTGGGATGCCTGGCGACATGGTCAGCACCAGCACCCTGGCATAGGGAGATAAAGGATGGATCTTTAGGAACCTGCACTCTCCTCTGGCAGTGACCCTGGTGAATTACCAAAGCCAGAGGAGATGGAACTCGTTGAGATGAATCACCAAAGGCACTGAATCTGCCACTGAGCTTCATCATGTCTGCAACATTTCTTTCCTGAAAGGTTTCTTATTTGATACCAAGTTTCATAGAATCATAGAATCGACCAGGTTGGAAGAGACCTCCAAGATCATCCAGTCCAACCTAGCACCCAGCCCTGTCCAGTCATCTAGACCATGGCACTAAGTGCCCCAGCCAGGCTTTGCTTCAACACCTCCATGGACAGCGACTCCACCACCTCCCTGGGCAGCCCATTCCAATGCCAATCACTCTCTCTGACAACAACTTCCTCCTAACATCCAGCATAGACCTCCCCTGCCACAACTTGAGACTCTGTCCCCTTCTTCTGTTGCTGCTTGCCTGGCAGAAAAGCCCAACCCCACCTGGCTACAGCCTCCCTTCAGGCAGTTGTAGACAGCAATGAGGTCAGCCCTGAGCCTCCTCTTCTGCAGGCTGCACACCCCCAGCTCCCTCAGCCTCTCCTCACAGGGCTGTGCTCCAGCCCCTCACCAGCTTTGCTGCCCTTCTCTGGACACCTTCCAGCACCTCAACATCTCTCTTGACTTGAGGAGCCCAGAACTGGACACAGGAGATTGCTTGTTACCTAAGTGCCCCAAAACACACCTCAACATGGTAACAGCTGCAGTGATGAGCTTCAATCTCCTGGGATTCCTTCCTTCTGTGTAGTCTGAGTCTCCTCTCTCTTAGTCTAAAACCATCACCCCTTGTCCTGTCACACAACAGTCCCTGCTAAAAAGTCTGTCCCCTCTTTCTTATAGACCCATTTAGGTACTGAAAGACTACACTAAGGTTTCTCCAGAGCCTTCTGTTCTCCAGGCTGAACAACCCCAACTCTCTCAGCCATGCTTTGAGAGCACTTGTCCTATGATCAGCTATTGAGAGTACTTGTCCTAGGATAAAAAGGCCTCTTCAAAGCATTTCCTCCCCTTACTTATTACAAAAAATATCAATTAGAGTTTCCTCTGCCTTTGCTGATGATCTAGGTCTGTGCTCTTCCATACATCAACTGGGAGAGAAAGGTGAGGAATGAATTTAATTCCTTCAGGAAGTTTTGCTCCTGATGTTCCTAGAAGCAACAATGAAAGGAAAGACCAATGCCTTGGAGAGCAGCCGTCCATGTCGGGGCAATGCCAAGATCCAAAGCAAGCCAGGGAGCTTCTAGGATCCACTGGGCATGGGAAACTGGGGGAAAATCAGCAGGGAAAGAGTGCTGCAGTGGTGCCTTGGACAAACCCTGAAGCCACCTTCAGCAAAACTCATCCCTACCCATCAAACCCATAACCTTTCAATTCACCAGGGCAGGAGAATCACAGAATGTCCCCAAAAGCTCATCCAGTCCAACCTCCTGTCAGAGCAGGATCTCCTCTACCAGATCACACAGCAGTGTGTCCAGGCAAGTCTTGAATATCTCCAGAGAGGAAGGCTCCACAAACGCCCTGGGCAGCCTGTTCCAGTGTTCTGTCACCTTCACAGGGAAAAAATTCCTCCTCATGTTTCCATGGAACTTCTTATGCCTCAGCTTCCACCCACTGCCCCTTGTCCTGTTGTTGGGCATCACCAAGTGGAGCCTGGCTCTCTCCTCTTGGCACTCACCCTTCACATGTTTATAAACATAGAATCATAGCATCAACCAGGCTGGAAGAGACCTCCAGGCTCAGCCAGTCCAACCTAGCACCCAGCCCTGGCCAAGCAACCAGACCATGGCACTAAGTGCCTCATCCAGGCTTTGCTTCAACACCTCCAGGGACGATGACTCCACCACCTCCCTGGGCAGCCCATTCCAATGCCAATCACTCTCTCTGACAACAACTTCCTCCTAACATCCAGCCTAGACCTCCCCTGACACAACTTCACACTCTGTCCCCTTCTTCTGTTGCTGGTTGCCTGGCAGAAGAGCCCAACCCCACCTGGCTACAGCCTCCCTTCAGGTAGTTGTAGACAGCAATGAGGTCAGCCCTGAGCCTCCTCTTCTCGTGATTGAGGTCACCCCTCAGACTCCTGTTCTCCAGACTAAAGAGCCCCAGCTCCCTCAATCTCTCCTCTTAAGAATTAGACATTCAAATGGTATCAGCTCAACTTTGCACATGGCACTGCCTTCCCAAGCTGCCCCAGCATGCCAGAACCTCTGCTTGCTGGCTCCTTGAAATGCAGTTCCCAAGGGGACGGTGTTGGCTGCAGGTGCCCATTGCTTGGTCAACCTGCTTTTAAAATGCACGAGAGCCTGGAGGTGTCAGAAGAAGATGGAAAGGAGGAGGTGAGGGCACACCACAGAACCACATTTCTCAGCCTTCTGGAAAATTTTAAAAGTCATTAAATTTTGAAGCAAGAACGTCAGAATGGCACAGCAGCTCCAGCCAGCTTAAAATAGGGCGACAAATGGCTGTTGGAGACAGAGGGTTTAATTACCACAGGCAATGGGCCCGGATTGTCAAATGTCACCATTGCTCCTGCTCTGAGACGCCAAATGCTTGGGTTTAACTCAGCAAAACTTCAGCAGCTGCCATTTTGTCCCAGCCCCTGGTTGCTCACCTGGGATGCAAAGCTAGAGGTGAGACTCTTGCCCACTTCTGGGCTCTTCAATTCAAGAGAGATGTTGAGGTGCTGGAAGGTGTCCAGAGAAGGGCAGCAAAGCTGGTGAGGGGCNCTGAGGCACTTAGTGCCATGGTCTGGTTGCTTGGCCAGGGCTGGGTGCTAGGTTGGACTGGATGATCTTGGAGGTCTCTTCCAACCTGACTGATTCTGTGATTCTATTATGTGTTACAGAGCTGCTGTGAGAAAAGCCATCTCCTGCCTGGCTTCTTGCCTTCCTCCCTGCTGCCCCCATCCCTCTCATCTGCAGCTGGATCACTGGGGTTGGAATTAAAATTCCAGCTGAAACTGATTCAGCTGACAGGTGAGCTGCTCACCTGGGCTCCTAGTCACATCGGGCTCCCACTCACATGCCTTCAGCTGACAGAGAATCAATTCATGCTGTCAAAGGAGGCAAATCTCCAGCTACCACTGTGCAAATCACCAGAAAACCTGATCAGGTTAACAATGGAGCATCCTCCTCTTGCAGTCAAATCTAGGGCTTATTGCTCTCTCCTCTTGCAGCCAAATCTAGGGCTTATTGCTCTTGAACTGGTAGAGACAAGCCCTTGATCTGCATGAGACCTTTCCTTCTACAGTGATCACAGAAGCACAGAATCTCAGAATGTTAAGGGTTGGAAAGGACCTCAAAATATGATTGAGTCCAACCCCTCTGCCAGATCAGGATCACCTAGAGTAGATCACACAGAAACATGTACAGATGAGTTTTGAAGGTCTCCAAAGAAGAAGACTCCACAACCTCTCTGGGCAGCCTGTTCCAGTGCTCTGCCACCCTCACAGTGAAAGTCTTTCCTTACTTTCATGTGGAAGCTCCTCTGCTCCAGCTTGCATCTCCTGCCCCTTCTCCTGTCACTGGATATCACTGAGCAGAGCCTGGCTCCATCTGCCTGCCACTTGCCCTTCACATCTTCATAGACATTAATGAGGTCACCTCTCAGTCTCCTCTTCTCCAAGCTAAAGAGCCCCAGCTCCCTCAGCTTTCCCTCATAAGGGAGATGTTCTACTGCCTTCAGCATCTTTGTGGCATGATGGTGCATTTGGGCCTTCTGGGAGTAGGAACACCTCTTTTATTAATGAAAAGCATGGAATGAATCACAGAGTAGAAGGGTTTAGGAGGGACCTCTGGAGATCATCTAGTCTGACACCCCTCCAAAGCTGGGTCACCCACAGCAGGTTGGTCGAGATCACAATGCCCAGGCAGGTTTGGAATCTCTGCAGAGAAGGAGACTCCACAACCTCTCTGCACAGCCTGGCCTGGCATCTTCACAGGAAAGTGTTTCCTCGTGTTTATGTGAAACTTTCTGGGTTCCAGTTTGTGCCTGTTGGCTCTTGTCCTGTCTCTGGGCACCACTGAAAAGAGCCTGGCCCTATCCTCTTGCCCCTTGCTGTTGATCAGCATTGAGAAGATCCATTCTCAGTCTGCTCTTCTCCAGGCTAAACAGCCCCAGGTCTCTCAGCCTTTCAAATGTGGCTTATTTCAGTACTCATAAAGCTAATCTCCACCTGTTTTCTGGTCTCTGGATGCTCAAGGATAGATCCATTCTCTAAAGCAGGAGCTCAAAGCCTGCAATCTGGGGATTATGTCTGCTTCCCAAATCGCACCAGGTCCCAGCACATTCACAGGATGGAAATGATGGAGAGAAGCCCCAAACTTTTACTGCCACAAACATCATTCTCCACCAATCTTTACTTCATCACAAGCTCTTCCCAATACGTTTTCACAGTGAGGTGAGCTCAGTGACAAGGGAATAGTCCATGGAACACACTTGGAAAAGAGGTTTGAGAGATCACAGGATATTAGGGTTGAAAGGGACCCAAGGAGATCATCAAGTCCAACCCCCCCTGCCAGAGCAGGACCACACAGTCTAGCACAGATCACACAGGAACACATCCAGAGAGGCCTGGAAAGGCTCCAGAGAAGGAGACTCCACAACCTCTCTGGGGAGCCTGTTCCAGTGCTCTGGGACCCTTGCAGTAGAGAAGTTCCCCCTGGTATTGGGGTGGAACCTCCTGTGCTGCAGCTTACACCCATTGCTCCTTGTCCTATCCCAGGGAGCAGTGAGCAGAGCCTGTCCCCCTACTCCTGACCCCCCACTCCTGACCCCAGCCCTCAGATGTTTATAAACATTGATTAAATCCTCTATCAGTCTTCTCTGCTCCAGACTAAACAGCCCCAGGTCCCTCAGCCTCTCCTCCTCAGGCACTGCTCCAGTCCCCTCATCATCTTCGTAGCCCTCCGCTGGACCCTCTCCAGCACATTCCTGTCCCTTTTCAACTGAGGAGCCCAAAACTGAAGGCAGTACTCAAGAGGAGGTCTCAGCAGGGCAGAGTAGAGGGGCAGGAGAACCTCCCTTGATCTGCTGGACACACTCTGCTTAATACACCTCAGGATCCCATTGGCCTCCTTGGCCACAAGGGCACATTGCTGTGCCATGGATGTTCTCCCCCAGCACTCCCAGGTCCCTCTGCACAGGGCTGCTCTCCAGCAGTCACCTCCCAGCCTGTACTGCTGCAGTTTATTCTTCCTCCCCAGGTGCAGGACTCTGCACTTGTCCTTTCAGCAGCATCGAGGAGGGAAAACCACCTCCGATCTCCTGGGTCATGCTGCCCTCTGCAGAAAATCCTGGTGGATGCCGCCACGCCTTGGAGGACGACATAAACAGAATCACACGAGCCATAGAATTGCTCTGGTTGGAAAAGACCTCTAAGGTCATCGAGTCCAACCATGACCTAACACCACCATGGCCATTAAACCACCTCCCAAAGTGCCATGGCCACGTGTTTCTTGAACACCTCCAGGGACATGACTCCACCACCTCCCTGAGTGCCTTACCACTCTTCCTGTAAAGAAACTTTTCCTGATATCCAATGTAAGACTCTCCTCTCCTCTCCTCTCCTCTCCTCTCCCCTCCCCGCCCCCCCCAGCACACCCCTCACCTCCCCCCACCCCACCCCCAACCCCCTCCCCTCCCCTCCCCCAAACCACAACCCCCCCACCCCCTAGCT
>WAAF01013378.1:83865-125185 GCA_013400475.1 Tricholaema leucomelas
GGTGGGGGGGCGTATGAGTGCTGGGAGGGGGTGTATGAGTGCTGGGGTGTGTGTGTATGAGTGCTGAGGGAGGGGTATATGAGTGCTGGGGGGGATGTATGAGTGCTGGGGTAGGAGGGTGTATGAGTGCTGGACAGGGGGATACAGAAGTGCTCAGAGGGACTCACTATTTCTGGGTAGGATGCAGGAATGTCGTGGTGGGGCATATACACATGCACCAGGGAGGATGCCCAAGTGCCAGGGGGCTGATAGCTCCACACTCACTTGTTTGCACTGCAGGTGAAGCTGGCAAGGCTGGGCTCCAGTGACAGGGAAACAGCACTGCCAGAAGGTAGGTCACAACATGGGACAGTGACACTGTCCCTCTGCCATCTCTGGCTTCCACACACCCAGGCACGTGGGTCCTGGATGCCATGGGCCAGCAGGCCTGTGGGCCCTCCCTGGTTTCCACTATAGGCATGGGGCTAGGGGATGGTGACACACTGGGACGCCCCAGAAAGGGCCAGGCCAGTGTGACAGAGCTCATTGCTGCAGTCCGAAGTTCCTGGGGCTCAGCCTCACTCCACCAACCCTACTCAGTTAATGATTTGCCTGAGTCGTGAGCTTGGTGGAGCTGCAGACTTTGAGCCAGCCCCTGGCCAGACATGTGGAACTGCACCTCCAAACTCCCTGGCTAGAGTCACGGCACCCAAAAGGGGAGAAATCAGTGAAGCTCATTAGCAGCAAGCAGCCACTTCCAGTTCCCTGGCACAGAGGGGTGCTGACGGGGCAGGGTCTGCTTTCTGCCAGGATGGAACTGGAGGATAGTCAGGAAGCTGTGCTGGCCCCAGGGGTCTTTGGCCTGTATCTGACCCTGCCACCTTCTGCACTGGCCAGCAACCTGTACCTCCATTTCTACCCTGCATGCACACACCCTGCACTGCAGCTGGAGCAAGAACCCAGGGTCCTGCACCCCGAATCCCATGGGACCACCATATCCCTGAGTAGTTAAAGCAGGAGAAGAAACACTTCGTTTTGCAACTTCTCCAGAGTCTCCTTCACCTTTGGAGCGAACAAACCGGCTGGGCACCCTGCTCTGCCAGCTCTCCTCTGTTGACAGATCCTACACAAGGAGCAGAGCCTCCTTCTTAAACAAATATTTGACCAAAGGCATGAGCTGGAGTGGGAAGGTCCCATCGGCAGGTCCCAACACTGTGCTGGTCCTGCAGCAAGGAGCGTGACCTGCAGCAGCCACCCAGGGATGCTCACCCTGGTTTTTCTTTGCTTGCTAGAGAGTAGAGAGCAAGAAGAAAGGGGAGAGAGGGAACCATTTAATTCCACTCAATCAGTGCTACTTTACCCTTCCGTTAGCTGGGGCTGATTCTGATCACAGGATGCTGGGTGATAGAAGGCAGAGCTGGTTTCAGTTTGAATTGCTACCCCATGAGGCAAAGAGGCCCTTGTAACAAGGTGCTTTACCTGACCCCTTACCAGCAGGGGACCCCTGACGTATTACAGAGATCAAGGTTCTCAAAACAGCATTTGGAGACACCAGCAGAGGTGCTGTACACATCAGTTCCAAGAACTGGTAACTCCTCATACAACAGAATCACGGAATCCAATCATGGTGAGGGTTGGAAGGCATCTCTGGTAATCACTTAGTCCAACGCCTCCTGCTAAAGTAGGGTCACCTGGCAGGAGGTGACCAGGATCACAATCTCCAGGTGGGTTTGGAATCAATCCCTCCAGAGAATGAGACACCACAGCAGCTTGGTCCAGTGCTCTGTTACCCTCACAGGAAAGAAGCTTTTCTTCATGTTCACATGGAACTCCTCTATTCCAGCTGGTACTTCTTGCCCCTTGTCCTGTTGCTGGGCACAACTAAAAAGAGTTTGACCCCAGCCTCTTGACTGCCACTCTTTAGCAGCACTGAAAAGATCCCCTCTCAGAATGCTCTTCTTCAGGCTAAACAGCCCCAGGTCTCTCAGCTTTTCTACACAGAGATGTTCCAGTCCCTTCAGCATCTTTGCTGGACTCTCTCCAGAAGTTCCCTGTCTCTCTTCAACTGGTGAGCCCAAAACTGGAGCAAGTGTGGCCTCATTAGGGCAGGATAGAGGAGGAGGAGAATCTCCCTCAACCTGCTGACCACACTCTTCTGAATGCATCTCAGGATAGCATTGGCCTTTTTGGCAGTGAGGGCACATTGATGGCTTATGGGGACCCTGTTGCCCACCAGTACTCCCAGGTTCTACTCCACAGAGCTGAGGATACCCTCCCCAGCTCAGCATCTTCTCCTTCCCTGCAGGCACTCTCTCTTCCAGAGAGCCTCAGCAGCAGGTGGACGGCCCCACAGTGCCAAGGGACTTGGATAACACCACTGTGGGGGACCCCAGGCTGCACAGGCCAGACCAGACACTCCATTCCCACACACTCTCCGAAGCAGCCCTGAGGACTCCGGAGTTCCTGCGGCACCGGCAGCTCCCGGGCTTGCCTACGGATGCTGGCACACCTGCAGCTGAGCCTGTGCCAGATGCTGGAGCAGCCATCTATGAAAGCATCCGGTACAAGCCTGGGGTGCTGAAGAAGTCATGGGATAGCAGCAGTGCCCAGGAGAACTTCACATCCCTGCTCACTGGGAACGAGCCCAGCATCCTGCTGCAGGAGATCATCGCCCAGGAGGAGCCGGGCAGTGAGGGCAGCTCCTGCCCTGTGTATGCCCAGGTGTGCAAGCCACTCCGGGCACCACAGCCCCAGCAGCCCACCAGTCTTCCTGAACCCCAAGAAGAAGCACCCCCATCGCTGCCAGAAAAGCACTTTGATGTGGCATAGGATGCCCTGAGGACATTTTGGAGCTGCCTTGAGCCCAGCTGCTTGGTGCAGGGTTTTGATGGAGGATTTTCCCAACTGCAGGTGGGCATGGGCAGAGGCCACGGAGAGCTGCCCACTTCCTCCCCAACTCTCAAATGAAGTGCAGGTGGCCCAGGTTATCCTCCAGCATCCAGCATGAGGGGCTCTGAGAGACATCCTCATCTCTGGCCCTGTGGAGAGCAAGCCATCAAGTGACTGTAATGTGGGGTTGGCTGAAGAAAACCTGCAGGAGAAAAAGATAGGATTATATTTCGGAGAAGCTCCAAAACCAATCCCAGAATTACTTCCATGCATCATCCAACCTGGATGTTTTGGCAAAAAAAATCACCTATAACATGGACTTGCTTCCCAGGAGCAAGAGTTTAGGGGTGAGGAGCTGTGTAAATAGTCCTTAATTGCTGTTTTAATCATTTTTTAATGGTTGTCCTGCACCCTGCTTCATCCCTGGGGTGGTTTGGATGGGTTTTGGGGCAGGACCATCCCTGCATGGCCAAGGCTTGGGCAGGGTTGGGGACAGCAGCTGTATTTTGCTGAACCATAAGTGTGGGCTGGCCTGACAGCAGGGAGAATTGCTTCTCCCTCAAAAAGGCTGTCAGGGCCCCGAGGAGGCCTGGAAGGCAGCAGTGGAGTGACTGAGGGAACGGTGTTGTACCTGCTGCTGGGATGTCCCTGTCCCTTCACTGTGGCTGCAAATACCTCTCAGTCCCTGGCAGCTCCATGGGGACCAGCATGAGCCCATCTCCTCCTCTTCCCTGCTCTCCATCAGTGTGGCCAGTAGGACAAGGGAGTTTTTTCTGCCCCTGTGCTCAGCACTGATTAGGCCACACCTTGAGTGCTGTGTCCAGTTCTGGACTCCTCAATTCAAGAGAGATGTTGAGGTGCTGGAACATGTCCAGATAAGGGCAACGAAGCTGGTGAGGGGCCTGGAGCACAGCCCTGTGAGGAGAGGCTGAAGGAGCTGGGGGTGTGCAGCCTGCAGAAGAGGAGGCTCAGGGCTGACCTCATTGCTGTCTGCAGCTACCTGAAGGGAGGCTGTAGCCAGGAGGGTTTGGTCTCTTCTGCCAGGCAAGAAGCAACAGAAGAAGGGGACAGAGTCTCAAGTTGTGTCAGGGGAGGTCTAGGCTGGATGTTAGGAGGAAGTTGTTGGCAGAGAGAGTGATTGGCATTGGAATGGGCTGCCCAGGGACGTGGTGGAGTTGCCATCCCTGGAGGTGTTGAAGCAGAGCCTGGATAAGGCACTTAGTGCCATGGTCTGGTTGATTGGCCAGGGCTGGGTGCTAGGCTGGACTGTCTGAGCTTGGAGGTCTCTTCCAGACTGGTTGATTCTATGATTCCATGATGGTGTCCAGTGGTGGTTTATCATCCCAAAGTGAGCAGAGCCAAGGAAACCTGTCATCCCTGTCCCACCAGTGAGGAGGGAGGGCCTGACTGCTGCCATTCCCCAGCTCTCCATCCCAGCAGTGATCCATCTCATCCTCCCTCCTTCTTTCATCATATAAACCTGCAGATCAGCCTTGGCTACGATTCCAAGTGATCCTTATGCTGTCTTTTTTGCTCCTGAGCTCCTCACCCTGGCAAAACCTAGACCCATGTCACACTGAGACTCCTTTCACAAGACCAAGTTTCAGGCCCT
The DNA here is from genome assembly GCA_013400475.1 of Tricholaema leucomelas. Classification (NCBI taxonomy): domain Eukaryota; kingdom Metazoa; phylum Chordata; class Aves; order Piciformes; family Lybiidae; genus Tricholaema lacrymosa; species Tricholaema leucomelas. The sequence goes on from WAAF01013378.1 coordinate 88,346, forward strand.
GCACTTGAGTCACAACAACCCCATGAACTACTCCAGGTCTGAGAAAGAGTGGCAGGAAACTGCCCAGCAGAAAAGGACCTGGGGGTGTTAATTGACAGCTGGCTGAAAATCAGCCAGCAGTGTGCCCAGGTAGCCAAGAAGGCCAAGACCATTCTGGCTTGGATCAGCAATAGTGTGGCCAGCAGAAGGAGGGCAGGATTTTTTCCCGTGTATTGGGCACTGCTGAAGCTGTGCCTTGAATACTGGGTTCAGCTTTGGCCCCTCATTATAAGGACAATGAGGCACTGGAGCATGTCCACAGAAGGGAAGCAAAGTGGCTAAGAGAACTGGGGTTGTTCAGCTTGGAGAAAAGGAAGCTCAGGGGAGACTTACTCACTCTCTACAACTCCCCGAGAGGAGGCTGGAGGAAGGTGGGGGTCAGTCTCCCAAGGAACAAGGGATGGGAAGAGAGGAACGGTGTTTAAGTTGTGCCAGGGGAGGTTTAAGTTAGATATACATATATATAGATTTAGGTTAAAAGAAACTTCACTGAAAGGGTTCTCAAACACTGGAACAAGCTTCTCAGGGAGGTGGCTGAATCCCCATCCCTGGAGGTGTTAAAAGATGCAGAGATGTGGTGCTGAGGGACATGGTTTAGCACTAAACTTAGTGAAGTTAAATAATGGTTGGACTTCATGATCTTGAAAGTCTTCTCCAACTAAAATGATTGTGATTCTAGGATCATACCCCTAGACCTGCCTCACCAAGCTTTGCTTCTCAACACCCACATCCACCCTCACTGGCACCAATCAGAGAATCATACAATCAGTCAGGGTTGGAAGGGACCACAACGATCAGCTAGTTCCAGCCCCCCTGCCATGGACAGGGACACCCTACCCTAGAGCAGGCTGCCCACAGCCTCAGCCAGCCTGCCCTTAAACACCTCCAAGGATGGAGCCTCAGCCACCTCCCTGGGCAACCCATTCCAGCCTCTCACCACTCTTATGCTCAACAACTTCCTCCTCACATCCAGTCTGAATGCTAGTGGCCAACACACTGAAAGCAAAGAAGGAGATGTGGTGGCTTTATAAGGGGAGTTGAGTCAGAGAGAACCAAAAAAGAAAGATATTTCACCTTAATGGGCAAAAAAAAGCCACACACACACAAAAAAAAAAGTACCCTGTGACGTTATTGCTGGCTCAGGAGCCAGGGAAGTTTCTATTTCCCCTTGTTGCTAGTCCAAGTGTGGTGCTGCAAGTGTGGGGTGAGTCATCTTGGCACAGCCCTGGCACACCAGGTCCAGCACAGCTGTGCCAGTGCAGCCATGTTGGGTGGCTTGGAACCACATGGAGTCAGAGGTTTCAGGTTGCCTGGGACTCACTGCTGCCCAGCTGATCCGTTACCCGCCCCAGCACTGGCGGTCACAGCTCAGGGGTGCAGATAACTGATCCCACTAAATGGGCACAGCTGACAGGGTCTATATGGTTACCTGCCTTGCCATACACTGTGCACTCATCCACCTTCCTGCACACTCACCTGCCCTTCTACACACTCACCTGCCCTCCTGCACACTCACATACCTCACTACACACTCATCCACCTTCCTACACACTCACCTGCCCTCCTGCACACTCACATACCTCACTACACACTCATCCACCTTCCTACACACTCACCTGCCCTCCTGCACACTCACATTCCTCACTACACACACATACCTCACTACACACCCACCTTCCTCACTCACTCTTATTTCCATGCTGGGTTTGCTCAGCCTTGAGAAAAGCAAGCTTAAGGGAGCCCTTATTACCATGTACCAGTGCATAAAGAGAGGCTGCCAGGAGGATGGAGACTCCCTTTTTATGAGGAGTCACATGGAAAAGAGGAGGGGTAGTAGGTACAAGTTGCTCCTGGAGAGATTCCAACTGGAATGCAGAGGACAGTTCTTCACAATGAGAAAAGTTAGGCATGGGAATCATCTGCCAAGGAATGTAGCAGGTTCCCCTAGACTGGTCAGTTTTAAGGCTCAGCTTGACAGGCTGCTGGGCCATCTTGTTTAAACTACACTATCACCTAGAAAGGTTAGACCAGAGGATCATTGGGGTCCCTTCCAACGTGGCACTCTGTGCCTCTGGGAACTGCTTCTCTATATGCTCAGCTGCCTTCTCACACATCCACCTGACCTATTCCCACACACTCCTCTGTCTTCCCATGTATTCATCCACCTTTCTGTGCACTCATCTATCTTCCTACATGCCCATCCAACTTCCTCTGCACTCATCTGCCTTCCCATGTGCTCATCTGCCTTTCTAATACTCTCCTCTTCCCTTCTCTCCACAACTGCTGTTGGTAGCATCCCCCTAGAGCTGGAACATCATCTCTGCAGGCAAGCAATGGTGTCCCCATGTGCTATAAGTGTGAGCCAGAAGTGATGTCTTTGTAGTTAGATCATTTGGTGGACTTTTCTTGCACCTATCTGTCCCATGAGTTTCTGGAGCACCAGAAGCATCAAAGGACAGTCCCTCAAAGGACTGAGATGAAAGGCTCTGCATGGTTTTGGACTTGTTGCAAACAAGTTTCACTCATTATCCCCACCTAGTAAGGAATAATTCACTGTCTCTGAGACACTCACCTTCTTACAGGCCTCTGTCACACACCTCCTTGGACTCCTTAGAATCATAGCATCAGCCAGGTTGGAAGAGACCTCCAAGATCATCCAGTCCAATCTATCACCCAGCCCTATCCAATCAACTAGACCATGGCACTAAGTGCCTCATCCATTTTCCTCCTCACCAGCGACACAAACTGTACAGATCACTGTTTCCCCTTCATATGAAAGCTGATACAGCTTTGTCTTGTGAAGGAGCTCCACACCTCTGATTTTCTCCATCATATTTTCCAAACAAAACAGTCTTCCCCAAAACTGTCTGCTGAGATGCAGTGGAGAAGCTCCAGCTTGCACCCAGTGGTCTGCCCCATGGCAAAGAGCCAAGCCCCTTAGCATGAGCACTCCGTCTCTTTTCCTGGGAGCTCCATATCTCACCAGGTTGGATCCACTCAGCTCCCAGATTAAACCAAGCTCAGATGCAAGCTAGAGTCATGATTGGTGCATTTGACTTTAAGCATTTTGCCTAGACCTGGTGACTGGTGAAACCCTGTGGAGTGTGAGGCAAGAGCAACGCCAGGAGATGACAACAGAGAGTTAAAGCAAGTCAAAGGAAAAAGATGGGGGGGGGAAGTCTAATAGGCCAGAGTGTAACCAGAAAAAAGCAAACGGTGGCAGAGAGCAGAAAAGGAAACCTCATGAGCTTCTCTTCCTTTCTTGGCTTCTCTCTACTGAGATGGTGAAGAGGATTCTATGATTCTAGGAGGGGAGGCTGGAGCCTGCGGGTCTGCTCCCGCAACCAGGCTTGTCTCCTGGAAAAGTTCCTGTCACTCCATCACGGAGAAAAACCTCTTCCCTGGCAAGAGGCTGTGAGCAAAATGCATCTGCATGTTTCCTAAACACGCTTAAGAGCCGCAGCACCGAAGCTGGGTATCGCCGGGGCTCGACATTGCCACGAAACCCAGGAGCTGCGGTGAGCAGCTGAAATCCCCGTTTCCTCTGCCAAAACACAGCCGGGGAGCTCACGATTTAGAAATGCTGGGCTTAGGGCAAGATCTCTAACGCAAGAGCAGGATCCGATTCCCCGCGGGTGTCCCAGCAGCCGCTGCAGCGGGAGCCGGGGAACCGAGGAGCTTTGCTCCCTTCCCCCTTCCGTCGGCAGCTTGTTGAGACGAGTCGGCGCTGGCGGCCGCACGCCTGGCAGCGAGGGAGCAGGGAGCCTTGCTCGGGTTTGGCTGGGTGAGATCCCCGGGTCGGGCACGGCAGATTTGGGATAAAATACACCCAACAGGCTGTCTGCTTGCAAGATGAGCAATAAGGAGGTGCTGCAGCAGGGCAAGCACACGGAGGTGAGGTGTGGGCACGGCCGATACGCAGCGCCTAGGGGGTGAATGCTCCACCAGGGCACAGTCCTGTTCTATCAGAAGTAATTACATGGCTACAGAAAATTGGAAGGAAAGAGAAGTGGAGGTCTAGGATGATTTTAAGGTGACTGCTCCCTAAATGAGCTTTCACCTCATCTATGTTTCTAAAACACCTCCAGGGATGGTGGTTCAGTCACCCCCCTGAGGAGCCTACTCCAGCCTTTGATAACGCTCAGTGAAGAAGGTTCTTCTAATACCCAATCTAACCTCCCCTAGTGCAACTTTAGTCCATTTCCTCTCGTCCTGTCACTTGTTACTTGGGAGAAAAGACCAATCCCCTCCTCGCTCCAGCCTCCTTTCAAGGAGTTGTAAGGAGTGACCCTTCAGCCTCCTTTTGTCCAGGCTACACAACCCTCATTCCCTTAGCTGTTCCTCAGAAGGCTTTTTCTCTAGACCCTTCCTACCAGCTTGCGCTTCTGTGGGCATGCTCCAGCCCCTTAATGTCCCTCTTGGAGTGAGTGGCCCAAATCAAACCCAGTAGTCAAGCTGCAGCCTCACCAGTACCCAGTACAGGAGACAATCACTTCCCCTACCCCTGCTTGTGGCACTGTTCCTGATGCAGGCATGTTCTGGGTCTAGGGTAGGGTGTCCCTGCCCATGGCAGGGGGTTGGAACTAGATGATCCTTGTGGTCCCTTCCAACCTTGACTGATTCTATCATTCTGTGTTGGTCACCTGCAAGAGAAGAGCCTCTGTGCCAGAGCAGGGGTGCTGACTTTTATGTAGCCCACCCTGTGCCCATCAAACACTGTCTTACAGACCACCAGGAACCACTCACATCATATTCCCAAACATTTTCCTTCTTGCAAATTAAAATCAATCATTTTAACGAGCAAACGAGGTATCTCCATGGGTCTTAGTCCTGAAACAAGCACCTTGACGTTTACTTTTTAGCTAAAGGTGGAAAAACGTGCAAAAAAAAAAAAAAAAAACTGACTCTTCTTTTCTTTCCTCTCATTAAGAGCTTGTTGCATCAAGCAGGGGCTGAGGGCCAGCAGCTGGAAACAAGCGAGAGGCAGCCGAGGCAAGCGGCAGATTTGCAACCCGGCCAAGGGCTCTGCAAACCTCTGCCAGCGGCCGCCTCTCCTCCTCCCACGGCCCCCTCGGCAGGGGAGGAGAAGGAGGAGCAGGCAAGGGGCTCCGGCAGCTCCGCTCGGAGCCCACCGCCAGCACAGGCTTCGTCTCCGTTGTTTACATCGTTCTTTCCCGTTTCCTTTTTTGTGTTCAAGTTGGAAATCCCGAGCGTGGCCAAGCTGCCGCTGGACTCTCCTCGGCAGCCCTGCCACGAAGCAGGAGGGGAGAGGAGGGCTTGGGGAGCCCTTTATTGCACTATATATGGACAAGGAGCCAGACTCTCTTTAATTAAGAAATTACACCACCATCACTTTCCCCCCAAAAAACCCCAAACCCCCGAAACTCAAAACCCCCAAAACCCCAAACGCGTTCACTTTAAAACGTGCTCGCTCCTCACAGTTTGCTTGATCTGAGATAGCTCAGCTAAAAAGTCTTCCCTCCACACGAAAAGCACAGAGCCAGCGATCAGGACAGGGGTTTCTGCCTTCTGCATGAAATGTCGCAGCCTGTTCTGTTTATAACGTGGATAAAAGCCCGGAGGGCGTTTGGAGATGGGAGCAAAATTGCAAAGGGCTGAATTGCACAACCAGGAATCGCAGCCACGTCTCACCACCTTCCTTGCGGCTTACAAACAACAGAGCAGCAGCTGAGAGCTGCAGGATGTCTGTAGGTCAGTTTCCTCCGTGGATGATGCTGTTGTGATGAACCCCATCGCCTCCATGGAGCACCTGCATGGGAGAACTGGGAAAATTGCATTACAGGGGGGTTAGGATCAGACCAGATTTCGTGTCAGCGTCTAGAGCAGACACTGTAACAACCGGCAAGAGGGAGGACCAAGAGCTGGCATTATCTCACAGCCAATAAGCAGGTAAATTACTCTTCACAGACACCTGCTTCCCTTCTCCCCACACCCGCCTCCGACCACACAATGTTTACTCGGAGACTCTGGACTAGACAAAGGTTTGCAGCTGCTTGTAAATCGTCTGCAACTTTGCCGGTGGCGCAAAGCTGGGAGGAGTGGCCAACACACCATCGAGCTGTGCTGCCATTCAGCGAGACCTGGACAAGCTGGAGAGCTGGTCAGAGAGGAACCTCATGAAGTTCGAGAAGGGCAAGGGTAGAGTCTGACACCTGGTGAGGCAAAAAACCCTGCACCACTACACGGTAGAGGCTGACCGGCTGGAAAGCAGCTCTGTGAAGCTGTTAGTGCTGGAGGACAAGGTCACCATGAGCAAGCAGTGTGCCCTCGTGGCCAAGAAGGCCACTGGTCTCAGAGGGCACACTCTGAAGAGAGTGGTGAGGGGTTCTCCTCCCCCCTCTACCCTGCCCTAGTGAGGCCACATCTGCAGTGCTGGGTCCAGTTCTGGGCTATCCAGTTCAAGAGAGACAGAGAACTACTGGAGTGAGTCCAGCAGAGGCTACACAGATGCTGAGGGAACTGAAGCATTCTGGCAAGGAAAGGCTACGAGATCTGAGGCTGGAGAAGAGCAGATTGAGAGGAGGTCTGCTCAGTGATGAACAATATAGATAAAGGGCAGGGATAAAGCATATGGGTCCAGACTCGTTCCAGTGGTGCTCGGTCACAGCACAACTGTCAAAGGGCACAAACTGGAACCCAAAAGGTTCCCTCTGAAGATGAAGATAAAATTCTTTCCTGTGAGGTGCCAAAATCCTGGAACAGGCTGCCTAGAGAGGTTGTGGACTTTCCTTCTCAGGAGAGATTCCAAACCTGCCTTGACATGAGCTTAGGCAACCTGCTTTGAGTGTCCTTTCTTTAGCAGAACAATTCGGGCTACAAGATCTCCAGAGCTTCTTTCCAACCTCTACCATGTTGGGATTCTGTAATATCCAGGAGGCTTTTCCCTCTTCAGCTTATTGACAGCATTAAGCCTGGGAAGGTCACAGCATCTGTTCCCAAGCAGAGGGTGCACACTGCAGCCCACCAGTTGTCATGCAAGCCCTAATGCCCCAGAAGAAGTGGTTTTGCAGCTCACAGCAGGTGAAGTAAGCAAAAACTCCACTTGAGACCTGATAAACTTCAAATCAGTGGAATCACTCAGGCTGTTAGCACAACCCTCAATGAAATTAGTAACTCTGAGAGATGGATTTTCCCAGTCAGAGTTCAAGGCAGTTGCTTGTACCAGCAACGATGTACAGGAGAATGTAGCGGAAACCCTCCAGGGTGTTTGGTTAACTTGGTATGGGTGGCTTAGAATCACAGAATCAAGCAGGTTGGAAGAGACCTCCAAGCTCAGCCAGTCCAACCTAGCACCCAGCCATGTCCAGTCAACCAGACCATGGCACCAAGTACCTCAGCCAGGCTTTGCTTCAACACCTCCAGGGACGGCAACTCCACCACCTCCCTGGGCAGCCCATTCCAATGCCAATCACTCTCTCTGCCAACAAATTCCTCCTAACATCCAGCCTAAACCTCCCCTGCCACAACTTGAGACTCTGTCCCCTTCTTCTGTTGCTGGGTGCCTGGCAGAAGAGACCAACCCCACCTGGCTACAAGCTCCCTTCAGGTAGTTGTAGACAGCAATGAGGTCTGCCCTGAGCCTCCTCTTCTGCAGGCTGCACACCCCCAGCTCCCTCAGCCTCTCCTCATAGGGTTTGTGTTCCAGGCCCCTCACCAGCTTTGTTGCCCTTCTCTGGCTCTGATACACCTCCTGTCAAAACAACATGAGTGATATTAATAGACTGGAAATGTCGGTTAAGCAGTTTATCCTGAGCTAGTGCACTGAGAAATGAATAATCTCTTGAAGTCAAGGGACAGAAGCCAAAGTGAAATGCTGGGCAGAGCAGTGGGTGGGTGAAACCAAGCCAAATTTATTCAACTGCTCAGGGTGGCTGGACTCAAACTAACATTAATTGAAATGAAAGCTGTGAGTAGCAGGCATGCTGTGGACGTGGGAGTTTTTCTATGTTTGTTTGTTTCCATTGTGTTTGTCCCATCTGTGATGGTTTGGGTGTTACCTGCTTCCCCCCCCCCCCCCCCCCCCCCCCCCCCCCCCCCCACTTAAATCACCAAGACTAGACTCAGGCAGCTGGAAATTAAGGAACAAAGCTTTATAGAATCATGGAATCAACCAGGTTGGAAGAGACCTCCAAGCTGATCCACTCCAACCTAGCACCCAGCCCTGGCCAATCAACCAGACCATGGCACTAAGTGCCTCAGCCAGGCTTTGCTTCAACACCTCCAGGGACGGCAACTCCACCACCTCCCTGGGCAGCCCATTCCAATGCCAATCACTCTCTCTGACAACAACTTCCTCCTAACATCCAGCCTAGACCTCCCCTGCCACAACTTGAGACTGTGTCCCCTTGTTCTGCTGCTGCTTGCCTGGCAGAAGAGACCAACCCCACCTGGCTACAGCCTCCCTTCAGGTAGTTGTAGGCAGCAATAAGGTCAGCCCTGAGCCTCCTCTTCTCCAGGCTGTACACCTCCAGCTTCCTCAGCCTCCCCACAGGCCCCTCACCAGCTTCGTTGCCCTTCTCTGGACATCTTCCAGTATCTCAACATCTCTCTTGAACTGAGGAGCCCAGAACTGGACATAGGACTCAAGGTGTGGCCTGACCAGTGTTGAGTACACTCAATCAGAATGTTTGGGTTGGAAAGAACTTTTAAAGCTCATATATTCCATCTCCCATGCAAGCAGCAGGGACATCTTCAACTGAAGAAGGTTGCTCAGAGCCTGGTCCAACATGATCTGGACTGGTTCCAGTTATGGAACCTCTCTGGGCAACCTGGGAGTGTCTTATCACCCTCAGTGAAAAACATTTCTTCCTTCTATCCAGTCTTAATCTCCCCTCTTTTAGTTTAAAACCATCACCTCTTTTTCTGTCACAACAGGCCCTGCTAAAAAGTCTGTCCCCATCTTTTCTTATTGGCCCTTTTAAGTACCAAAAGGCCACAAGAAGGTCTCCCTGAAACCTTCTCTTCTCCCAGCTGAATAATCCCATCTCTCTCAGCCTGCCCCCACAGCAGAGGGGTTCCAGCCCTTGGGTAGTTTTTGTGACCCAGAACAACGTCCTAAGAATTCTCTAGGGCCTTGGAATTATTTTGCAAGTTACTGATTTTCATGTATTTATGGCATTTATTGGGGTAACAATTGGGGGTTGGACTAGATGACCTTTAAAGGTCCCTTCTGACCCAAACTAGTCTATGACTACATTATCTTTTTTCAACACAGTTGTGAAGAAATGTCTCTGGAAGTGAGAAGCATCTTGGACAAGATGACCTTTGAGGCTCCCTTCCAACCCAGTGCAATCTCTGAACCTGTGTCTGTGGTAGGTATCCAGCCTATATAGGGCAGGGCATGCATGCAATGCAGAGTGCCTGCTGCTCCCTGCCTCTTTGCTTCTCGCACTGAAACAGAAACCTAAAGTGAAAATACACAGAAACATTTAGGTTGATAAAACACCTTTAAGATCAAGTCCAACCTTTAATTCAGCACTGCCAGGTTACCACTAAACAACCTCACTTAGCACATCTACTTGGCTTGCAAACCCTCGCAACAAAGGTAGCTCCACTGCTTCCCTCAGCAGCCTGTTCAGCCCTTGATGACCCTGTGGGAGAAGAGGTTATTCCTCATGACAGAACCACAGAATTGTCAGGGTTGGGAAGGACCTCAGGGATCATCTAGTTCTGACCCCCCTGCCATGGGCAGGGGTGCTTTCTACTAGATCAGGTTGCTCAGAGCCACATCCAGCCTGGCCTTAAAGACTTCCAGAGATGGTGCTTCCACCACGTCTGGAAGTGGCCAACCTAGACATCTCCTGCAGAACTGGAAGTTGTTTCCTCTTTTCCTATCACTTGATAATTAGAAGAGACAGACATGATGAACTTTCCCCCCCTAAACTTCCCAACAGAGCTTTCTTCTCTTTTAATAAAGCAAAACTGTTGCCCCCCACCTCTAATGAGTAGCCCACGCTATGCCTGGGCTGTGACAACACTGAAGGCTGAGCTCCCCTCCCGGAGACAGCTCGCAGCCCCGCACCTGAGCGGGGAAGGCGAGAGAAGGGAAGAAGGCTCCTCAGTGGCCGCACGCCAAAGGCGGGGCTGTGGGCAGAAGAGAGGCAGCCGCCCGCCCCCACTAACCAACCTCCCGATCCTATTGCCCCGCCGCCCGTTCCCACTAACCAGCCAGCGTCCCCCGGCTAAGAAGGGCCGCCCCCCGGCCGCCCCCCCGGACGGGAGCCGCATCCCGCCGCAGCGCCGCTACAGGCTGCGTAGGGGCGGGGCTTCCCCCCCGCCCATCGGCAGCGCCCACCGCGCGGCAACGCCTTCCACCATTGGTCCCTTCCCGTGCGCCCGCCGCCCGCTGATTGGTGGCGCTGCCTCCTTCCCCGCCGTCGGCCGCGGCTGGCGCTCGGGGGTGTGGACGTGCCGGGAGGGCTGTTCCCTGGCCGGGGGTTGCGCGCGGCCGCCACGTGGGGAACGGCACGTAGTCAGGGCGCGCGGCGCGGGGGGGCACGGGCACGCGGCGTTCCCACCAGCGCCGGGAGACGGGAGGGGACCCGCCGGGAGCGCAGAGCGGCGGGAGGGGGAGAGCAGGCCGTGGGCCGTCGGGGGAGATCGTAGGGGCAGACGAGGGGCGGCCGTAGAGGGTGAGGGGCTGCTGCCAAGAGAGGTCGTGAGGTTTGGCCGTGAGGGGTGAGGAACGGCAGCCTTGCGGTGCGAGTGGGCTACTGTGGGGGAGACGTGAAGAGTAGTCGTGAGTGGGTGAGGGGTGGCTATGGAGGGACACAGTCTGAAGTTGTGCAAGGGGAGGTCTAGGCTGGATGTGAGGAGGAAGTTGTTGGCAGGGAGATTGATTGGCATTGGAATGGGAGGTGGTGGAGTCGCCGTGCCTGGAGGTGCTCAAGAAAAGCCTGGCTGAGGTACTTAGTGCCATGGTCTGCTTGATTGGCCAGGGCTGGGTGCTAGGTTGGACTGGCTGAGCTTGGAGGTCTCTTTCAGCCTGGTCGATTCTTTGAGGACTGTGGCCATGAACTAAAGTGAAGGATGGCCTTAGGAAGGGTGAAGGGCAGCCATGAGGGGTGTGGTGCAATGGCTGTGTGGTGTAAGGGGTTGCTGTGGAGGGACATGAGGAGTAAGGGGTAACAGTCATTAGGGGAGATGAAGGTCCAAAGCTATGAGGAGTGGCCCAGAGGTGTGGCAGTCATGTAGTGTGTGAGAGCCCACCTTGCAGGGAGGCAAGTGGCAGGCCATGAGGCACAAAGAATGGCCCTGGGGAAATGAGGGACAGTCATATCTGCTTATGAGACTAGCAGAAGTTGAGGAACACTCAGGTGCCCCCAACACCGCCCATTTATTTACTCCTTCCTCCTCCAGCAACTGACTCCCGCTGACCATGAGGGTCTTGCCCACTGCCAGACCCACTCCTGTCCCACAGCTGCCACCTACTGACCCTCAGGCCTAGAGGGCACGGGGCCAAGCATCACTGGGAAGCCTCTGCCAAGGTGGTGCCCTCCTGGGCCCCTGTCCCAGCTTCGTTGAAATGCCTCCACTTGCATGTCACAGCAGCACGTCTGCAGAGCAAGCTGCCTCTTAATGCAGATGCAAGTCCCAGGCAAGGGTTTTCATCGGCACCTGCCCTTATTTGTAACCACTCAGATTTCCATTTTAACAGGGATCAAAGTGGCTTAGAAATCCCAAGTCTGTGGAAATGGGGAGGAAGTTTAGGAGCACTGCTCAGAGTACAAGTTTCTGGCTCTTGTTTGAGTGCTTTGGAGAAGATACCTTATTCTTACTGGACAAAAAAACCCCCACTTTATATATATATATATATGTTGAAAAATACTACAGTCATTTTACTCTTCTGGGTTTCATTTTTTTGTATGATGAGTGTATCACTTCTTCCTGCCCAAACAAGTTCCCTTGGATGCTCATAGTGAAGTCCTGGTCATTGTGTGTATTAGTTGCTTGTAAAAATACACCTCCTTTCTTTATTTATTTAACCTGGCATTAAGCCCAGCATTCGTCTCTGCTCGCTGACACACTTTTAAAACAAATTGCCTTGGCCTGTGCTGAGGTTTTAAAGGTGATTGCCCATAGCAAGTGGCCCTCCCGTGGTTTTTTTTTTTGTCCTGAGGGGTATCAATGGGTGTTGGGGGGGGTCTCAAGTAAAGACTGAAGGTGTTGTGTGCTTGTGAAATCAGCTTTGCTGTAATGCAGTAGAAAGGGACAAGCAGCCAAAGTGTGAATTGCTAGGAAAAGGGACAGGCAGCAGAAGTGTGAGGTTTTTGTCCCGAGGAACCCAGAAACCAATGCTTTGAAGGGTGAAATGCAGTGTCTGAAACAAAAATAAACCCCAAAAGGAGCATCACTGTTGTTAATCCTCCTTTATTGCTAAACAGACTGGGTGAAGCTGTGCTGGCAGAAAAAAAACCCAATCCTTCAGGGTTTACAGAAAGCTGTGGACAGGACTTGGGTCATAATATGTGTCCCTTCAAAATTAAAGAGTAATTAGGGGTAGGGTCCTGTTAAGTGCAAAGTGAGAGGTTCCAGGTACAGAGCTGGAACCTTCCAAGGTTCCCGGGATGAGGGCAGTAAGGCGATAGGGAGCCCCATTCTTTGGGCAGGAGAGTGACACAGAGCCCCATCACTCAAGGCAGGAGGGTGACCGAGAGCCTGGTCCCTTGAGTAAACAGCAGAGCTCCGAGTGCGGCGGAGAGCTCCGACGGGGACTAGGACGCGGTGGCTGGGTGTCTGCCCGCTTTTCTCTCCCGTCGGGCAGAAGCTGGCCCGCTCAGAGCGAGAGGAGCCTGAGGGAAGCGCCCACCCTCCCCCTTGCCTTGCCTCTGCGGTAGGCGGGCGGAGAGCGGCGGCGGCATCCCCCGGGCGGGTGCGATACAACCCAGCAGGAGCGGCAAGGCCGGGCCCGGGGGCGTGCATTTAAAGGCAGCCGCGGAGCCAATGCGCAGGAAGGGGCCGAGCATGTGGGGAGGTTGTTTACACCAGTCCGGCCCCGGGAGCTTTAACCCGGCCGGCGGCGAGGCGCGGAGCGCGGGTCCCCGGACGCTGTGAGTAGCGGGGCGGCGGTGCCGGGTATTTCTCTCCTGGCTTTCCTCTCTTTTGGCAATGCCGGGAGCAGGCGTAAAAAAAAAAAAAGTGGGGGATGGGGGAAGGGACACAGCAGCCCCAAAATGATCATTGTGAAAAAACCGCGCGCGCGGGAGCGGCGGTTCCCGCCCGGCCGCGCCTCCCCGGGCCCGGCTCCTCCCCGCCCCGCCCGGCGGCGCTCCAGCCCGGGGCCGCCGCGTACGTGAGCCGGCCGCGGCGGGGACGGGAATTTCAAAACAGGCTGCGGCGGGGGAGGAGGGCGGGGGACGGCGGGAGCCGCGCCGGAGGTAAGCGCCGAGCCCGCTCTCTTCGCCGTCCAACCCTTCTCCTCCCCCGGGGCGCAGACGGCTCTGCCACCCTCGGATCCGTCCTCCTCTGGGTTTCTGCCGTCTGCTTGTACGCTCCCTCCCTTTACCGAATCTTGCCTTTTCCACGGTCTCCCAGTGCATGCTGCCCATCTCGGGGCCTGCCTGGCGCATGTGCCCCCTCGGCCTGCCCGGTGCATGCACACCCGTGTTTGGAATCTGTGTCCCGTTTTCCCGCTTCCCCCCGTCCCGGTGCGTGCGCAGGCCTTTGGCCCACCTCTCTGGTGCATGCCGCCCCTGGTCTCTGCGTGTTGTGTGTGTCTCCACTGCCGGTAGAAGCCTAGCCCCTTGTCCGGTGCGCACACGCCCCCGGTGCATGCCCTCTCAGGAGCATTTTTGGTGTGTGCACATCATTGCTCCTATCCTTGTCCCTTTTGCTTGTACGCCCGTGCCTAATGTGTCCCGTATCCCCCTGCCCGGTGCGTTTCCCCCCACCCATGGCGTGTGCCCCCCACCCCTTTGCGAGCGCTCCTCCTTCCCATGCACGTCCCGCCCCGCCGGGGCCTATGTCCGTTGCACCCCCCAGGGTGTATGTGTGTGTCCTCCCCTCCCCCTGCGTGTTGCCCGCCCCGCTCACACGTGCCCTGCCCGGTGCCGCCCTCCACGACAGGCCCGGGCGCACTCCTCCTCCTCCTCCCCCCGTTCCTCCGGCTTTGCCATCTTACCCACGTGTCCTGCCTGCCCTGCACACACGCGTGCACACACACACACACGCACACATACACGCATGCTTTGCATGCCGTGCATGCCCTGTGTCCTGCTGCACGCTCGTCCCGCTTGCCCGCACCATGGCTTCAAGTCACGCTCCGCCGGTACCGCTCCCAGAAATCGGCAAACTCCCGCCCTTTTCCTTCCTGGCTGCCCTTGCCGGCGGCAGGCAACGGCCCACCGATGCCCGGCAAGTCTCTCTGCCCGCACTGACGTTCCCGCCCGTGCCGTAAGATGCATTTTGAGGCAGGCGAGCCGCTTACCAAAGTGTTTTCCTCCGCAATCGCCTGGCGGCTGGTGTGGGTGAGGGTCGCGAAGCCCTTCCCAGCGCTGCCGGCGAGGAGCGTGGCGCAGCCCCACGGTGACACGTCCGAGAGAGTAACCCAACTTGTGAGCGTTGACGTGGGTGGGATTAGACGAATCTCTTTGGGAAAGCACCCGGCTTGTGTTGTGGTCCTTAAGGGGTTAGGTCGTGGTGGGTTTGACTCCGTCCTGGGCTGGTAGATCTTTTTTGCTTCTTTATTAAAGGGCAAAACTGCACATCCCCCTGTGCGGGTATCTTCTTTCCCTCCCGGTCATGTGTGCCGACAGTGCGGTTTGTAAAGGGACTTTGGGATGTTTTGGGATAAGAAAAGGGCTTATTGGAAATCGTGAGCTGGGGAAAAAAAGACCCCAAATGTGGTTTATTATCAACTGTTGCAGCGTTTGGGGTCTCGTAGAGCAGACTTCGTAGTTGGGGTTGCTAATGCATGGTGTAGTAGTCTGGTGGCAGGAGTTAGGCTGGGTTTAAGGGAACCTCTGGCCATTTATTCCCCTCAAAACGGGGGAAAAAACCACAGTGTGCTGTAATTGCGTTCTCTGTGGAGAGAGACTGTGCAGGGGGCCTTGGTTTGCACAGCACCATAGGCACAGGAGCCACAGAAAGACAGCATCCAGAGCGAGCTCTGTCGTGACCCCCGAGCCTTGCCTGCTTGCTGAACAGAGTGTTCCTCATTTCCCAGCTTTCCCAAAACCTCCACCCGGCCCTCGCTTCGCTGGCAGCAGCGGTGCCGGCAGGCACAAGGGCTGTCGGGGTTTTCTTTCTTTCCCCGGCGAGAGCTGGAAAAGCGCCGTCTAAAATACACGCCCGGCATTGAAGGAAGGAATAATTTGGGATCTGTGCCGGCTCTGACCCCTGCAGCTCGTGATTGCTAACAGCTGGGAGGGCTCGGGGCGGCAGCGTGGCCTCCCAGCACCGCCTGCGCTGCTGGCGCCCTCCCAGCTCTTGCTCCTCTTGCTTTGTGTTTTGGGGCATGGGGTAGTGGGGGAAGAAGGATTTTTCAGCGTTGGCGTGGCCCCTTTGGCCATGGGCTGAGTACCGAAATGGGATCTGCCGTTCAAAGGTCTTCTGGCAGCAGATGTGGCTCCAGAAAGTGGCTTTTGGGAGGGTTTTCCTTCCCCCAGTTGCAGTCATGCCTCTCTCCTCCTTCCCGTTCCCTCCTCAAACCAGAGGGGGAAGGAAAGGGAAGGCAAAATGAAACCCTGAAGGAAATGAGAAACAACTTCCCAGCTTTGGCACTGCCATCTCTGCACCTGGGCACTAGCCAAGCGCTGCCTCGAAAGTGGTGTGTCAGGGAGATGGCAGAGATTTGGCATCATTTTCTATGTGATGGCAGCACCAACATCACCACATCGAGTCCCTGAGCCCTCAGAGGAGCAGTTCCCAAATCCCAGTGCCCAGGATACCTGAGAGCAAGGCTTTAAGGTGATTCAGGAGAAAATACTGCCTGCTGCTTGATTCCTACAGCGAGGTGGAGCGGCTCTGCTGCAGATTTGCTCTGGGATTTGAGGGAAGCTGCTGTGTCCTTGCCAGCTGTTTCGGAGTCCTTTTGGATAAGAAGGTCCCGCGTGGGGTGTGTAGGAGCTCTGGGAGCTGAGCTTCTTGGCCAGGTCACTTGTGTTCCTTGGAAAACACATTGCACCGTGGAGAAAACAGACGTTATCAGGCAGTGGGCGCTGGACCATCCGTCATTAATGCCTGTATGCCGCAAAGTCCGGGGTGTTCCTCAGGTGGGGTGAGAGGAGAAGGAAGCCGTTGGAGCTGCGGCCTCTTTGATCCTGCTCCTGAGGGAAGGTAGTGACAGCAGCGAAGTCCCTGTGTGCTGTGGGACAAGGCAACTCTGGCTGCGAGGTGCTTTCCCCGGGATGCCTCTGTCGTGCTCTTCCTGCTGTGTTCTTGCTGGCTCCTAAAGAGCTGTTAATTTTCTACTTGGGGCCGGCAGGGTTCCGGGGGAGGTCAAAGTGAGCTGAGCACGTAACGGTTATTCATAAAACTGCTTGTAAATCTTGGTCGTCCTTTGAAGCAGAACGAGGTTTGGAGCAACTCTTCCTGCCATGAGGGGAGGTTGTGAGGAGCAGTAAGCTCCTCTTCCCTTCCTTAGGAAGGTATTCTCATCCCAGGTAGCACTGTGTAAGTCAGATGTCAGAAGTAAATATTTGATCAGCCATCACAATACTGCTGCTTCATGACAGGGAACTGCTGGAAGAGGAGGCAAGAGCCTGGGCGCAAGCACCCGGTGTTTTGGGATTAATCAGCAGCAGCTCCTTGGACTGGGATTCTCCACAGCCTAAGTTACACCCCAGCCCGTTGCTTAACAGACACCTGCTGCACCCGGCTGGTTGGGTGATGCTTGCTGACAAGCCCAGTTAGGGTGACAGAGGTGTCAGGTTTGGTGTGGCAAAAGTATGTGGCTTTTGCAGCGCACCCTGAGGCACGAGGCTTCGCCGAGCCTTTTGCCTCCTTCAGAGCCCAGCTACCATCACTCTTTCAGCCTTGCCACAGCATGCACCCTCGCTTCCCATGCTCCTCTGAGGGTCTTGGAGCAGAGGAGATGTTGGGAGAAGAATGGGATGGAGGAGGACGGTGCCAGAGCTGTCAGATTTATCAGGATGGATACATCTTCTGTTCCCGTGCCTGAGCATCTTTTGCTTTTAAGGAAACCTGTTAACACTCTTTTTTTTTTTCATTTTGAAAAGCAGCAAAATGCACAAATCCAAAGAAATGAGGCAGGCAAGCTGTATTCTGGATATAGTAGAGCCACACCAACGTGAGAAAAACATATGTCGGGAAAAGGAAGCTGTTTTGTTGGGCAAAATAGGTTAAAGATAGAGTTCAGGATAAAAATGCCCCCGGTTCTTACTTTTCCAACAGAGCAGTGCAGGTGGATGCTCCTGTTTTGTTGCCAGGTCATCCTTCATCCACAAGCTTGGGGAAACCTCTCCTTAAAGTGTGAGAGCTTCCAAAAAGAGGAGCATTTGGGGTTCTAGCTGGGTTGAGGTGCTGGCTTTGGCTGCCCAAGAGTTTTCCTCTCCTGGTGGGGCACAAGCAGGGGAATTGCCAGACTATGCTAGGCACAAGCCCAAGTCTGGAGGTCAAGGTTGAAGAGTGCTGACGGCAGGTTCCAGTGTGACAGGCTGCAGTGGCCTCGGGAGTGTGCACTGATGGCAGCTCAAGAGTGGACCATGGGCTCAAGTGGCTGTCTGGCTGCATCCCTGGGGTTTCCTTTGGACTGGATCATCCCTTTTTTGTTGTTCTTGTTTGTTTGTTTTCTTTTTATTTCTTTCACAGGGATTCAGAAATGGCCATAAAGACAAGAGCTGTCAGGGCTGGGGAGCTCAGACCCACCACGGTCCTCGTGTTCCCAAGGGGTCTTGGCACCTGGAGATGCTGGAGCAGCGTGAGCTGTTTTCTCAGCTCCCAGAGTGAAGTGGTGCAGAGAAGGCACTGGTTGAATGTCATGGTTCTGTGCCAAAGGTAACCTGCCCACGTCTGTCTTCTCTGCAGCGTGTCCAAGATGGCGAGCATGCTGTCCAGGCGTCTGGGGAAGCGCTCTCTGCTTGGCACCCGTGTCTCTGCCCCTGACGCCTTGGCCGACGGGGTGCTGGTGACCACCCACATCCCTGGCTTACAGACTGACCTTGGCCGAGTGTCTGCCCACACAGTGCTGCAAGAGGATGGATCCTGTGTGCCAACAGTGGAGGAGAGCAACCAGGCACCCAGATTCCCTGGCCACCGGCAGCTCTGTGCCGGACAGCAAGTACGTAAGGAGGCTCTTGATGTCCTTGGCTGGTGGGGGATAAAATTCCTGGAGCTCTCCTAATGTGAGCTGCATTGGGGTTCTGTAATTACTAAGGGCTGTTAATGAGTGTTGGTCTTGGTGCACTTGACCCCCGTGCCTGTTGGGTTTGAACCAGATCAGCTGAAGTGGAGAGCCATCTCATGTCTCAAATCCTAGCCAAAAGTGGGTGTCCAGAGAAGACAGAAGATCTGATTCTTCTCACCAGTGATCTGCAGCTGTCTGAGGCTCAGGGAGATGGTTTTCTCTATGCTTAGCAACTCCCAGGGGTCTTCTGTTCTGTGAACTTGTCCTAGCTTTTCATAACCCTGCTTTACTTTTGAAGGGCACTGGCAAGGAGCTCCCCCAGCTTTAGCATGGTGGCCACAAGCCTCATGACTGAGGCCTCAGAGCCCCAGTCTGTTGCAGCTGAGGATCTATGGTGCAGATTTATGTGGTGGAGAAGCTCTTAGAGAAGGGTGAGGTGCTGTGGCTTCTAGACAGGACATCTAGTCTCCTGATGGAGGGCCATGGCTTGGCTGGGATGCTGCCTGGAGCAGGGAACAGGGTTTCCATTAGTGCCTGGCTAGCACTGTCTGAGGGGAGCTGTGAGCTGCTAACATAGAGCCTCTTTTTCTTGGCTGCTACCTGCAGAACTGTAAAACCTTTTCTGGACAGAGCTTGTCAAATGGCTTGCAAATAAAAGCCTTGTTTGGTTTTCTGTCTCCTTCTGCCCCATATTCATTAACCATAGGACAGTGAGAGTTGTTTTTTCCTTTGTGCTCTGCTGAGGAGGATCTTGCTTTGTTGCTTTGCTGCTGGGAACAGCATAAAATCAGTGATGGGATGGCTTCACCTCTCACCAACAGCCAGGACCTTTGCTGTTGGCTGTGTGTGCTGACTTCTTGTGCTGTGCAGAGTCCTGGGGATGGCATGTGTGGATATTGTTCCTTGTTTTTCAGAAGTAAACTCAGAGTCTTCTGTGTCCTGATCCTTGCACTGTTTCCTTTACTCTTGGTCCCAGCCTGGGTGGCTTTTTCCACCCTGCCGTTTCTGCTAGGGGGTGCACCTGAGATGGTCTTGCAGGCTTCTCCCCAGTCAGGCTATAGATGTGTCCATCCCATAGTGACTTCTTGGTGTGCCACCTGTGGTGATTCTGTAAAGAGATGTTCCTGCTCCTATAAATAGCCAGAGACACATGTAGTGTCTTTTGACACAGATACCTTTCCAACAGAAATAGGCTTATGGGTGGCAGTGGTGGAGAACTGCCCATCAGAAGTAGTTGGAGACTCTGAAGGAGGAGGTTTGCAGAGCCTAAAGGAGCTGGGAATGTAGGAGCCAAGATGTGAACTTGGAGCCACTTCATCCAGCAAACCTCCTTTCCCCCTCCAGCTTTAAATGCTGTTATCTACCTGCTTTGCCAGGGTGTGTAGTGACTGTGGGAGTCCTCGCGGCAGGATGTTGTGAGAACAAAGCCAGAGCAGATAAATGCAATGAAGAAATTCCACCCAAACCAACACCACTTGGAGAAGCAGCTGATACCAGCTCAGGAAATCTCTCAACCTGGCATTGCTTGAGTCAGGGAGCTTGGTGGTGGCATTAACCTCGTTGGTTTGATGTGACAGCAGTCTGAAGTGCAAACCATTCTGGACAAGCCCTGCCTTTGTCCTGAGGTGCTCTGTAGCCCCTGTCCACAGTGGGTGGCACTGACAGACTGCCCTTCCCGCTGTTTTCAGGTCCTCCTTACCTACAGTGGGCAGGAAGCTGCAGGCCTTGTGGAGCAGCACAACCAGCTGAGCGAGAAGGTGAAGGTGCTGCTGCCGGAGCAGGGCTTGCAGACGTGCTGGAGGGCGCAGGACGTGCGTCCGGCCACGCTGCAGCCCCCTGCCCTGCCTGCAGCCAGCGGTCCCGGCGCTGCAGAGGTGCTGCAGAGATCTGTCTCCAGCAGCATCGACGTACCCAAGAGGTTTGTGTCTGTGGCTGGTGGTACTTCACTCTGCTGGGAAAGGGGATCTTGATGACATCAAGGTCTTAAACAAACAGAGAGCACAGTGATGCTGGGGATGTATCTGCCTTTCCAGCATGGGATTAAACACAGGATGGTTAAATTTAGGATTAAGGGGATTTAGCTTTTTTTTGTTTGTTTTTCTTTTTATCTAACTGAGGAGAAAACATCCTTCCCAGTGACTTCAGAATGATTCAGAGTTTAGGGAGGGGGGATGAATGCATGCTGTTGCTGCAGGTTCTGCTGACCTTCAGGTGCCTGTTGTCTCTCTGATTTGTCTTTTTTAATCTCAGGAGCGTTTTACATCTTTCCCTCACAATGCAGGAAAGCTGACGCCGCTGTGGAGATGGATGAGATGGTGGCAGCCATGGTGCTGACGAGCCTGTCCTGCAGCCCTGTGGTGCAGAGCCCTCCCGCTGGCGAGAGCGGCGTCCCCTGTGAGTGGGCATTTAAAACAGTCATGTGCGTTTGTGTAAAAAAGATCATCTGGAACAAAAAGAGATGTGGAGAGGTGTGCCGTGCCCTGGGGATCGTGCGGCGTGGGTCCGTCCTTGCTTTAGGCGTGCTTTGCTGCGTGCCAGATGTTTTACCTCACTGTGTCCACGGGAGGGCGACAAAGCTGGTGAGGGGCCCGAGGATAGCCCTGTGAGGAGAGGCTGAGGGAGCTGGGGGTGTGCAGCCTGCAGAAGAGGAGGCTCAGGGCTGACCTCATTGCTGTCTGCAGCTACCTGAAGGGAGGCTGTAGCCAGGTGGGGTTGGTCTCTTCTGCCAGGCAAGCAGCAAGAGAACAAGGGGACACAATCTCAAGTTGTGGCAGGGGAGGTCTAGGCTGGATGTTAGGAGGAAGTTGTTGTCAGAGAGAGTGATTGGCATTGGAATGGGCTGCCCAGGGAGTCACCGTCCCTGGAGGTGTTGAAACAAAGCCTGGATGAGGCACTTAGTGCCATGGTCTGGTTGATTGGCTAGGGCTGGGTGCTAGGTTGGACTGGATGAGCTTTGAGGCCTTTTCCAACCTGGTTGATTCTATGATTCTATGAAATAACTGTCAAGACAGTTGGAATTTAGGGAGGTTCTACAAAGGGACCTGGATGTGCCAGATTGATGGGCTGAGGCCAGTCATGTGAGGCTTAACAAGGCCAAGTGCCAGATGCTGAGCTTGCATCACAACAATTCCACAAATGCTCCAGGCTTGAGGAAGAGTGGCTGGAAACTGTCCTGGGGCTGCTAGTAGGCAGCTGGCTGAAGATAAGCCAGCAGTGTGCTCAGGTGGCTAAGAAGGGCAACAGCATCCTGGCATGGATCAGCAATAGTGCAGCCAGCAGGACTAGGGCAGGGATTGGTCCCACTCTACTGCCGACTGATGAGGCTGCACCTCAAATCCTGGGTTCAGGTTTGGGCCCTTCATTATGATGAGGACATTGAGGGGCCAGAGCGTGTTCAAAGAAGGGCAATGAAACAGGTGAAGGGTCCAGAGCACAAATCTTGTGAGGGGCAGCTGAGAGAGATGAAGTTGTTCAGCCTGGAGAAGAGGAGGCTCAAGGGAGACCTTGCTCTATACTGCTCCCTGAAAGGAGGTTGTAGCAAGATGAGTGTTGGTATCTTCTCCTAAGGAACAAGCAACAGGACAGGAGGAAACAGGCACAGGTTGTGCCAGGGAGGTTTAGGGTGGATATGAGGAAAAATTTCTTTATGGAAAGGGCTGTCAAGCCCTGGAATAGGCTGCCCAGGAAAGTGGTGGAGTCAGCATCCCTGGAGGTATTTAGAAGCCTTGTAGATATGGCTATTGCCGACCCTGGAGGTGTTCAAGCAAAGCCTGGATGGGGCACTTAGTGCCATGGTCTGGTTGATTGGCCAGGGCTGGGTGCTAGGTTGGACTGGATAAGCTTGGAGGTCTCTTCCAACCTGGTTGCTTCTACGATTCTAGTCTATGATTTATTGTTGGACTTGTCAGTGCTGGCTTAACAGATGGACTCGATGGTCTTGGAGGTCTTTTTCCACTGTAGTGATACTGTGATTTCAAGACTGGGACCATGCTGGGCTGGAGGTGGCCAGGAAGCAGCACTGGAGCACCCGTGGGTGCCAGCACAGGTTGGGACTGAGCAAGCCAGGACACCTCTGGCAGCGTGGTGGGGGAATCCTGCGCACTGAAGCCATCCCAGGGGGACGGGGAGCCCCAAGCAGGAGTCCCAAGCTGGGAGCACCACCTGGTCACTCCTTTTTTTAGAGGCAGTTTCATTCCCCAGGAGTCGAAGCAGTGGGAGGGATAAAAATAGGCACCCAGAACCGTGGGAAATGTTGTGTGCCTGGTGCTGGCTGCTTGCCGTGTGCCGGCTGTGCCCGTGGAGCTGCACCAGCGCCAACGAGGATGGGGAGGGATAAAAAAAAAAGGAGTTAAATGACTAATAGTTGGGAGCTGAGTTTTTAAGAGAATAAGTGAAGAGTCAAACTGTTGTTGAGGGTCTGTTGGTCTCTGCCCTGTGGCGTTCAGTTGGCCCCGAGGTGACGGTGTCAGTGTGTGTCCCCTACCTGCAGCCTCACGGACTGCATGCGATCCCTGGAAGGAGAGTGGTGACGTCTCTGACAGTGGCAGCAGCACCACCAGCGGGCACTGGAGCGGGGGCAGTGATATCTCCACCCCTTCGCCCCCTCATCCTGCCGGCAGCCCCAAATACACCAGCGAGGCACTGAGCTCTCCTCAGGCCGATGATGGTTTTGAGACCGACTCCGACCCCTTTCTCCTCGATGAACCTGCCCCACGCAAGAGAAAGGTACTGCTGCCATTGGGCATGGCTTCCCCAGCACCCCCAGCTGGGTTGGCATCCCCTGGAGGGTACGCTGCCGCTGAGCAGGGGGTGACACAGGCTATCTCTCTGCCAGAACTCGGTGAAGGTGGTGTACAAGTGCCTGTGGCCGAGCTGTGGCAAGGTCCTGCGCTCCATTGTTGGCATCAAGAGGCACGTCAAGACTCAGCACCTTGGGTAAGGTGAAGATTACGTCTCAGACCCTTCCTGACCACCAAAGCTGCGTGCCCTGCTGCTGTGTCATTCATAATTCCTGCAGCAACTGTCTGATAATGGTCTCTATGGGCTGACTTTAACAGTTCTCAGCCAAGCAATCCATGTAGTTGAAGCCACTCTTCTGTGTGTCCTCACCTTCAGGGAGTCTGGGGCTTTCCAAGAGGCACTGAGGCCCTTGGACTCCTGTACGGAGGCAGAAAAGCACCAGCCCAGATGGGTTTCATGAGGGCTGGCAGCATGAAAGCCATGCCCACTGTGGCAGTGGCTGGCTCCAGCCTGGCTGCTGGGGCTCAAACAGGCACCCATATACCACCCTGGCAATGGCTACCCTTTTGTTTTCTCCTAATCTTCTTTGAATTCCACACACACAAAGCAGTGAGGGTGTGGGGATCAGCTTTGGTGCCCTCTCCTACTCTCCTCTCATTGCACTGCTCACCCCAGCCTCAGTTTTCTCCTGCTTTGTCCACCTTTTCCAGTGTGTATTCTTCTCCTTCTCCCTTGAAAGCAGGCATGCTCCGGGAGAGGCGAGGGCAGGAGGGCTGTGGCGCAGCGGGCAGAGCTGGACTGGCGTCCAGTGCCAGATCACTGCCCTGGGAAAGTAGCCACAAAAATTACTTCAGGGACTGTTCCATGCTGGGTGGAGTGGGGCTCCAGTGGCAGCTCTGCTGAGTGAACCCAGCTAGAAGTGAGCAGGGGGCTTTCAGTGGTGCCCAGTCAGCCTGCCAGTGTTTCTGAAGGCCCTGAGCGAGGTCTTGATCTTCTTGGAAGTGTGAAGTGCTGCTACTAAGGCAGTGGCTGCTGCTGATCATAGCTGATGTGTGGTGCTTTGGAGCCTGGAAGTGGGGTTGCTCTGCCCAGGAGGACAAAATTACTCCCCAAGGTTGCTCAGGGGCCTCTTGCCTTGGTGGCAACACAATTGTGTTGCCACCAAGGCAGGGAGGTCATTCTGCCCCTGTACTCTGCACTGTTTAGACCACACCTCGAGTACTGTGTTCAGTTCTGGGCCCCCCAGTTTAGAAGGGACATTGAAATCCTTGAGCGTATCCAGAGAAGGGCGACGAGGCTGGGGAGAGGCCTCGAGCACAGTCCTACGAGGAGAGGCTGAGGGAGCTGGGATTGTTTAGCCTGGAGAAGAGGAGGCTCAGGGGTGACCTTATTGCTGTCTACAACTACCTGAGGGGTGGTTGTGGCCAGGGGGAGGTTGCTCTCTTCTCTCAGGCGGCCAGCGCCAGAACGAGAGGACACAGCCTCAGGCTGCGCCGGGGGAAGTTTAGGCTTGAGGTGAGGAGAAAGTTCCTCACTGAGAGAGTCATTGGACACTGGAATGGGCTGCCCAGGGAGGTGGTGGAGTCGCCGTCCCTGGAGCTGTTCAAGGCAAGATTGGATGTGGCACTTGGTGCCATGGTCTAGCCTTGAGCTCTGTGGTGAAGGGTTGGACTTGATGATCTGTGAGGTCTCTTCCAACCCTGATGATACTATGATACTACTATGAATTTTCACTGCTGTCTCCCTTTCTTTCCCCAACAGGGACAGTGTAGATTCTGACCAGCGCAAGCAGGAGGAGGATTTCTACTACACTGAAGTGCAGGTGAAGGAAGAGACTGTGCCAGAGGCAGTGGCCACTGCTAGCCCCACTTCTGTGTCGTCTCCCATCATCATCCATCAAGCCCTTACAAAGCCAGAGGCACTACTGGTTGAGCAGCCGATGCTGGAGCCCACCCTGGCCAGCAGCACCCTGAGCCAGTCAGCACCCAGCTCCTTTTGGCACATCCAAGCTGATCATGCCTACCAGGTGAGCTGCTGTCATCTCCCAGGGCTGGGTCACCTCCTGAAATCTTGCTGAAGGGTAGGTCATGATCCTCTTTCTTTCACAAATCCCTGCTGCATCAGGGCTGTATCAGTCATAGAATCCTAGAGTGGTTTGAGTTGGAAGAGACCTTTTAGGATCATCAGGTCCAACCATTAGCCCAGCACTGCCAGGTCACTAAACTGTCCCTCAGCACCACATCTGCATGGCTTTTAAGTCCCTCCAGGGGTCGGGACTCCAGCCCTGCCCTAAGCAGCCTGTTCCATGGACTTGGCAGCCCTTTCAGAGGAAAAAAAATTGTTCCTCATGCCCCACCTAAAACCTCCCCTGGTGTAATTTGAGGCCATATCCTTTCGTCCTGTTACTTGTTACCTGGGAGAAGAGACCGACTCCCACCTTGTTCCAACCTCCTTTCAGGGATTGGAGAGAGCAAGAAGATCTCCTCTGAGCCTGAACAATCCCAGTTCCTTCAGCTGCTCCTCACTAGACTTGTGCTCTATACCTTTCACCAGATTCTCTCGTTGCCCTTCTCTGGACACACTCCAGCCCCTCTCTGTCCTTCTTGGAGCAATGGGTCCAAAACTGACCCCAGTATTCACTCACCAGTGCCCTGTACAAGGGGATGGAGTCCTGCTGGACACGGTACTGCTGATCCAAGCCAAGGTGCTGTTTGCCTTCTTGACCACCTGGGCACACTGTTGGCTCGTATTCATCACAGAAAGGCTTTGATACTGATGTAGCACCATCCCTGGCCTGGCTGGCTGCAGCCACCAGCCTCATTAACACCTCCTTTAGGGGCTCCTGTGCTTCTGCTGTGGCTGTTCCCGGGCTGGTGGGGAGTTACTGGCCTCTGTTTCCCTGCAATCACCCTGCGCTGGTATGCAACACGCCCTTCTGCAGGCAGATAATGCTGAGCTGGAATGCAGCCCTGCTGGATCCTGCACCTTTCTGCTGCATGGACTTTTGAGGCACAGGAAACATGGGCACCCGGAAAGGTGGTCCTGTGGGTACACTGGGCTAGTTGCCCTTGGCCCAGTTGAGATCTGAGTGCTGTTCTGGAGCTACAGGCTTGTGCAGGGTGAGGTTATATAGATCCATGAGCTGCACTGCATCCCAGCAAATGTATATGACATCATCTAAGTGTAGAAAAGCTACCTAAACTGGTGCAAAAATACAGACTGAGGTGGTGCATGCAGTTTGGTTTTGTAACTGGAAGCAGTCACAGGAGAGTAGAAGCTTCTGTGCCCAGTGAAGGGAGGCACAGCACATATACTGTGCCCAGTGTTAGCAGCATCCAGTGCTGGAGAAGAGGTTGCCCCAGGGTGTCCATCCCACCCTCAGTGCTCCCAGTTTGTAGGAGCTCCAGGCTGGGGAGTGTATACTTGGGGGAATGCTTGGTGGAAGGTCCTGAGTCTAATATTGAACCCTGTATTTCACCCACAGGCATTGCCCTCGATCCAAATTCCAGTGTCCCCTCACATCTTCACCAGCATCAGCTGGGCCACTGCCACTTCGACTCTCCCATCCCTGTCACCAGTGAGTCCTGCATGTATTTCCTCTTCATCTTTTTGGGGTGCAGGGTAGAGATGGAAGTTAAGGGGATCTCGTCTATGCTTTCTTGCTCCCTACTTTAGACATACAAATTCCTGGGCTGGGGACACCTGTGACTCCCACTGTCCCATCACAGTGCCCAAGGGAGCTGGACCAGGTTCACAGGCTCACAGGATGTCAGGGGTTGGAAGGGACCCGAAGAGATAATAAAGTCCAATCCCCCTGCTGCATAGGCTCCTCTCCATGACAACCTACAGCGCAAGTGAGCGATCACAAATCCATCTGTGGGACGTGAAGGAAAGAATCACAGGATCACAGAATGTTAGGGGTTGGAAGGGACCCAAGGAGATCATCGAGTCCCACTCCCCTGCCAGAGCAGGACCACACAATCTAACACAGATCACACAGGAACACATCCAGACAGGCCTTGAGAGTCTCCAGAGAAGGAGACTCCACAGCCTCTCTGGGCAGCCTGTTCCAGTGCTCTGGGACCCTTACAGTAAAGAAGTTCCCCCTTGTGATGAGCTGGAACCTCCTGTGCTGCAGCTTACACCCATTGCTCCTTGTCCTATCCCAGGGAGCAGTGAGCAGAGCCTGTCCCCCCACTCCTGACCCCAGCCCTCAGATAGTTACATTGATTAAATCCCCTCTCAGTCTTCTCCTGACTAAAAAGCCCCAGGTCCCTCATCAGGCAGTGCTCCAGTCCCCTATTCATCCTCGTAGCCTTCTGCTGGACCTTCTCCAGCAGATCCCTGTCCCTTTTAAGTTGAGGAGCCCAAAACTGAAGGCAGTGGGTTGTCCCACGTGCCCTTTGACACCCACTTCCCCGCAGGTGCGGAGCCGGTCGCTCAGCTTCAGCGAACCCCAGCCACCAACGCCAATGCTCAAGTCCCACCTGATCGTCGCCTCACCCCCCAGAGTGGCCATCAGCACCAGGTGAGGGTCCTGCTGGCCAGAGAGGAGTGGAAGTAGAGCCCAAAAGGGGTGCTGAGGTGCAGCAGAACAATGGTCAACAGTGGTCGTGGGGCCTTACTCTTAGATACCTGACCAAAGTTCTGCAGTGAGTGGGTAAATAGTGGAATAATGGAAACGTTCAGTTGGAAAAGACATTTAAGAGCATCAAGTCCAACTCAGCACTGTCAGGTCACTGCTAAACTATGTCCCACAGCACCACATGCCCGTGGCTTTCCAGTCCTTCCAGGGATGGTGATTCCATCTGCCCTGGGCAGTCTGCTCCAGGCCTTGTCAACCCTTTCTGTAAAGAAATCGTGGAATCATAGAATCAATCAGGTTGGAAGAGACCTCCAAGATCATCCAGTCCAACCTAGCACCCAACCCTGGCCAATCATCCAGACCATGGCACTAAGTGCCTCATCCAGGCTTTGCTTCAACACCTCCAGGCACGGTGACTCCACCACCTCCCTGGGCAGCCCATTCCAATGCCAATCACTCTCTCTGCCAACAACGTCCTCCTAACATCCAGCCTAGACCTCCCCTGCCACAACTTGAGACTGTGTCCCTTTGTTGTATTGCTGGATGTCTGGCAGAAGAGACCAACCCCACCTGGCTACAGCCTCCCTTCAGGTAGTTGTAGACAGCATTGAGGTCAGCCCTGAGCCTCCTCTTCTCCAGGCTGAACAATCCCAGCTCCCTCATGTCCAGCCTAAACCTCTCCTGGCAGAGGTTGAGACTGCTTCCTCTTGTCCAGTTGCTCATTACTTGGGAGAAGAGACCAGTCCCCAGCCAGAAGTGACTTCTTCTCTTCCCCTTTGGCAGGAAAGTCCGCGGCGAAGCCAAGAAGTGCCGTAAGGTGTACGGCATCGAGCACCGGGACCAGTGGTGCACGGCCTGCCGGTGGAAGAAAGCCTGCCAGCGCTTCCTGGACTGAAGGCAGCGCTGTGCTGCCATGTCCCTCCCCTGCTCCTGCCTGGGGAGCGCCGGAGTCCCTCACTGCTGCAACCAAGGACCTTGGAGGTACCTCCTGAGAGCCCAGAAGACGCCTCCAGAGCTGCGTGTAAATCCCCACCCCCGTCTGTTGTACATCTGCTGGGTTCGCTCTTTTTGTACACACCTCTTTTTCCAACGTCTTGGGTTTGTTTGGTTTTTAAACCTGAAGAAATATCTCCCCTTGTAGGGTAAAAGCTGGGGCTGGGAGGGAAGGAAGTGGCTTCCTTTGGCTTCGAGGTGAGATTGTAGGCAATCTGGTGACCAAAGAGCTTCCTGCATTTCCCAGGTCAGCCCTAAAATCTCCTGAGCTATCACAGCGTGGCTGGGGTGAGACACTGAAGCAGCTCCCTTTGTCCTTTGACTACCTAGAAAGCACAAATCCCTTGTGCCCTTCAAGGGAGGGGGTTGGTTAATGGCTTTAAATAAGCTATTAATTAATAGCTTTAAAAAGGCAAATGTTCTTTGATTGCAAGTGGGGCAGGCTCAGTTCTCGGGGCAGAAGGTGGAGGTTTCTCTCCCCTTCTGCTCATGTCATGTCACACCAGTAGCTCGAGCCTGCCTCTGCTCTGTTCCAACATGTCAGTTTTGAAGGCATTTAAGGGTGGTGGTGGGGAAACCTCACTGAAAACATTTTAATTGGGGAAACTGTGGGAATTTCTGGAACAAAACCTGGTGCTCCTTCTCACTTCAGGCTTGAGGTCAGCTTAGCTCTCCCTGAAACATCTACACCATGGCCCTTGCTGTGTCTTTCAAAACCAGGCTGAGCAGGTTTGTTTAGTTAACGATTCCACTAGTAAAGGCAGGAGGGGAGGAGTGGGAAGGGCTATCCCTTAGCATCCAAGCACTTCAGTATTTGCTGCAGAATCCCACTGAGCCTGGTGGCAATCACTTTTGGATGTAAAGCAGGTATTTACACGTCCCAGATTCCCTGTCACCATCACGGCTATCCTGTGCTGCCGAGGTGTTGAGCTTGATACCAAGCCACATTGCCTCGTTGGCTTTTTCCCCTCACTGAGGCAGCAGCCATTTGGATTGGTATCATTTTTTCATGTGTTTTTGATAATCATAAGCCAGAACCCACAGCTGTTGGGAGCAATGCCTGCCCTGGGTGGTTTTAAGGACCCTCTCCCATGACTCATCTTCTCAGAGCAAATTAAGTGGCTCAGAGTCTGATATCACTCCTGAATCACCGTGAGGCTTCTTGAAGGTGGGCAGGCAAAGCAGGTTGAGGTACCCACATATGTGCTCCTGGTGCTTGTCAGTGTGTCTGGGTATTGTTTGTGGTGTTCATTTGTGATTTTGTACATCTTTAGCATCCCACAACCTGATCTTTATCCTGGTATCCAACCAGCGGATGGAAAACTTAGCTGCTGGAAAACCAAGAGCTAATGCTGCTGAGCAGGATGCAACCCCTGTGGGGCTACATCTAGGCAGCTCCTGCTCCAATCCCAGGGAGGAGAAGAGGTTTTGTCCCTTGCGAGATGCTCGTTCTAGCTCCAGTCCCAGGGAGGAGAAGAGGTTTTGTCCCTTGCGAGATGCTCGTTCTAGCTCCAGTCCCAGGGAGGAGAAGAGGTTTTGTCCCTTGCGAGATGCTCGTTCTAGCTCCAGTCCCAGGGAGGAGAAGAGGTTTTGTCCCTTGCGAGATGCTCGTTCTAGCTCCAGTCCCAGGGAGGAGAAGAGGTTTTGTCCCTTGCGAGATGCTCGTTCTAGCTCCAGTCCCAGGGAGGAGAAGAGGTTTTGTCCCTTGCGAGATGCTCGTTCTAGCTCCAGTCCCAGGGAGGAGAAGAGGTTTTGTCCCTTGCGAGATGCTCGTTCTAGCTCCAGTCCCAGGGAGGAGAAGAGGTTTTGTCCCTTGCGAGATGCTCGTTCTAGCTCCAGTCCCAGGGAGGAGAAGAGGTTTTGTCCCTTGCGAGATGCTCGTTCTAGCTCCAGTCCCAGGGAGGAGAAGAGGTTTTGTCCCTTGCGAGATGCTCGTTCTAGCTCCAGTCCCAGGGAGGAGAAGAGGTTTTGTCCCTTGCGAGATGCTCGTTCTAGCTCCAGTCCCAGGGAGGAGAAGAGGTTTTGTCCCTTGCGAGATGCTCGTTCTAGCTCCAGTCCCAGGGAGGAGAAGAGGTTTTGTCCCTTGCGAGATGCTCGTTCTAGCTCCAGTCCCAGGGAGGAGAAGAGGTTTTGTCCCTTGCGAGATGCTCGTTCTAGCTCCAGTCCCAGGGAGGAGAAGAGGTTTTGTCCCTTGCGAGATGCTCGTTCTAGCTCCAGTCCCAGGGAGGAGAAGAGGTTTTGTCCCTTGCGAGATGCTCGTTCTAGCTCCAGTCCCAGGGAGGAGAAGAGGTTTTGTCCCTTGCGAGATGCTCGTTCTAGCTCCAGTCCCAGGGAGGAGAAGAGGTTTTGTCCCTTGAGAGATGCTCGCTCCATCTCCAATCCCTGCTGGAGTGTGGGATTGGGAGCAAAGTGTTGGGAAGAGCTTTTCCCTCTCCTGCCAGCATCAGAACCGCTGCTGGTTCCCAGCTTGAGTGTTTTGTTGCAAAACTGACTTTACAAAGTGCGTTGCAGGTTGGTGCTCCTCATCCACACCCCTTTGACCAAGGAGTTGTGTGCTGGGGTTGCTACATTACACAAAAATAGGTCTTTTGGGGTTTCTTTCTTCTAGAGAAGACAGCCCCCAGGCCTTTGCTGCTGTCTGAGTGGCAGTGTTTGAACAGCCAAACTGGTGTCACCCATCCCGCGTCGCCTCGTAGAGCTTGGCCTGTTTATCTCTTTGGGATGCTGGAGGAATGTGGGACTAAGCTTTGGGAAGTCCCACACGGGGACGTTTTCCAGCTGGGTGTTAGGTTTTAGTAACAGGACTCAGAGCAGTGCCCACACCATGGAAGGAGAAGCAAAAAAGTGAATTTCTGGTTTCCTCAGACCTTGTGCCTTTTGTCCTCGCAGCTCAGAGAGATTTTCCTTCTTGCTTTTTATGCCCTTTCTGCCTCAAGTAACATTGGGCAGAGCTGGATCTGCTCTGGCAGTGCCTGGATGTGGCTCAGCTCCTGCTGCTCCCAGCTCAGGGAAAAAAAAAAACCATCGAAGCAAGCCATCAGGATGCAGCATCACCCCGGGGGGGGGGCTCATCCCTCCTGAAATCAGAGTGTAGCATCAGGCAGCCCCTGCCCTCAGAGATCAGGGTTATTTTTTCCACTGGCAGGAGCTGGCATTGGCCAATAACTTTCTGCTTTTTGGTTATAAAAGATATAAAAAGGAAAAAAAAAAAAAAAGGTGGGTTTGGAACAAGCCAGCAGCATCCCCCCCAAAACTCAGGGAGGATGCAGCCCCCCTCCAGCCGCCCTGTGCCCTTGCTGTGCCTCCTCCTCCCGAGCATGCAGCACTTCAAGGCGGAGCCGGTGGGGGATTACCTCACCTCGGAGTATTTTACATCACCACCGGGTCCTGTTCTGAAGGTGCTGACTTCAAATTGTCCTTGTGCTTGTGTCTCTTCTCTGTCCTTTTTTAACCTTTCATGAAGAAACTAGTGCAGGGTGTGGTGTTTTTGTTTGTGGGGGTGTTTTTGGGTGGGGTGGGGGTTTGAGGAGAGTTTGGTTGTTTTTATTCCTTCAATTGGGGAATATTTTTACACTTGAAAAGAGAAAACCCTTTTTACTTTTGCAGAGATGCCAGCATGCTTCCACCTTGTCTATCCAGTTGGTTGGCACTGGATTTATTTGGTTTTTTCCCTTCCTTTTTTTCCCTCTTTTTGGTCCTTTCCCTTTTACTTCCCTTTTCACCTCACTTGTAGCCACTTCCCAACCGTTACACTTCCCCCAGCAAGAGAAACTCAAGCCACAGCCACGGATAACCCCAACCTGTAAATCCAGCTGGGAGGATAACCCCAACCTGTAAATCCAGCTGAGAGCATAACCTCAACCTGTAAATCCATCTGGGAGGATTCCCCCTCCTCCACCTACCTGTCTCCCAGAGCATGTACATGTATATAGGAACCTCTTAATTGGGCACTAATTAAGTGGAGGCTGCTCCCTCACCTCTCCAGCCTATGCTGCTGCTGGGTTGAGGGCTAGTCAGACCCTGAAAGCGAGTTGGTTTAGTGCAGGGTGACCTCCCTCCCCACTGACATCAGCAGTTTTTTGTGGTGGGGGTGACACTTGTCACTGTGGCCATGCCCCCGTGGGGCCACCAGCGGCCCGGCTGAGCGGGGACGCGACCGATCGAGTGGGTTTGGTTTGTGGTCCTGTTGGAGCTCTTCTTTGTTTTTCAGCTGTCTTCCAAGTATTATTTTTATTGTTAAAAAAAAAGAAAGAAAGAAAAGAGGGGGGTGGGGGGGAATTATAAGATGTGAAATGTAATTTTTACAGCAGCAATGCAAAGTATATTTTATAAGAAATAAAGGGAAAAGTTGCCTGGATCACTCATAGGCTCTGCTTTGTCCTTACCTGGGTCACTCATAGGCTCTGCTTTGTCCTTACCTGGCTCACTCATAGGCTCTGCTTTGGCCTTGTAACCTGTGTTCCCCTGGAGATCCTCTCTTTGTTCCTGGTATGGAGGCACAGGGTCTAGCTGGAGCCCTGCAGCTCACCATGTTGCCCAGGGATCAGGATGGGATCTGGTCTTGCTCAAGGCCAAGTGCAAGGTTCTGCACTTTGGCCACAACAACCCCAAGCAGTGCTACAGGCTGGGGACAGAGTGGCTGAGAGCAGCTAGGCAGAAAGGGGACCTGGGTTGCTGGTAGAGAGTAGCTGAAGATGAGGCAGCAGTGCCCAGGTGGGCAGCAGAGCCAATGGCATCCTGGGCTGGCTCAGAAGCAGTGCCCCATCCAGGCTTTGCTTGCACACCTCCAGGGACAGCTGACTCCACCACCTCCCTGGGCAGCCCCTTCCAATGCCAATCACTCTCTCTGCCAACAACTTCCNTTCTCTGGACACCTTCCAGCACCTCAACATCTCTCTTGACTTGAGGAGCCCAGAACTGGACACAGCACTCAAGGTGTGGCCTGACCAGTGTTGAGTCCAGGGGCAGAATACCCTCCCTTGTCCTGCTGGCCACACTGATACTGATCCTGATCCAGGCCAGCATGCCATGGTGTCCTGCAGTAACCCTATCCTATGTCCTAGTAAGGCCACATCTGGAGTCCCAGGTCCAGTTCTGGGTTCCCCTGTTAAAGCAGCAAGGAACTACTGAGGAGACTCCAGCAAAGGCTACAAAGATGCTGAGGGAACTGACCCACCTCTCTGAGGGGGAAAGGCTGAGAGACCTGGGGCTGTTTAGCCTGGAGAAGGCTGAGGGCATCTTCTCACTGATGATCAATAGCTGAAGAACAGGGGCCACGAGAATGGGACCAGATGCTTATCTGTGGTGCCCAGTGACAGAACAATGGCCAAAAGGTACAAACTGGAACCTGGGAGGCTCCACCTGAAAAGGAAGAAAAACATCCCTGTGAGAGTGTGGAGCCTTGGACCAGGCTGCCCACAGTCTCCTCTGGAGAGATTCCAAAGCTGCCTGGACTTTGCAATCCTGGGCAACCTGCTCTGGGTGGCCCTGCTTTAGTTGGGAATCAGGCTAGATGATCTCCAGCTGTGCCTTCCAACCTCCACTCCGATGGGATTCTGCCAGCAGCAGAACGAGAGGACACAGCCTCAGGCTGCGCCAGGGGAAGTTTAGGCTCGAGGTGAGGAGAAAGTTCTTCACTGAGAGAGTCATTGGACACTGGAATGGGCTGCCCAGGGAGGTGGTGGAGTCGCCGTCCCTGGAGCTGTTCAAGGCAGGATTGGACGTGGCAGTTGGTGCCATGGTCTAGCCTTGAGCTCTGTGGTGAAGGGTTGGACTTGGTGATCTGTGAGGTCTCTTTCAACCCTGATGATACTGTGAGACTGATATTATGGAAAGCAGGTTTGCCACCCTCTTCTTGAGCCTGGGTTGGGAGGAGGGCAGTGTTGGTGCTACTGCAATCCTGATTCATCAGCTCAAACCCTTCCCCTTCTGTGGCTTCAGAGAATCATAGAGTCAACCAGGCTGGAAGAGACCTCCAAGCTCCTCCAGTCCAACCTAGGACCCAGCCCTAGCCACTCAACCAGACCATGGCACTAAGTGCCTCAGCCAGCCTTTGCTTGAACACCTCCAGGCACGGCAACTCCACCACCTCCCTGGGCAGCCCATTCCAATGCCAATCACTCTCTGCCAACAACTTCCTCCTAACATCCAGCCGAAAGGAATTTCATTTCTTCCAACCCGACCGTGCTGACATCATGTGGAGGTGTGGATATGGACTCTTTCTGCCTCCATTCGTAGCTCCTCGGCTCTCACCCGGAGATTTCCCTCTCCTCCTTCACGCAATCACTTCGGGCACCACTAGATAGCAGTGTGTGTCTAGCGCTGACAGCTTCCATGGCAGCATCTCTCCCTCCTGCTCTGTGTTCTCCTTGGGTTTTCCCCCTAAACAACCCAACATTTGATGTTTTAAATTATTATTATTATGTGATTATTTTTTTTTTTTAAACCTGGAAGCTGCAGGGAGTGGTCAATAAGTGCTAAACCTGGTGAGGTTTTGATTAGTGTCCTGCCCTGGGTGGGGTGGGCTCTGCGAAGTTTTGCTTTCCAGAGTCACAGCATCACAGCACCATAGGATGTTAAGGGTTGGAGGGGACCCAAGGAGATCATCGAGTCCAACCCCCCTGCCAGAGCAGGACCACACAATCTAACATAGATCACACAGAATCATAGAATCATAGAGTCATAGAATGGTTTAGGTTGGAAGGGACCTCAAGGATCATCCAGCTCCAACCCCCTGCCATAGGCAGGGACACCTCCCACTAGAGCAGGTTGCTCAAGGCCTCATCCAGCCTGGCCTTAAANGGCTCCAGCAGTTCCATGTCCTTCTTGTGTTGGGGGCTCCAGAACTGCACACAGTACTCCAGGTGGGGTCTGAGGAGAGCAGAGTAAAGGGGCAGAATCCCCTCCCTTGCCCTGCTGCCCACACTGCTCTTGATGCAGCCCAGGACACTGTTGCTGTCTGGGCTGCATGTGCACACTGCAGGCTCATGTTAAGCTTTTCATCAACCCAGACCCCCAGGTCCTTTACCTCAGGGCTGCTCTCAGCCATTCACCACCCAGCCTGTATCTGTGCCTGGAGCACATCCAGACAGGCCTTGAAAGCCTCCAGAGAAAGAGACTCCACAACCTCTCTGGGGAGCCTGTGCCAGTGCTCCATGACCCTTCCAGTAAAGAAGTCCCCACCTTATGTTGAGGTGGAACCTCCTGTGCTGCAGCTTAGACCCATTGTGGCCTTTTGATCCCTCCCCCTCAAAAAAAAAGGAAAAGAATTGTTTTACTTTTTTTTCCCATTGATTTTCAGGTGAAAGAAGAACTAGAAAAGGGAAAGAAAAATAAGGAAGAGGCTAAATAAGGAGAGAGGGAGGTGGTGCCTCGCTGGCCTGGGAGAGAAGAGGGGGAATAAATCACACTGTTAAAAACTGCCTGCCCTGAGAACACCAAACTGATGCAATTCCTTGAGTTTCTGCATGGATCTGCCTGGCTCCATACCTGAAACCCATCCCACAGGGGACCTTGAAGACCTCTGGTCCCAAGGCACCAAAGTTAAAGTCTCCTGCAGTTAAATTTTGAATTGCCAACTGCTAGCCATAAAAAAAAGCAGCAGAAGTCACCTGGCTGCCTGGAGCTGGTTTGTTACCTGTAGCAGAGTGGGAATGCAGCTTGCAAACAGACTGGACTGGGGATGCTGGGGGCAGCCTGTGATCTCTTCAGAGGGGTGAACCCTCACATTTCCATTGGGACTGTGGGTGCTGGAGGGCTGCTGGCACTGGAGACTTCATTACACCTATGGAAAGGGGTTCTGGGTAGCAGTGGAACTGAGCAGAAATTCCCCTCCTTTCTCTTAAACCCTAACCCCCCCTTTTTCTCCTCAATGTAATCTCCTGATCCATCCCATTTTTGGCTGAGGGGTGCATGTGGGGTTGAATGCACACTCAGCAAGTTTGTAGATGACACTAAGCTGAGTGATGAAGCTGGCATGCCTGAGGAATGGGATGTCACCCAGAAGGACCAGGACAAGCTGGAAAAGGGGGACTTTCTGAACCTCTTGAGGTTCAACAAGGCCAAGTGCAAGGTCCTGCACCTAGTTCAGGGCCACTTCTGGTATCAGTCCAATCTGGGGAGAAGGACTTGGGGGTAGTGGTGGGTGAAAAGCTGGACA
>WAAF01013379.1:0-21268 GCA_013400475.1 Tricholaema leucomelas
AGCCATCCATGGCAACATTCCAGCTGTGGGAACTGTCCCACCATGTCTCAGGGATGGCAATAATATCACAGTCATTCAGCCTAACATAGCTCTCCAGCTCCTCCTGCTTACTGCCCATGCTCTGCGCATTGGTGTATAAGCCTTTCAGGGAGGGAGTTAGTCCATTAGCTTCCAGTCCTGCTGTCCTGCCATTCCCAGCCCCTTCCATGGCCCCCAGCCTAGCAGTAAGCTCTGCATGTGCTGATTCCTCACTGCTTGATCCTCATGATCCATCTCTGCAAGATTTAAAGAGTTCTTGTGTGTCCCCAGTGTGCTGCAGGGTAACAGGCTGAAGGCTCCTGTTAGCCTCCCTCCCTGATATGCCATCTCTTGCCTCTTCTCCAGCACACAACTCATTGTTACCTACCTCCCCTGAGCCACCAGTGGAGCTGCCAGTGGAGCTGACACATGGGCCCACAGTTGTCTCAGGCTTGCCTGTAGTAAGCCTGGCTTCCACCCTCCACCTCCTCCAACCTAGTTTAAAGCATGATTAATGATCCCAGCCAACCCCTGCTGGGATCATGTTTGAGAAGGAAGAAGCCATGTGCAGGAGATGATGTTTGAGAAGGAAGAAGCCATGTGCAGGAGATGATGTTTGAGAAGGAAGAAGCCATGAGCAGGAGATGATGTTTGAGAAGGAAGAAGCCATGTGCAGGAGATGATGTTTGAGAAGGAAGAAGCCATGTGCAGGAGATGATGNGGAGCTGCCAGTGGAGCTGACACATGGGCCCACAGTTGTCTCAGGCTTGCCTGTAGTAAGCCTGGCTTCCACCCTCCACCTCCTCCAACCTAGTTTAAAGCATGATTAATGATCCCAGCCCCATGCGCAGGAGATGATGTTTGAGAAGGAAGAAGCCATGTGCAGGAGATGATGTTTGAGAAGGAAGAAGCCATGTGCAGGAGATGATGTTTGAGAAGGAAGAAGCCATGAGCAGTAGATGATGTTTGAGAAGGAAGAAGCCATGAGCAGATGTAAGGAGGAGCACTGAACGAAAACTCTGTGTTAATCAAGGCCATAATGTAGACTCATCCCCCTGCCTGGGCGTGCAGAAGCGTTGTTTGTTTCTGAGTGGTACCCCACACCTGTTTCCTCAGGGCCTCTCAAGCACCCAGAGTTGTTCACCAGTAGCACAGTGCCTGTTTACCTTCACGTTTTTGCCTCATCTGTAGCTGAGAGTGAAAAACTTCAGCCACAAAGTTTGACTGACAGGAAAGATGTCTTTATTTTTCATGCTTTCTAGAAGCCCTGACAGTTGCCTTAGAGCACAGGCATCCCGTGTGGGGTAGGATAAGTGACTCATGGGTGGAGCACCTGCCCGGCCACAGACTAAAAATTCCATTCACGCTTTGATTGTGTTGTTTTTGCTGATCTCTCACTGCAAAGATATTTCAGAAGTGATTGTTGAAAGCTGTTTCAGAATCCGTTTCAAAGCAGATTGTTCAGCTGGGATGTGTAACGATTTCTCTTCTCACCCTTCAAGAGGTTTGTAGCTTGCAGAGTGCTGCTTTTGGGCGAAGGTTTTCAGAGGCAGATTTTTGCAAATATTAAGCAAAAACAGCTTTGAGGCTTTTTTTGCATAGGAAATTTCATCCTGTTGCTAAAAATATATGTTGTGATTTTAGTGCAAAGAGCATTATCACTGAAGAGCTGAGCTTGAAACACAGTGCAGAAATAGCCTCTGCTGCAGACAGAGAGCTCTGAGTATTCTGTGCAAAAAACAGGGTTCATGTAACTAAGCTTCAAGCACATTTTGAAAGCTGGTGATTACTTTTCTGTAGTTCTCAGGCTCACAGTTTCTGCACTTCTTACTCTGCATCAGTGGAAGAGCTGGGTAATGGATAAAACATGCTGAGTAAGTTAGGAATGATACAGAAATTTGATAGAGTGCCAAGGGAAGGAGGTGCTGGGAGGCACCTCACACTGCACAGCCTCTGAAGTTCTCTAGAGTAACACTTCCTCTGCCTGAGAAAAGATCTAAGAGGCAGGAGCCCTGGTATTGTGTGTTCAAGTTATAATTGCAGCCATGGAGCAAACTTGCACTGTCAATATTTATCTTTTATAGCTCAACTCTGTTTTCATAAAGCATGTTCTTCACTTCAGAAAGTCTCCAGGAAAGGAGTATATATTCAGTGAAAGTTTGAAGTTGTGTCATCTCCATCTGCCCCATTTGCCTGCGAGCATGCAGAGCCCATTCTGTGAACAGATGAAAGCAGGCAGCTTCTTATGGTTCAGTGAGAGACTCTGGAAATCACAGAATCACAGAGTTAACCAGGTTGGAAAAGGCCTCTGAGTACAACCTGTCACCTAACTCTGCTAATTAACTAACCCATGGCACTAAGTGCCTCATGCAGCCTCCTCTTAAATACCTCCCGGGGATGGCGACTCCACCACCTCCCTGGGCAGCCCATTCCAATGCCAATCTCTCTTGCTGTGAAGAACTTCTTCTCACATCCAGCCTGAACCTGCCCTGGCACGGCTTGAGGCTGTGTCCTCTCATTCTGCCCCTGCTTGCCTGGCAGAAGAGACCAACCCCAGCTGGCTACAGCCTCCCTTCAGGTAGTTGTAGGCAGCAATGAGGTCTGCCCTGAGCCTTCTCTTCTGCAGGCTGCACACCCCCAGCTCCGTCAGCCTCTCCTCACAGGGCTGTGCCCCAGCCTCTCACCAACTTTGCTGCCCTTCTCTGGACACATTCAAGGACCTCAACATCTTTCTTAAATTGAGGGGCCTGGAACTGGACACAGCACTCAAGGTGTGGCCTGAGCAGCACTGGGTACAGAGGCAGAAGGACTGCCTGGTCCTGCTGGCAGAAAGAGACATAGAATACAGAGAGAGCGTTCCACGTTTTGTTTCATTGTCAAGATCTTGTAATTCAGTAAGACAAATTCTGCAATTGCATCCTGCCAGTGCATTGAATAAGAGATCTCAACCCCCCAGTTTGCTCTGGGGCATGAAATTAGATAAAGTCTTCAGATGGGTGGAGTTCACTCCAAGTTAACAGCATTTGCTGTGGTAAACCATTTTGTTCATCATCTCTTTTTGCTGAAGTGAGTCCTCGGTGTGGTTTGGGTGCACCACTTGGGTAACTGCTGAAACTGCTGTGGTTTCAGAATAAGACCTGTTTTGCTTTTTTCTGAACTTTCCCCCCCCCCCCCCCGAAACTATTAGCAGAAACATCAAATAAGTAAAGGGTTACAACTGTTTGCCTGCACTTTCATCCTGCCGTGCCTCAGAACGGACCAGCAGTGTCCTGTGAAAATGTAACCTTTTCCAGCGAACGCCAGATTAGTGCAATCTCAGTTACTGCTAAGAGCACATTGTGCAATATTATGATTCTTCTGATGTCCTTCAGTTCAGTTGGTGACTTTTTTTTGTGGTTTGGTGTTTTTTGGTGTGTTACATTATGAAAGCATTTCACTCACATTCTCACACTGAACGTGGAAAACAAAAATCTTTGTGTGCTTAGGTGTGCGCTTAGTGTGCCAGCAGGTTCACACTGGATGCAAACCAGCAAAGATGTCAGACAAGATTAATTCTGGTGGTGGTGTTACTCATTTTGGGCTAATAAGTTAGTAAATTTGAACATCTACCTGAGCTAACCAAGTTTCTGCCCAGGACTCAGGCTGATCATGGCAGGATAAAACAAGCTGTATGCAACGTACAAAGTGTAGTGAAGAGGACTTGTTCAGGACGCTGTCCCGAGTGCCAGGATTGGTGTGTTCACTGTGGCACCCTCTTTCACTGTTTCTTCAGAGTCACAGAATTACAACCCTCTTCTGTTCTTTAACAGGAAAAAAAAAACTTGAAGAAGATTACACTCAGGATGTAAAGTGGAAATCTTCAACATCATTAGCAGTAACTGTAGTATTTGTGGCGAATTTCCTCTAGTGCGAAGCTGTTCTCTGTGATCTCTTGTGAAGATGAAGCAGGAGAAGCCCTGATGCTCTTTGTGCATGTTCTGAAACCAGCAGGGTCTTGGTGCAAAAACATTAAACAGGCCACCTAGAAAAAAAGCTTTGCTGAGCAAACACTTTGCAAACCTGCTTTGGGATCAACAGTCACCAACTCCACAAAGTGGTTTTGGCGGCAGCAGGTTTAACCTCAGAAAAGGGCAGCTTAAAATGTGTCATTTTGGCCTCTGGCATTCAAAATTTGTTTGGGACAAGATAGGGTGAAGGATGTTAGGGTGAAGGAGGGCTGCTGGATAGGTTATTTTAGCACGAGATTGCTGATCTTTGTTTCTCTTTCACAAATGAGGATTTCCACAGATTTGAGCAAATGTGATAAGGTTCACCAAAGTACCTTCCTGAAGTGTCTTAGCCACGCCAAGTTCATCCTCTGAGATTCAGAGTTTCAACTCCTTTGCTCCATGTTTTTATAGTCTCTGTATCCTGATGTGGATAAATGATAAGATTGTTATTAGAGTTCAAAGAATTGGACATTTGAAAAACCCCTTTATTAATGCAAACCATTGCAGTTGCTATGCAGGAACTTGTAACCATTTGTTCCTTTTGGAAGTGTTTCTAGATTTCCCTTCTATCATTTGTCAAGTGCCCCTTGCTACCAGTGTTGTTCATCCAAAGAGGATGTCCATTCCTGAGGCTAGGTTATGGCCCTTTCTGGAGAAAAACAAAATTACATTGCTCTCTGTAGTTGTTTGACCTAAAAAAACAGGACTTTGTTGCAAAGGAAATGAAAAAAAAACCTTTGAGGTTCTAATTGCAGCAAGTGAAATAATTTATGAGCAGCTATTATTTGTGAGCATCCACAACAGTTGCTGTGATTTCATTTGTTATTGGGGTGGAAACATGAAGTAGTCACCTGCAAAAGGTGGTTTGCAGAGAAGCACCCCAGAG
Source organism: Tricholaema leucomelas (assembly GCA_013400475.1). Classification (NCBI taxonomy): domain Eukaryota; kingdom Metazoa; phylum Chordata; class Aves; order Piciformes; family Lybiidae; genus Tricholaema lacrymosa; species Tricholaema leucomelas. The sequence continues at coordinate 4,894 of WAAF01013379.1, forward strand.
CAAGGAGATTTCTTCGTCAGTCTCTTTTCCCTTTTATGTGTGGTGGTAGAAGAAATAAACCAGTTCCAGGAAAAAAAAATGCCTCAGAAGTAATGTGTTCTGTAAAGTCCCAGCTAAGTTGCTCTTTGATTTTATTTGACATGATTAATTATGTATCTGTAGTGATAGAGATCTTAAAGGATTTTGCCTGTTATAGAATCCCAAATTTAACCTTGAAATGCCTCTAATCCTGAAAAATGAGCAAATCCTTCTAGTCAGATTCTGCTGACCAAATGTCTTTGCTTTGGGTTTTATTGTTTAAAGCCTTGATGGTGTTCATATTGCCATGTGCATGAGTGAGGTAATAAATCAACTGACATGAAGAAGTGTTTGAGGTGATGTGCGTTGACAGATGAGTACCATTCTATCTGGTTACATTTGAAACCACCCCAGGGGAAGAATGGATCATACTAAAGTGTTTCAGCAGAGTTTCCTGTGTAAGGGGTTTGCATTGTCCCTGGTAAGTAACTTCTCTTTTTCTCCTTTTGTTTTTGTTTTTCCTAAACTTTCCAGGTAAAAGTACTCCTGTAAGCCACCTTGGGCCTTCAGATTTTCCCAAGCCCCATGATCCATTCCAGCCATTTGGGGCTGACAGCAGTGACCCGTTTCAAAGTAAAAAGGGGTTTGGGGACCCATTTAGTGGAAAAGATCCATTTGCTCCCTCCTCTTCAAGTAAAACTTCTAAAGACTCTTCCTTGGGGTTTGCAGACTTCAGCTCTGTAAGTTAAGTTCATTGTCTCTGAGCAAACCACTTTCTGCTCTGCTTGCAGCAATCTCTTGGGGTTTTGTTTTAACTGCAGACCTACTGTTGACTGGCTTCTGTCTCTTAGTACCTTCATGCTGTCCTCATTGTTTTTGTATTATTACTAATTCTGTAATAAAAGGTGTGATTTCAATAAAAAAAGAAGTTTCATACTAAGTTTTAAAGGGTTTACTTGCATTTAAGTTCTTTTAGTGCAGTGTGCCTTTACTCACAAATTCTTTGTAGCAGGATCTGTGTATTGTTTTGTTGCATGGAGGCTATTTTGTGAACTGATTTTTGGAAGCCAATGCTGTAAAGATTAAAAAGCAATTGTTGGAAACTTTCCTATAGCAATTTTTGCCATCTCCTGAGAAGCAAACTCTTAAAGGTTCCATCAAGTGTTTGTAACTGCTTGATGAAAAAAAAGGTCCTGACAATCCTGTCACACTGTTTGCTGTATGTGATGGAGTGTGGTCATAAAGACACATACCTGAGGCAGAGACTGGGAGTTGGTGAGAAGCCATTACCAGGGGCAGTGGCTTCAAAATGGAAGCTTGATGTAGGTGAGAAATTCTACCCCATGAGGTTGGTGAGGCACTGGAACACCTTGCCCAGAGGTGTTGCCCCAACCTGGAAGTGTTCAGAGCTACACTGCATGGGGCCTTGAGCAATCTGGTCTAGTAGGAAGTGTCCTTGCCTATAGCAGGGGCTTGGAACTAGAAGATCTTGAAGGTCCTTTCCAACCCAAGCCAGTCTGTGATGATTTAGCTGATGAATTTTGTTTCAACTTCTGATGTTGTAGAAAAGCCCTTCTTAGGCAAAGAAAACAAAATTGTGTTGTAGAACCAATGTGGAAATATCCATATTGCACTCCAGAAGACGTTGTCTGAAGGTTTGAAAGCAAAGCCAAGCACCTTAAAAACTAGCAGGGTTTCTAAAAGCCTGGCTTTGATTTTAGTGCTGGCAGGTGTGTTACTGACCTGGAAATCGTTGTAAATGTAGTAGCAGTGTGGTTCTTACTGCTTCCAGAAGTAGATAGGAATCTGTTCCATCCATAGCCTCAGGCTACTTTCTCCTCTCATGTGTTTTCGTTCTGTCCCATTGCCATGCAGTGCAATTGCCAACTTAATCTGTTACTGGACTCTGATGGACAAAGTTCAGTGTTCTACAAGTGGAAATCTTAAAGCTGAATCTTTCAGGGTGCTTATTTTTGATGTTTTTTTGTTTGTTGGTTTGGTTTGGTTTGGTGTTCCCCACCCCTAGTTTATAGTAAATGTATCACTTTCCTATTTCATACTGTTAGCTGAGGTCTTCTCTGCATATTTTTAGCTGGCCTCAGTGCTTTAATTTATCTATGATACTGAAGACATCAAAGTTTCAGATCCTGTGTATGCTCTGCCACAGTTAGTACTAGCCTGTTGAATTTGCACAGTCCAGTTCTGTGATTGTATACAAAGTCATGACATTCTTAATAAAAACAAGACACAAACCTTGCTTTATCTGAAATTTCTTGAACCACTTCTCATTTCTTCCCTCAGTGAAGGACGAGAGCGGGGTGGCCGTTCCCCAGTTGTTGTCATCTGGTTTTACAGGCTGCCTGTCTCACATTAGAAGTGTGGCTCCTACCAGTTGTATCGAAAAGATTACCCCACAATCTCTGATCCTCATCCCGGTGTTAAATTTGCTGTGCCATCAGGTGTTCAGGACGTGAGATTGGCTTTAGAAGAGAAGGAAAAAGTAGGGGAAATGAGATCTTGAGCAGCAGCCACTTAGAGTCCTTATGGAGTAGCACTTCATGGAATGAACTTTGGATGGGTTTAATTACTTTAATGAATTGCATTCAGAAAACAAAACTGTGAACTGACTTTGACTGAAAAGAAAGAGATTTGATCCCTGTTCTTTTCACTATGTTGGTTGTTTGGTTGGGGTTTTTCTGCTTGCCTGTAACACAGTTTTATGTTTCCACACTTGATAATTCTTAATCCTTCTGTATGAAGTCTGACCTGCCCTTAGCTACCTCAGCACAGCAGTAACCTGCTCCTCTGTGCCTTATGTTTGGGAGACTTTGTTCATCGTGGAAATGGAATCAATTTTATTTACAGACCTGGTTTTGACACCTAGTTTGGAATCTGAGACCAGAATCGTGGAATTGTGTAGCTTTGGCTAACTGGATCACCTGATTTTTAGTTGAAACTCTTTACTCTTGCAAAGGGAAAAAAACCAGGAGGAGCTTCACTAGGTTTTAGTAGCCCTCAAAGAGATTTGGCTTTTTGCTGAGTTGCTGGCAAATTCGTGCACCCAGAGTTTAAGCTGATTCTCACTGCATCCTCCACTTCTCCACTGGCATGAAAGACAGCTCTTTGGAACAAAGCAAAGTCTTGTGGCAGGTCGTATTTCAGGTGTTTCTAGGTCCCAGCTTCAGTTTACAGAACAACAAGAGAAGCAATCTTTCTGCCAACAGAAAGTGTTTCAATTTCCAAGAAGCAGAGCACTTGGAACTAAATTGAAATGTTTCTCTTCATAGAAGCTGCTAATTTAGTAAACACAAGTTCAGTTCAGCTTTTTGTGTCTTTGATCAGTTTTGCTGCAGGCTGCTTTTTTCCCTCATTTATTCCTTGGGTCTAAACTGTGCTGCTGAAAAAAAAAGGAAAACAAAAAGAGTGTTTTTTTCCTACTGAAATGACAGATGTGGTACACACTCACAGGCTTCTTGAAACACGCCAAAACAATTGGTATTTTGTTCCATGTGTAGTTACTTTACCTTTTCATAGGCAATCTGTGCCAGAATCACTGCCTCTGAGCTGCTGTGCATCTCCTTCACTCTCTAATGATCCGAATTATGCTCCTCAAAGTTTGACTTTATGCCCACCACACATCCAGATTTGCTTCTTTCTCCTTTATTTGCTTATTTTCCTCAGCCTTTAATGTATTTAATTTACTTTAATTATTTAATTTACTTTAATTATTTAATTTACCTTAATTATTTAATTTAACAACCAAGAAAAATTAATTAGTGTACCATGAACAAGTCAGAGTTGGGACTCTCAAAATCTTTGGAATACCTCATATGTAAGCTATATAAGTAAAAGTGTTTTCTCAATGGGATAAAAAGACTCCCCAGAGCATTTGACCAAAGCTTATTGTATTTCTGAGAAGAGGAACTGTTCTTCTCTATCCCAGCTCTGAGCTCTTTGATTTCTTGATCCTCCTTCATCGAGTCTGTGTTTATCCTGTATCTTGCACCAAATTTGCTATATAAAATCTTAGTGAGCTCCTAACCACTTTAAATGAGGTATGACAGAAGGCTTCCTTCTTTATTATAGTGAAGTACCCTAAACTGTGTGGCACTCTTCTCTCATTTCAATAATGTTGAATGCAAATGTTCTCATTTAAACTTTGCTGGCAATGAAAGCAGAGGTAATGTGGTGTTTGAGGAAGAGCAATTTCAAACATGTTCTTCTTTTTGATGCATGAAACCATATTGGGAAGAATAAAACGAGAATTGTGAGTGGCCAGAAGCAAGCAGATAAAGCATCATTTAACTCAATGAGGAGTACATAACAATTGGCCTTGGGTTGAAATTAATTCATAGAATCATAGAATGGGTTAGGTTGGAAGGGACCTCAAAGCTCAGCCAGTTCCAACCCCTCTGCCATAGGCAGGGACACCTCCCACTAGAACAGGTTGCTCAAGGCCTCATCCAACCTGGTGCTGAACACTTCCAGGGAGGTTGTGGAGCACAGAATGTGATCATTCTGTGCTGTGCTCCACAACCTCTCTGGAAGATCCCATTCTGTGCTTCTGTGCTCCACAGCCTCCCTGAGCAACCTGTGCCAGTGTCTCACCACCCTCACTGCAAACATCCACTTTCAGTCTCCCCTCTGCCACTTCAAACCCATTCTTCCTCCTCCTCTCATTACAAGACCTTCTCAATAGTCCCTCCCCAGCCCTCCTGTAGATCCCTTTAGATCCTGCAAGGCCACTCCAAGGTCTCCTGGAAGCCTTTTCTTCTGCAGCCTGCAGAGCCCAAATTCTCATAGCCTGTGCCCATAGCAGAGCTGCTGCAGCCCTCTCAGCATCTTTGTGGCCTCCTCTGGACTTTATTTTTTTAAAATATTTATTTTTAATTATTATTATTATTTGTTGTTAAAAATTCCCAACTACAGCTACAGGTTAGAGTGGAAGAGGCTGGGATGGAGCTATCACACAGTGTCTGTGCAGCCAGGCACTGGTTTAGCACTTAAATCTGCCTTCCATGTGCAGTGTTTCCTAGAATCATAGAATCAACCAGGTTGGAAGAAGACCTCCAAGCTCATCCAGTCCAACCTAGCACCCAGCCCTGTTCGGGTTTGCTTGGGAGGGTGTAGCCATATCCATGCACCGAGAGATTCTGCCAAGTATGGAGTTACTCTGCCACAGACCATGAGGCAGTTTTTGCAGTGTGCATTAAGCTGGAGCTGAAGCTATAAATTCCATCTACTTTTCTCTTATAAAAGCCCCAACTGCTGCTCTTGCATGCACAGTCAAACAGATTCAAAAGGCAGCACAAAGCAAATTTTAGCCATGGGCTGTGATGCAAACGTTTGCCAGCAGCTAGGAAGGCTTCTGCTAACCTCATCCTCTGCAGCCAGTGCGAAAATTAAACTGCCCCAGATTAGGTTTTATTCCTTTGATAACATGGCTCAGTGCTCTGTGCAGAGTGTTCCAACAGGCACACTTCTGCATGCTGCAGTGGTAAAGAGCAGAGGGTAATATTGGAATGTTTCTGCAGCAGTGCAGTTAAATGGATTTTGAGGGGAGCTCAATCATGCTTAGGAGCCAGCTGTGTTGCTTGTATTCCTTCAGTGTGCTCTGCTGAGGCAAACTGGATTCTCTTATGTTGTTTCTTACTGGAAAAGCTCTGCACACATTGCTCTGAAGAGTGACAGAAGCACTTTTTGTAACTTCTGATGTGGTGATGAAACTTCCCACAAATCCACAGCCGCTATTAAACCCCCCTCACCCTCGGCAGGAAATCCTACGACCAAACTCTCTGCAATGGAGTTGCACAAGAGTAAATAACTTTTGGATTTTACCAACCAGTTACTAGTTTTAAAAATGGATGCAGGTTGCTATGCTCCCAAACCACTAACTTCCCTTTTTTTTTGTGCCTGTGATTGTGGAATATTTGTTTGGCTCCAGTCCCCTTGCTGTTTTCATACAAAACTGAAACATGGGTGCAGGGACGTGCAGCTCAGATGGGTTAGTTTCCTGGGGGGGAGGAGGGGAAAATGAGGGAAGTAAAGGATCTTGGAGGTCTCTTCCAACCTGTTTGATTCTGTGATTCTATGACCAGTGAGTGAATTTTAACCTTAACCCAGAAGAACTCCCCTAGGACAGCTTGGTACGCTTGAGTCACGTCTTTGCTCCTTCTGATTCGTTGTATTTTTCACGTAGTTTCTTGGAGGTTATTTGATAATTGTATTAATTTTCTTTTTCATTTTCGTTTTTCAGTTTGGCAATGAAGAGCAGCAGCTGGCGTGGGCCAAACGTGAGAGTGAAAAGGCAGAGCAAGAGAGACTAGCTCGGCTGCGGAGACAAGAGCAAGAAGATCTCGAGCTGGCTATTGCACTCAGTAAGGCTGATATGCCAAACTCCTAAAGTTAGAGCTTCTTTGGCTCCACCCTGCCCAAGTGGAACCTTGAAACGTGGCTTTTATAAAAATAACTAAATTCTTGGTTTATGTTGTGAAAATAATTTTAGTCACCTTCACCTCTAAGCAAGTCTTGGCTGGATGCGTCGAGCCGGGCGCTGTGTGGCTTTCCAAGTGCATAAGCATGGAGGAAGCAGTGTGTAAGCTCTATTATATGTTCTGGATGCAATTTACTGCTTGAGAGAAATTTAACATATGATCCTAAGATGCTGAAAGCAACTCTCTCTATCTGGAAGACAATGCTGCATTGAGGAGAGTGCAGCTTGTGCCCCTGGCTTTTTATTCCCTGGGGTTTTTGAGGCTGTGGTAGGGGGTTCCAACAAAAATGCCATGCAAAGAGAATGTTCCTAGAATTAGCCATTGCATTTGTTTAAGAGTTCATGGCAGGCTAAACAGTATCATCTGCATCAAAGTCTTCAGCATAAATGAATTGCTAGGTGGTTCCTCCTCACCCAGGAGGTGTGTGGCTTTTGCAGAATGATCTGGTGATCAGTGCAGGCCTAGTGAACAGCAGTAGCAAATGGAAGCCTCAGCAGAGGAGAGGTTCTAATTTCCACTCCGGTTTGCATTTAGTTTTAATAGTTCTGATGATGTACAAGAGAGGATTCATTCAGTTGTGGTAAATTGGGCAAATCGTTTGGTGATTAACTCATTAGGTAAACTCTTACCTGTCTGATTGCAGTGAGCCAAGTTTGAGTGCTGCTGTCCTGTAAAATCAAGCAGTGGGAAACTTCCTAAGCTTAAGCAGCGTTTGTCCCTACAGCTCCTTTTAGCCTCTTTTACTGCAGCCCCCAGAACACAGACCGTGTTCTTTGTGTTACCCTGCTGACTGCATGTGACAGTCCCTACCTCTCTTTCCCTTAATCCCACTTGTCCAAGAGTATGTGCTTACAGATCAAACGTCATTTAGCTGAAATAAAGCCAAGTCGAAGCAGGTTCCATTTGCCAAATACATGTTCATGTCTGAGTTATAGAAGTACTGGCAGGGTGCAGTGGCTTTAAAGTATGGCTTGAGGTAGTGAGTCCACGCAGAAGCAGATTTTATACACACCTGTAGAACTCAGTGCTTCCACCTGGTAAGGGTAATGCAGAGTGTTTTACCTGCCATATATACAACAAGTCCCTGTGATGAGTCTGAATTTCCTTGCTTACTGAAAATGCCTTTTCTGATGACAGGAGCCCTGAAACTTCTATGTCTAAATAGAATAGACATCTATCACAAAAGGTTCAAGTGTTCTTAATACATCTGCTTTCCTGTCCCTGTCCTGGAGGAACACAAAAGTGAAGTCTGTGTTTTTGCTGCTGCAGCCCTGATCTTACAACAGTTTCATTTCTTTTCTTTTTCTTTCTGGTTATTTTTTTTGGGATGTGATATTTCTTCATCATCCTTCATGCATTTGTATTTTTTATGTCCTTGCTTTCCTTACCCTTCTGTAATCCAATGATAGTGCCTGTTCACTGAATGAAAATAGTTTCTCCCCTTCTGTTGTGATTGCCTTACTCTGGATGCTTTCCTTACAGAGGGATAAGAATCAGATTGGGTCATTGTAATCTTCTCAGTAGTTTTCAGCTCTACAATGCAGCTAGATGTGGAATTTGTTGCCTCAGGCTGTTGTGAGTAGGTGTATGGGTAAGCACATATCTGTGTCTCTGCATACACCCCCCAGCCCTCCCCCCACCTCCATTTACAACTGCAGCAATAAGACAGGACGAGAGTGAAACCCCAGATCTCAAAATGCAGTTTTACAGCCACGATTGCCTGTGTGCTTTCTGGGGACAAATAACCTGGGTCCTTCATTCCCCGCAGAAGATGCATTCTACTATCACAGCCAGTCACAGATAATCTCCAATACTATCTTCTAATGACCCCTTTAGAATGCAGTAGGAAGTAGTTCTGATTTTACAGAGCCTGATTTGAAATCCCTTCCCACTGTGGTCATTTCTTCTCTAAAATACAGCCCATTAAATGATCAAACCTACCAAAACATCAGCAGGTTCTCTTTGCTTTTGGTGTACAGGACTCAAAGTCTCTGAGAGCAGAGTTGGGTCTGTCTCTAGCTCATGTGAGGCAAAACTTCAGTGAGAGAACAGTTTTCCACACGGACTGGCTGCAGGGCTCCTGGTGAAGTTAAACACATTCTACCCATGTCTCACCTTCGCTGCTTTGTTTTCACTTGGGCCAGAGTCTTTGTGGCATCTCTTGTACTACAGTGAGCAGCCTGCCGTGTGCAAGGCCACTTTAGAAAGGAAAACCACTTCTGGACTGCTCCTTGGATGAGGTCACTCCAGTGGGACAGGGTGGATGAGCTAAATATCTTGACTCATTGTCTGAGTTATGTACCATAACAGGACTATCTGCTGCTTTGTCAGTGCTCTGCAGTACTCTCATTGATCATGTGTCTAAGGAAGGAGTTGGTGTTTGACAGCAGGAAGCCAGGAATGTGAATTGATGGAGTATTGCATGCAGTGCTAGAACTAACTGCTCATCTTCCTCCTTCCTTACTGACTCATTCTGTGTGTTTGCTTGGAGAGTAACAGGAGATCAAGCAAACCAAGCTGTTTTCTATGCACAGTCTGTTAGATTTAGTAACCTTCTGTTTACTGAAACACTTCAGTCAAAGTTTTAGGCCCTGCAGGAGGAGAACACTTAGCTGTGATTTCTCCCCAGCCATTAAAGGCAGTTTTCCCTATAAAAAGGAAGATCGTCCACCTCCTCTTCTAACTCCACATTTTGCACCCTACCTGCTCTTGTTCTTCTAAGGCAAACCTTCCATCCCAAGATACCAATCTCCTTCTTCCTCCAGAACAGTGAAATTTAAAGCACAAATAGGCCTGTTGCTATTCAGGCAGAGAAGATGTGTGCAGTGCAAGGTCTGTAAAGCCTGAGTACACACGGTGCAGAAGGTGTGGACCTTAGGAGATCCCTGTGGTCTGTGGGTGTATATATCTATTGTCTGATGTAATAATGGTGTGTGTATATACTATACATGTCAAGATGCACTCCTAGTCTAGAGTCACTTGTGCTGTACATAAGATGTATATATGCAGTCAATATGTAGAATATGCAGATGTATTCTATGTACTCAGGCTCCTGTGTATGTGTTCTCTAAACAGAGGGGACTGCAGCAATGGGTTTTTACCCAGAAGCTGATTAGGTTGTGGCTCTTGGAATTTCAAAGTTCTGGTGAAAGAAAACAGAGGCCAAATTGCTACTTCTGATAACATTTGCTTCCAAATTGCTTTCCTTGGCATGAAAATCTGGATTCACTGACTGCCAGAGGGGAACCTGGAAGAAAGTAGGTGTCACCTGTGCCCAGTGGGCTTTCCCATTCTTCTGGGGTTGTTGAAGTGGGCTCCATTTCTCCTTTCTTGTGGGTGAGGGTCATGCAGTATCATCTTTGCTTTTTCCCCCCTAGGCTGAGGCAGTGATTTTTCTCCTACAGTTGCTTCTAGTTTCACTACTTTTCCCCCTCCCCCCCTTCCTTAAAATCCTTCTAAAGGAGCTTTTCCCACACACACCTTCCCCTCCATCCAGTCACACACTAAGGTGGAAAACATGTTTCTGTGGCTCCATTCCATTTCTCTAGGCTGCACATAACTCTCATCTGGATTTCAGCTCTGTTTTCCCTCCGTTTCCACCTAAGCTTTTGCTCCAGGAGGCAGGACTGTGTCACATGCTTAGCTTTTGGGGAAGGATGGAGGCGATTCAGCTTTCTGCTGGGAGCTGTGGGACTCGGCAGTGCAGTGAGCGACCACCAAGAGCCGAGGAGCCTTTCCTAGCGGCTCATGTGCGTGCTTTGTGCAGGGCTCCAGCGCTGCTGGAGTGACTCACAGCAAGGGCTGAGTTGCACACAGCAGTTAAAGGAGGACGATTACTCACGTGGAGCCTGCGCGGGCAAACTGCACGTAGCACACAGGTACCGAGTTGCCCACGTTGGCCTCTTCAGACCAGAGTGTCCACATTTGCCTCCAGTGGTTTGCCTGAGCTTCTCTTCAGACAGCCTTGTTGTAACACACAGCAGTCGTTCTGCAGCCAGAACAGATGCTCATAAAAGTAGGACGTCTGCAGCAGCAATGCTGTATGAAATATTTTTGTGTTGGCAAACTTCTCCTCGTGAAAAATCTCTGCCCTTGGAGGAGCTTCATCAGTCCTTGCTGGGTTTTGTTTCCTGTAATGTGCTCTCCAAGTGCAAGAAATTCCAAGCTGTGTCTGACCATAACTTCCCTCCCCCCAGCCCCAGTTCCCACCTGTGACATTTCATAGATGTTATTTTGTCATCTTATGCTCAAGGATAATGCACTTTTCTTGGATTCTTCTTATAATCCTTTTGGGGTTACTATTTCTTCTTTAGTGTTTCTCCATTGAGAAGAGTATTTATTCTGTAGAACTAAGGCCTAAGGAATTTTGGTCCAAGTAGAATTGTTGCTTTTCCCCTGTGTAAGAGTTTTCTTTCTCCCTTCTTCTGTGTTTTACTCCTCCCTCTCAGAAATCGAATTTCTGCTTAATCCTCGTTTGGAGTTGGAAACTCTGTTCAAGTGAATTGATCTGTGCTAATAATGACCTGGTCCAAATACCTCCTCCCTACACCAGTGGAACAGCTCAGTTTTTGTCTCTCTGTAGTCTCCACCACAGACACCTTTCCTTAGAAGGGAATTTTGCTCAGAGTGTGGCGGAATCGTAGAAGATTTGTTCTTAGAGTGAATCCCTTAGCTCTTGCTCATGGGTGCACCTGTTTTATCAGCTGACAAATGCTCTTTTTACTTGAAAGTGTTCTAAATAAAGGCTAATTTGTTATAAAATCAAATTTTCATCCTTCCAGCTTCTGCCTGCCCCTTTCAGTTTAACTCCTACACAGGAAACTCTTAGTGACTCTGGCTTCTTCTGCCATTACAATTACAGAGAGCTCTTCTGGTGTCCCTTCTAACATAGCATCCTTTACTCTGACCTAAAAGAGGTGGAAACTGCAACGTTGACCTCAATTTGACTAATAGCTCCAAATATGTACATGATTGTAGTTATATTTATCTTTCAAATATCGTAACAAATTGAAAAGTATTTTAACCCAGCTCGTGTGTTTATTGTTTAATATAAGAAGATAAATGTTATTGTTTAATATAATAAATGAAAAGTTACTTTTTGGAGCTCTGGGACTTTGGCAATCTTTCTTCTGCTTGGTTTTGTGTCTGTGATTTCACAAGCTGCCATAGTTTGGGGCAGGGTCTGCCTGACTTCTGTTTATGTTTCTTGGGTTTATGTCTCTCAGCAGGACAAATGAGTGATACAGACATTGGTATTACTTTCTTTTCACAGCCAATGATCTAGAATCAGAGAATGGGTTAGGTTGGAAGGGACCTCAAAGCTCAGCCAGTTCTACCCCCTCACCATAGGCAAGGACACCTCCCACTAGAACAGGTCGCTCAAGGCCTCATCCAACCTGGTCCTTGCACACCTCAATGGTTATGTTTGTGTTCAGTTGAGGAATACTAAGTGTTTAAGGCCAAGATTCCTTCTGATCTGTGGAGATGCTTCTTCATGTTCATATTCTGATGTGTAATCAGTTGTGTAGATGTGATCAACCTGGGAGTAGAATGAAGAGACTGAGTTTGGGGCTTGGGGCCAGAGATTCAGGTGCTTGTATCTCTCTTTTCCACGTTCCTTTTATTGTGGTTGGTTGTTTCTTCCAAACTCAGGAAGCACCAAGAGAGACTGAGGGAGTTGGGACTGTTCAGTGTGGAGAGGAGGAGGCTCTGAGGTGACCTTATTGTGGCTTTTCAGTATCTTAAGGGGGCCTACAAGAAATCTAATTTCAGTAAAATATTCCAATTAGCCTGAAGGCAGCACAGAAGCTTCTGTGTCGGATTTGTGAGTCCTGCTTAGAACAACTCCTTCAGTCTCTGCCTCCAGATCCTTTCTTTTTTTTTTTTTCCTCTTGCCTGGTGCCCTCTGCTCACTGTTTTCCCTCCTGTCACTCCCCTTCTTCCTTGTCCCAGCCACATTTGGTCTGCACAGACCGGTCAGAAAATCCAAGTGCCGCACCCTTTCCAAAACAATTTGTGTGCCGCAATGCTAAGCATGCAGGCAGCTTGTCCTGGGAGGGGTTGGAGAGATCACCAGAGACAAACCCTTGCTGCTTGCTGGCAGAACACCTCACTAGCCTACTGCTCAGCATCAGGCACTTGGACTCGTTCTGCTCTGGTCTGTTTGATTTGCTCTGCTCTTGCACGCGCTGGCACGGGTGAGGAGTGATTGCCAAAGCAGATTGCTCTTTGAAATTGCTCTCCAGCAATAGTTGTAGTATTGGTGACACTTTGGAAAGCAGGATTTGACTCCAGTGTGTCACAGGCAGGCACAACTCCCAGCTCCTCTTCCACTTACAAAGACGTGGGCCATGGCTCCACGTTCTGCTCCTAGCTGAGCATTTGGAGTCTGACATGCCCAATGTTCTCATCAGGGCAGGTGATCCTGCTCTGACCCCTGCCATTCTGTGGTCCTATGATCTGGTATAGGTGATCCTGCTCTGGCAGGGGGGTTGGACTAGATAATCTTTTGAGGTCCCTTCCAGCCCTGCCATTCTGTGGTCCTATGATCTGGTATAGGTGATCCTGCTCTGGCAGGGGGGTTGGACTAGATAATCTTTTGAGGTCCCTTCCAGCCCCTGCCATTCTGTGATTCTATTAGCAGATCCCTCCCCCAAAAGAATCAATTCACTGCAACTCAGAATTTGGAAAAGTCAACTATTTTTTTACAGTTCACACTAAATATAACAGGATAAAGAGAATAAACCTCTGCAGAATAGAATAACCTTAAAGGAGAAGGGGATGAGGTCAAGCGGCAGGAAGCAGCAGCCAAAGCCAAAACAGCAGCAGGGGAAGGTAGCAGCAGGCACAGCAGAAGCAGCAAAGGAGCAGATCCAAGCTGTGCTTCCAAACACAAAGCTTTTGATGCTCCAATGAAATTATAGTACCTTACTCATTGTTGCCATTTATGGCCTATCCCTGGAATATTCACCTCTCCACTCAGAGCCTCCAATACTCTTCTGCTTCGAGGTTTCTCTGTTCCCAAGTTTTTGTGTCTGAGCTACAAATCCTGCTCCAACAGCCACAGCTTTCCCAGGTACTTGCCTCATTCCCAGCATCCATTCCTAATCCAAAGACACTTGCCTGTACCAGGCATTGAGTAGAAGTCAAGAGGCCTGTTGTTGGGTGTCGTGGAGGGGTATTCTGCCGCCTGCGCCAATTGTGGCGGAGGGGAGAAATCAACTGGTGAGAGATGAGACTCTGTAAAAAGATATAATTTATTAACTTCAATATTCTGAGCTCTCACCACCTCCAGCCACTGAATTTTAACTTTAATATCTCTTCTACACGGTTATGAAAGACATTCTAGGAGTAGTATCAAACAGTAACTTGTCAATAACTAGCAGACATTCAAACTATAAGCAGAGAGAGATTTCCCTGCGGCAAATACTGCTTGGGGACAATATGCTGCTTGCCCAGTAGATGGGCCCAAGCTCTTTCTGCTCTGGCAGAAGGCAGTAGAGAATTGCAGAGGCATTAAAGCAATTACTCACAAATTCTTATTAATTATCAATCACCCTCTGGGGCTACGTCACAGCCCATGCGAGTGTCCAATCTTCAGGGTACTCTGCCCGTGGACGCTGGCTGGAATCCTCCCGGCTTCAGGGGAAAGAGAGGCTGAGGGAGCTGGGGTTGTTTAGCCTGGAGAAGAGGAGGCTCAGGGGTGACCTCATTGCTGTCTACAACTACCTGAAGGGAGGTTGTGGCCAGGTGGGGGTTGGGCTCTTCTCCCAGACAACCTGCAACAGAGCAAGGGGACACAGTCTCAAGTTGTGCCGGGGGAGGTATAGGCTGGATGTTAGGAGGAAGTTGTTGGCAGAGAGAGTGATTGGCATTGGAATGGGCTGCCCAGGGAGGTGGTGGAGTGGCTGTGGCTGGAGGTGTTGAAGCCAAGCCTGGCTGGGGCACTTAGTGCCATGGTCTGGTTGACTGGATAGGGCTGGGGAATAGGTTGGAGTAGATGATCTTGGAGGTCTCTTCCAACCTGGTTGATTCTATTCTATTCTATTCTATTTTATTCTATTCTGTTCTATTCTATTCTATTCTATTCTATTCTATTCTATTCTATTCTATATGCAGACAATAGCTGACCTTGTTCTCCTGGCTTCTTCTGGACGCTCTGTCCAGGGATTCTTAGGCAGGACCTCAGGTGCAGAAGGAGGACGATGCCCTGCAGTCTCAGCACGGCCTCACGCTGACCACGGAGGCCAATCACGTGCAGACCATCCAGGGTCTGCTCCTGGTAACCCACAGCAGTGGAGCTTACCAGGCAGCGATGAGGCAGCGGCGTGCAGTAGGGTGCATGGCTGCACGGGAGACTGAGCTCCGTAGGTACAGGCAGGCAATACAGGGTCTAGTCCTGGTAACTCCCCGCGGGGGCGTGCAGGGAGCAAGCAGGCACTAGGGTGAGCACTGGGGTGAGCAGGGCTGGCAGGCAAGCGTCAGCAAAAGGCAGTGCGGGTGAGTCTAAGCACTTTGTTACCCCTATTGATCAAACCTGGGCTGAGATGAATGGCCCCTTGGCCACCACAATGACCAATCAGCTTGGCAGTTAGCCAAAAGCATACCATAATAGGCGAAATCCACAAGCCTGGACCTCCCAAATGTGGGGATAGCATGGGCCTAGCACCCGGTAAACGTGAGCTGGGCGCGCGGGCTCATGCAACCTTGTTACACAGCCTGGACCCTGGGCAGGCCAGACTCTATGGCACCAGGCCTATTGTGCCCCCTTCATCCATTGAATGTGTTCACCTCTGGTTTGGGCAGAAAAGCATGTCCAGGCAGGGCAAGGCATGAATAAGCCTATTTTGGGGCCCATGGGCACTCCACGACACTGGGAAGAGGAGAGAGGTGTTGGTGTCCTGTTCTAAGAGAGACATTAAGAAGGGGGAACTCAGACCCAAAAGAGGCCAAAGCTCTGAGCCTGGCTGTTAATGCTCAGCAGTAAGTTTGCACTTGCTGTGTGAGTGCCTGAACACAACCTGAGCCCAGCTTAGGCTGGGGATGCCTGAGCTGGTGCCTTTGTTGCCATCCCTACCTGTGTAATCGCAGCAATGTCTTCCTTAGGGAGGTACTACAGGGAGAAAAGTGCTGAACCTCCTGTCTGCTGCAGGTGGCTGGCAGTGTAGTCACTCAGGATATCTTTTCCCTTCTGTCTTGTTAGCATTTTTTTCCTATAATGACTGCAATTAAAACTCTTTATTGGTGCTGATGCAGCATTTCTGCCAGCTGCTATCACCTTCCCTGTCCATAAATTCTCCTAACGTTCTCTGCCAGCTGCAACCTTGTTGCTTCTCTTTAACATCCCATAAACATTGTCCTCAGTCACAGCTTTTCAGAAGGAAACTCTACAGAAGAACACAGCCCTCTGTGCTCTCTCTGCCCATCCTCTCAAGCCAAAGCCTTTGACACTGTCTGCCACAGCAAGCTCCTGGCCAAGCTGGCAGCTCCTGGCTAGGACAAATTCACTCTGTGCTGGGTCAGGAACTGGCTGGAAGGCTGAGCCCAGAGAGTGGTGGTGAATGGTGCCACATCCAGCTGGCAGCTGTCACCAGTGGTGTCCCCAGGGATCAGTGCTGGGCCCAGTCCTGTTCAATGTCTTTATTGATGATCTGGATGAGGGGATTGAGTCCAGCATCATTAAGTTTGCAGATGACACCAAGCTAGGAGCAGCTGTGGAGCTGTTGGAAGGTAGGAGAGCCCTGCAGAGGGACCTGGCCAGGCTGGATGGGTGGGCAGAGGCCAATGGGATGAACTTTAACAAGGCCAAGTGCAGGGTTCTGCACTTTGGCCACAACAACCCCAAGCAGCACTACAGGCTGGGG
>WAAF01013379.1:21730-49786 GCA_013400475.1 Tricholaema leucomelas
TATTCTATTCTATTCTATTCTATCCTTGGCACCCAGGCATCCTGTAGCCCTTGTGTGGCAAGTGCTTGTGCTAGAGCTACAAGGAGGCTGTAGTGAGGTGGCACTCAGGCTCTCCTCGCCTTTAGCAAGAGGATGAGAGGAAATGGCCTCCAGTTGCACCAGGGGAGGTTTAGACTGGATGTTAGGAGATATCTTTTTACTGCAAGAGTGGTCAGGCATTGAAACAGGCTGCCCAGGGAGGTGGTGGAGTCACCATACCTGGAGGTGGCCACTAGATCAAGGGAGATGATTCTGCCCCTCTACTCCACTCTGGTGAGACCCCACCTAGAGTACTGCATCCAGTTCTGGAGCTCCTATTACAAGAGAGATGTGGAGATGTTGGAGCATGTCCAGAGCAGGCCCATGAGGATGCTCAGAGAGCTGGAGCTGCTCTGCTGTGAGGACAGACTGAAAGGGTTGGGGCTGTTCAGTCTGGAGAAGAGGAAGCTCCCAGGTGACCTTCCAGGATCTGAAGGGACCTACAAAAAAGCTGGGGAGGGACTTTTTAGGCTATCAGGCAGTGACAGGACTGGGGGGAATGGAGCAAAGCTGGAGGTGGGGAGAATCAGACTGGAGGTGAGGAGGAAGTTGTTGAGCAGGAGAGTGGTGAGAACCTGGCAGGGGTTGCCCAGGGAGGTGGTTGAGGCCCCATGGCTGGAGGTGTTTCAGGCCAGGCTGGCTGAGGCTGTGGGCAGCCTGCTCTAGGGTAGGGTGTCCCTGGGCATGGCAGGGGTTGGCACTGGCTGCTCCTTGTGGTCCCTTCCAACCCTGCCTGGTTCTGTGATTCTGTAAGAAACCTGTGGATGTGGCAGCAGGGGAGGTGGTTTGGTGGTTTGGTGGTTTGGTGGTTTAGTGGCCAGGGCTCAGCTGGTCACAGAGTCACAGAATGTCAGGGGCTGGAGGGAACCTTGAAAGCTCATCCAGTCCAACACCCCTGCCAGAGCAGATCACCTACACCAGATCACGCAGGAATGCACCCAGGCAGGTTTTGAACGTCTCCAGAGGACTCCACAACCCTCCTGGTTGGATTTAATAATCTTAGAGGTCTCTTCCAAGTGAAGCAGTTCTGTGATTCAATAAAATCGTTCATGTATCAAAACCCACTCAGGCTGTCATCATGCACAGGCTGGAAAGAAAGTGACTGGGGGAGTCTGAGGATTTTTCTGTTTGCACTTTGTGTTTAAGCCTCAGGCTTGGTCACTTCTCACCTAATATATTAAGTCTCGTGGAGGATGTCCAGTGTGATACTCCAGATCTCCACTAATGACATAATGGTAAGTCAGAACTCCAGGAGTGGTCAGAGCTGGAAGTGCTAAGAACCAAAGCAAACATTATTTAACTGGGTTCTGTATGTAATGATGAACCTGTCATGGGTAAGTTCAGCTGCAGCTCCTCAGATGTATGTTCACCACAAAGGGCAGAGTGCCTTTGATTGGATAAAAAGGGACTATCATTGGAGCAGGTCCCCCAGTGCTATCTGTGGCTACAGACTAAATGAGCCTTTGGATGCTTCTGCTCTCCTTGGGTTTGGAGAGGTAATGTTGGCAAAGTTAATACTTCCTCACTATTCATCCCCCTGTGCTGTCCACACCTTGAGTGCTGGGTCCAGTTCTGAGCCCCTCAATTCAAGAGAGATGTTGAGGTGCTGGAAGGTGTTTGGAGAAGGGCAGCAAGGCTGGGGAGGGGCCTGGAGCACAGCCCTGTGAGGAGAGGCTGAGGGAGCTGGGGGTGTGCAGCCTGCAGCAGAGGAGGCTCAGGGCAGAGCTCATTGCTGTCTGCAGCTCCCTGCAGGGAGGCTGTAGCCAGGTGGGGTTGGGCTCTGCTGCCAGGCAGCCAGGGACAGAGCAAGGGGACACAGCCTGAAGCTGTGGCAGGGCAGGTTGAGGCTGGATGTGAGGAGGAAGTTGTTGTCAGAGAGAGTGATTGGCATTGGAATGGGCTGCCCAGGGAGGTGGTGGAGTCACTGTCCCTGGAGATGTTGAAGCCAAGCCTGGCTGGGGCACTGAGTGCCATGATCTGGTGATTGGCTAGGGCTGGGTGCTAGGTTGGGCTGGATGAGCTTGGAGCTCTCTTCCAACCTGGTTGATAAATCATTCAGAGCATCAAGGGGCCTCTGGGAAGCAGGAAGTTGAAGGAGTTACCTGCAGGGCCTGTGAGCTGTGCTTGGCTGCATGCTTTGGGGCACTGCTGCTTGGCTTGTTAAACCTATTCTTTCTCCCTTGTTAAACCTATTCTTTCTCCCTTGTTAAACCTATTCTTTCTCCCCCACGTTTATGGGAAGAACTTTCCTGAACGAAGGTGTGCCTCAGCCTGGCTCTTCACTCGTGACCGAGGGGACTGCTGCAGTGTGAGCGGTTCCAAGCACTCAGCTCTTGGCGCACAGGATGAGCCCCAGGCAGGTGGGACCTGTTAGAGCTGCAGCTGAGAGAGGCTGCTTCAAGGACACAGAGGAATTTCCAGGTTTGTAGAGGCCACCGAGTGTGTTAGCAACAGGGATAACTTTCTCCCTATTAAATTACACAGGGTTTGGGTTGAATTTTCCTCTTCGTGTTTCTTCCCAACACTGCCAGTTGCCATAGCAATGCCTACATGGCTTTGTTGCAGTTGTTTTATTTAAATATAGCAGAAGAAATTGCTAGAGGTTGGGATTCTGGCTTTGAAAACTCAGCTTAGGAAAAGCCTAACAGCTACTCTGGGTTGTAGGTGCACAAAATAACTTCAGAAACCACAGAGCTTCTACCACAGAAAGCCCCAGAGCCACACTCTCCTGTAATTTGAAGCATGGACAAACCATTTTTGGCACTTCTTGTGGACTGAGGACCAAAGTTTAGAGAGAGTTGATGTTTCCAGGCAGTCTGGAAACAGCTGTGAGTATCCAAGGGCTCCCAGACTGAAATGCCCCAGCCCTGTGCAAGGTGAGCTCAGGCTTTTGGGTTACTTAGAATGGAATTATTTAGAAGGTGATGACATGGTGGTGGCCTCTTATGAGAAGAAGTTACAAAGAAGGCATTGCGGAGTGTTAGTGATTTCCTGCTGGCCAGAGGAGGCTTGGAAGGTTGGGGAGATCACATAGATGTGTTTTTGTGTGTACTAATTTAAGGCAATCAAGAGGAAAACAAAAACAAAACAAAACCACCCTCCCCCCCTGAAAAAAAAAGGCAAGAGAGGAGTTGGCAGTTACTCATAATAGAGTGTGAGAAGAATGAGATCAGCATCTCTCTTTCTGCTACAAGATTATCTTCTGATTCCAGAACCTGCTGTTTCCTGCAAAGACCACACAGAAATGATCACATCTGCCCTCCCTAATAATTCAAATCAGTTTGGCCATGAGCTTTTATTAGAGGCTTGGATTTTTTCTCCCCATCCCTCCCCACTTTCAGAGCCTGTATTTATATGGTTTTATGTTGATCTGTGAGGATGACTTTGCCCTGTTTTCAGTTGAGGCACAACTGAAAGCTGAGAGGACACAACCCCCTCCTCTTTACACAGTAAGCAATGCACTAGAGCAGATCTCCACTGTTAGTCCTGATTTGAGTGCTGCTCGATGCCATGCAGATAACAACTATCTTGTCTGAAGATGTTCTAGCGAGCAGGAGTAGAAGGAGCAGAGGTTTATGACCCTTAGGGATAGACCATTCACTGGAGCAATGGGAAGCTTGGATGGCCCCATGCAGGGGTACTGTAGGAGGGAGGAGGAGCAGCCTTTGTGGTGGTTGCTACAGAGGAGACATGCAAGGGGTTTGTTGAGGGTTGGTGGATGCAGAAACACCTCTCTGCTTGCAGGCATTCTGCAGTGTTCAGGTGCTTTGTGCTGGCTCATCAGCTGTAGCCATCTTCCACCTCCCACAGAAGCGCACAGAGGAAGAGCCATCAAGCACAGCGTCCTCTAGCAGAGCTCAGGAGAGACAGCTGGGGATGAGCAGAGCCAGACAAGCAGGTTGCAATGCTTCTAAACTCATCCTTACTGATGGAGAGCCCTGCTGGGGCTCTTCCTAAGGCAGCTGTGGTGCTGTGCAGTACAGGGTGGCTTTACCCAGCACAGTGAGGGGTCACTGCTGCATCCTTACATTACAAAAGAGAGAGTAGCTGGAGATTGCACAGCACCACTGAAACCTGGAAACAACTAAAAGCATGGTCAGAGCTTCAGAAAGAGCAAGGGAAAGCCAGGTGACTGCTCAGGGCAAGGCCTCACTTCAACAAGTGTTTTCTTGAGGTCCTAAACACCAAAAGACAGGCTGAAATATGAACTTCTGCTATGGGGCAAGAGAAGGAAGTACCTAGAACTGTTGCAGCAATGAATGTGCTAATTTTAGAACATCTTTAAGTCATCCTCACTTTCTGGAATTAAATTATGCAATTTTAATCTCCCCCCCACCCCCCCAGCAAATAAATGAGTCTTGTTTTTCATGAAGAAATGTGAAATCTCCCTTATACTCCACTTTGAAAGAGCTATAAATGAAATGTGGAACTCATTCTTCCATGCCAGTGATTAGGAGCCCAAAATATATCTGTTTCACATGAACAACTGCAGCCTTTGCTTTCACAGAACAACAACTCTGTTTGTAGTTACTTTAGATGTGGACCTGTTGATTTCACTCCTGGATATTCTAACTTGGAAAGTCAGACAGCCTTGATCAGAATCGAGTTCCAAGTGTGCAGATGCTGCAGAGAAATGCTTCGAGGTGAAGCTGGCCCTGCACAGTTGATTAGCAGTGATTTTGTGCTGCAAGTCTTAAGGCTCACCCCTGAAGTGTGGCTGTGCAACCAGACGCTCCTCATCAGGGTAATTGCAGCAATGCATCACTTGGACTTGTGATCTCATTTACAGCTGTGCTGGCGTTTGGAGGGACTCCACTGGACTTGTTACACCAATTCACTGCTACAGCTATTGCAGTACCCTGCTGATTCCAGATCAGCCGAGAAGGCCAATGGGATTCTAGGCTGTATTAGGAAGAGTGTGTCCAGCAGACCAAGGGAGGTTCTCCTCCCTCTCTGCTCTGCCCTGCTGAGACCTCATCTTGAGCACTGCCTTCAGTTTGGGGCTCCACAGTTTAAGAGGGACAGGAACTGCTGGAGAGAGTCCAAGGGAGAGCTACGAGGATGATGAGGGGACTGGAGCACTGCCTGAGGAGGAGAGGCTGCGGGCCCTGGGGCTGCTTAGTCTGGAGAAGAGAAGACTGAGAGGGGATCTAATAAGTATTTATCAATATCTGAGGGCTGGGGGTCAGGAGGGGGGGACAGGCTCTGCTCACTGCTCCCTGGGATAGGATAAGGAGTAATGGATGGAAGCTGCAGCACAGGAGGTTGCAGCTCAGCACAAGGGGGAACTTCCTGACTGGAAGGGTCCCAGAGCCCTGGCACAGGCTGCCCAGAGAGGTTGTGGAGTCTCCTTCTCTGGAGCCTTTCTAGGCCTGTCTGGATGTGTTCCTGTGTGCCCTGAGCTAGATTGGATGGTCCTGCTCTGGCAGGGGGGGTTGGACTGGGTGATCTCTTTGGGTCCCTTCCAACCCCTGACATCCTCTGATCCTGTGATTCCTTGCTAGCTTATTTTCCTCTGAAACAGTTAATCTCTTCACTTCTGAAGTCAAGGTGGGGGTTACAAATTAATCAATGAATTTAAGCTGGGGGGGAGGGGGAATGAGTTATGAAGGTGTTTTTACCTGCGTTGTGAACTGATGGTTGAATTCCACTACTGTTCTATCGGAATCCAGCACTGAGCTCTCGAGAGCAGGGATAATTTATGGACAAGAATGCCTTAAAATAAGCCTCCGTAATTACAAAAACGCAGTGTTTAAATTTATAGTAAAAACCCACACACTGCTGGCAACACTGGAGCTGCATCTGGAAAACATTAAGGATGCTATTAAAATAGTCTGGCATAAACTAGAAAAATGAGACTGAAATTACAGTGGTGCTTACTTAACCATTTTTAGGAAGTGTATTTTGAATCTGATCTCCTCGCCTGCTCGGTGTTGTGATGAAACACTGTATTGTACCTTCTTTGCCACCAAGATGAACCAGCTGCTCTGCCATCTACCTCAGAAAAAGCCAGAGCTCAGGGGGGTGGGTTTGGCTGGGTGTGGGTTGGTTTAAAGTGTCTTCTTGCAGTTGTTGGTACATTTAAAACACAACCAGGCTGTTGTTGGTCGCAGCCATCAGGGCAAGGAGAACACCAAGGAGCCCTCAAAGGAGAATGGGGAAAAAGTTGCAGCCATCGGGGCAAGAAAAGCACCAAGGAGCTCTCCTGTGTGGCAGTCATCGGGGCAAGGAGAGCACCAAGGAGCGCTCCTTAGTGGCCGCCATCAGGGCAAGGAGAGCAACAAGGAGCTCTCAAAGGAGAATGGGGAAAAAAGACGCAGCCATAAAGGCAAGAAAAGCACCAAGGAGCTCTCCTGTGTGGCAGTCATCGGGGCAAGGAGAGCACCAAGGAGCTCTCAAAGGAGAATGAGGAAAAAGTCTGAGACATCAGGGCAAGAAAAGCACCAAGGAGCTCTCCTTTGTGGCAGTCATCGGGGCAAGGAGAGCACCAAGGAGCTCTCCTTTGTGGCAGCCACCAGGGCAAGAAAAGCAACAAGGAGCTCTCAAAGGAGAATGGGGAGGGGAAAATTGAGCAATTTAAGAGTTCTTTTATTAAAAAGATGTTTTCAACCGTTGAAAAAATTACATTTTTTATAAAACCAGAAATAGGCAAAATACCCATTTGTCTTCTATTTACACATACAAATAGTCCTCACTGTATAAAAGTATGTACAAATATTTAACAAATTACAGTAAAATAGGTTACTTTCCTACAAGACCTCAAGCCCTGTACTTATAGTGTAGATCATGGCAGACAAGAAGATTATTGCACCTGTGAAACAAAACAGTCTAACGTTGGAGTGTTCTCTTAGCCATGCCTTCGACTGAGAGCTAAAGTAACATCATCAGCTACAGAAACATTCAGGTAATCTCTTCTAGGGTCAACTTCAGGCAGTTTCCATACAAACATTGTCTTGTAAAGCTTAGGACCAGGCAGCTAGAATCAGGAAAAACCAAACCATATTTACAGCTTCTTCTATACAATATGTATGGAGTCTTACGGAGTTCACCCTTCATAGAAGCTGCATAAATAACCCCTGTTCTCCCACCCGGGACAGGCAGGGTCACTGATAAGAGTCAGGTCAGATTCTCTGCAGGAGATGCCTGGCTGAGTCTCCTTGTGTCAAATCCTCCTCAGCTTCCTCCAGGAGAGTGTCGGTGCCTCCCTGCGTAGTACCAGCTACAAGTCTGTAACACTTCTGCACCTGAGCAGTTTAGGAACGTCCGCGGTGGGCAGCCTGGAGGGCTACATGTGCCTCTTCATGTGCAGCGCCAGGTGGTCCGACCTGGAGAATGCCCTGTCACAGAGGTGGCACTGGAAGGGCCGGTGCCCGGTGTGCTTGCGATAGTGACGGGTGAGCTCGTCGGAGCGAGCGAACTTCCAGCCGCAGCCTTCCCAGTTGCAGTGGTAGGGCTTCTCACCTGGGGAGAGAGCAGAGCGAGCGTGACTCAGCGCGGCACTCCCACGGACAGGCAGCGGCGTACGCCAGGCAGCCTCCCCCGTCTAGCCCTCTGCAGCCTTTTATTTGCTACCAAGCCCTGCTACGACAACATCCAAAGTGCTTTTAAGCCAAACAGGACTGCTCTGGCAATTCCCCTACTGCCTGTATCTTTTGAGAAAGGGCTGTAGGAGCCCTTAGAGAAGCTTTGAGCTCCATGTGCACAGGAGGAAGCCGCTCTAGAGCTGCCCACTTGTCACAGCCCAACCGAGGGTACTCCTGGAGTTCAGGAGATGACAAGGCTAAAGCTCGGGCTGGAAGCTGTTTCACATGGGCCATCGCAAGGGGCCAGCAGCTCCCTCTGGATGAAAGCAAGCAGCTCTATTTACCTGTGTGTGTCCTCAGGTGTGCCTTCAGGTGCGAACTCTTGGTGTAGGTCTTGCCACAGCCTGCGTAGGTGCACGTGTGGGTGGCTGTCCTCTTCCGTGGCCAGGACCGACGTCCCCTTTTTGGTTTGGAGTCCAGTAGGTCCAGCGGGGACGAAGGAGGGGTGAGCATGCCTCTGGGAGCAGAAGGTTGTAAGGGCAGGCTGTCCTCGAAAAGGCCAAACTGGGAGGTGTTCTGGTACTGGAGATGGGTCTGTGGGTGGTGGAAGCTGGAGGCTGGGTGGTAGCTTTGCTGGAAGGACATGGACGAGGGGCACATCATCTGCGTGTGGCAGTCATTCACCATGAGATCGTCAGGGCTCAGCGGGGGCGTCTCTGCCCCAGGGATCTGGGGAGAGCTGGCCACACGGGGCTGCTCGTAGGCCATCATGCAGGTTGCATTGCCCTCTTGCTTGATCTTTGGGCAAGCCTGGGGCACTAGACCCACCACGGGCCCGTAACTGTCCATGTCAGGCTCGGGCTTAACGCTGTCAACGAACTGCGGGGCCCCAAAGCTGGGTGTCACAAAGAATCGCCCATGGACGTTGCTGGGGGGGCAGTAGTTGGAGTCCATCTCGGAGCGGATCATCTCTGGCATGATGCTGGCGTTGTAGGGCGGGGGGCTGCCTTGCTCGAGGGCGTTGTAGCATCCCGGGGACGGGTTGGTCTGGTAAAAGCTGCCGTTCTCCCCTTGGGCAGGAGGATAGTCCCCACCAGCCGTGCCCTGCCCATAGCCATCGCTGCCCATGGAAAGGATAAAATCCAGCACGTTGTTGAGATCTTCATCTTCTTTGCGTGGAGAGAGACCGCCCCAGGACCCGGCGGGGGTCTTGGCCTCCTGGTCACACTTCCACCTCTGGGGTAGAAAGAAACGGGAGAAGGTTAGAAGTGCCGGTCGGGGGAGACTGGGAGGGGCTGGGATTAGGGAGAAGCGGGGCCGCGGCACTGCCGCCCACCCGTGAGACGAGCCGCGGCGGCAGGAGGGGGATCGAGACTCACTTCGTGGAGGGTTTTCTCGCGGCAGGGACTGGCGAAGGTGGCGAAGGAGGGCAGGATCGTGTCGCTCAGCGCCATGGTACGGCCGGGCGGGACAGCGGGACGGCACGGCGCGGCGAGCCGCCCTCCCCACCTTATAACGCGGGCGCGGACTCCCGCAAGCCAATTGCAAGGAGCGAAGGAAACGCGTCCCGGACGGGGCGGGCGCCAGGCTGCAGCTCGGGCGCAGCCTAAATTTAGCCCCGGTATAAAAGGACGCGGCGGCGGCGGTCCCAGCCTGAGCGGGGCGGAGCGGAGGGGAGCGAAGCTGGGCCGGGGCTGGCACGGCCGGCGGGACCCCCTTCCCCTCACTGCTGTCCCCTCCGCGCCGGGCCGAGGGGCGGCCGTAGAGAGGAGCACTTCGCCGAGGAGAAACTGAGGTGTCCCTGTCCCGGGGCCGACATAGGATCCTCTTGAGCTGAGGGGACACTGAAGGGTCTCGGCCCGCACTTGGGGATGCTAAGGGGTGAAAGGACACAGGAGGGGTCCCGGTCTTGAGAACACTGAGGGGCAATGTCAGGACGTGAGGGGACCATGTGCTGCGAGACACCATGAGGGACTTACCGATGGATGGGGACCACAGGGATCCCTGCCCTGGTGTTTCCAGGGACTGTCCATGACATGATGGAACACTGAGGGACTCTCCCTGATATGAGGAGACCCTGTGCTGGCAGACAGCGTGAGAGACCTGCTGTGGGCTGAGGCATACTGAGGGATCCCTTCCCTGGAAACACCAGGGGACTCATAACGTGAAGGGACACTGATGGGTCCAGGTTCCAGCAGACTGTGAAGTAGCTGTTGTGGGATGAGGGGTGCTGAGAGGTCCCTGCTCTGGGGACACTGAGAAAACCATCACCAATGAGAGGTTGGTTTCCCCACACCCCTGACAGCAGCTGCCCCACGATTTTGTGTCACCTCTGGGACACGTGGGGAGACTGGACACGGAAAACAAGGATGGGAGTGGAAGGTGTAACAAGCACAGCAAGGGGGGCTGATGCCCTGCTCTGCGTGGGTAAATGCTCTGATGAGCTGGTAATGGAAGCCTCTCTCTGGTCACCCTAGAAGTCCCAGACCCCTCTTGGTGCTGGCAGAAAGGTGCTCAATGCCACTCTGCTGGAGACCCGTGTTTAATGGCAATCCAGGCCTCTAGCAGTTTCCATTTGCTGCACAAAGACTGCCAAGATCAACGTTTCCCTATGCCACTATGAGATAAATAGTCCAAGCAGCTTCTGTCATCTCTGGTTGTAGCCAGTTTGTATTTTTCAGAAGCAGAGGTTGCTCTCCTTTACCTTGGCCTCTAGCTCGGATGCCCAGTTTGAAGGAGCTCTCTCAATTTTTGTTCACATGCTGCTGCCTTCTGTTTCTGAGGATCACAGCTGCCTGGCAGCCACCCAAGAGTAAAAGAGAAAAAGTGGCAGTTCTTAAAGGAGCAAAAGTTGTGCTCTATCAGGACAAGAACATGATTTGAGAGCTCGTTCTGAGAAAGACCTCTGCTTTACCCTTATCTCCTCCCCGTTTCCTTTGCAATCACTACTTAAATGATTTCTGAGCGAGCTGGAGATCAGAAGAGAGCAGAACAACTCTCGCTGCCATGTGGTGTGTGCCTCATGTGGGGAGAGAGCCCTTGAGAGACTCTGGTTCTCAGGAGCATTTAGAGCCTTTTTGCCAGACCCCATCCCGGGCTCGTGGCTGTCCTCAGCCACCTCAGGCGAGTATGGTTGCTAGGTTGAGCAAATTATTGCTTCAATAGCTGCACAGGCTTCCCAATAACGAATAGCTGAGGCTTAGCTTTCTATACTTTCTATTCTAAAAGGTTCACAGGATGGCCAGGGGGAGCAGCCAAACTTCTGTGACTGGAGCAGAATCAATCTGCTGGATGCATGGTAACGAAGTACACAAAGATGCATGACTCACGGCTCTGTAATGTCACACTTGTGTAATCTCGCAATGTAAACCCTTTTCCTCTAATAAAATGTTAGTAAGTGCACAGTACGTATATGTGGTGCTGTGAGTCAGCCAAGAAGGAGACTCTGATGAATTCAGAATGAATGTGAACGTTCCCCTGATAACACACCCCAAACGTCTGTGGCAGTTTATGTGCCTGAGGTTTCAGCAACAGCTACAACCAAATATTTTGTTTCTAGGATATACAACTGCGCTGCAGGTTTCGCTCCACCGAGGTGCTCTTTTCCAGTAGGCACTGGATGGACTTTAGGAAACTGCACTGACTGTCACCTGTGTTTTCTCTTGGCATAAAGGGAACATTGAGCGGGTAGGGAGGGTGAAAGCCAAGCTCATGAAGCAGCAAATTCGCCGCCTTTAGTTTCTTTTTGTTTTCAAGCGGAGCGGCGGAGCTGACAAAGTTGAGCTGCACTCAACCTTGTGGGACGAATGTGAGAATTTATTTATACTGTGAGTCACTAACTCTGCACAAACTGAGCACAACTTTGCCATGACCTTCCACTCGGTCCATGATTGCCGTGCTGACCTTTGCTGTCTTTCCCCGTGTGCGACGCTCGTTTTAAATCTCTAACCCCAAGAGCCTGGCGCTGGTCCTGGCAGCGCGGAGCGGGAGGGATGCTGCTGGTGTATTTAACGTGAAGAATGTGAGATTAGGGAGCATTTGTTAATCTGCTGCGGGCAGAGGACGGCTAAGTGATGTGTGATTTCTTTCCCAGCCAAAGCAAACACGGGCTCAGCCATTTTTGTGTAGCAGAGTTGTTTTTAGTAGGTGTTGCTGCTGATCTCTGCTGTCGCTTTTACAGCAAGAGAATTCTTTTTTTCCAGGGATGGCGCTCAAGGTTCCGTTCGGTGACAGAAGGACGGGAGCTGAGCTGCGTGGCGAGCAGCAGCCCTCGAAGCCTGCAGCTAGGTCGGTGAGAATGTCCCTGTCACCTGGCCGCTGGAGCTCTGGGAGTCACTGCGGAGCACAGACAAACACAAAGCTCCTTTCTCATGGGATCTGCTCTGGGAAGTTCCTGCCTGCACCTAGAACAAAATGTGATAGCAGAGGAGTAAACGAGCTGAGAAGGAGACTTCTTAGCACCACTGTTCAAAATCACAGTGCTAGCGATACTGTGACCAACCACTTCAGTGAGACCAGCCTTAGCCCAGGGTTTCCCTGCCTGCCTCCCACACTGCCATACTTCTATGGCTATGGATTTTTCTTACTGCAGGTTCCCAGTTAGTACTTTTTCGAGTCTGCTCTAAAGGAAGTTAACAAAATGATGTCAACAACCACATAAATTGAACTCTCCAGGCATTTCTTAAGTTGGGGAGGGTGATTTGGTCTTGCAGACCTTTTCTTTGAGCGAAGTAACATCATGGATTGATTTTATAAAGGAGCCTTTTTGACCAGGCCTTTCATGGCTACAGACAGGACCTCCTTTTGGACTGCTCTGTAGTACCAGAACTGACTGGACCACGACCTAAGGTAGGTGTAGTAAGCTCTCATGTCCAACAGCTGCGTGCCAGCAGTGGCAGAGCACCATGGCTTCTTGGCACAGCAGTGAGAGCTCTTCACCACGTTCTCTGTGTGTCACTGGAGAGAAAGGGAGAACAAGAGACCTCACTGCGCTGTGTACCACATTTGCTGAGCACCTGGGCCCTCCAAAGACTCAACAGCTGGCAGCACAGCAACGGAGAGAGACTTTGCCCACCTCTGTGCAGGCAACCAGACAAATGATTGCAGCAGACAACACCTGAGGGGAGGCATCATCAGCTACGTGATAGCAATGACCATTGCTCGTGTTGCTGAGGGTGTGGAGCCTGTCGAGGTGGAGATGAGGAGTAGCTGACTGAGGTGGATTCACCTCCAGAAGGGCTTCTCTAACACCACTCTGTCATGCCAGGGCTCCCCTCCCCACCACCGCTGATGCAATGCCATAGGAGTCTCTGTCCAGAGCCATACCATGGGGCCTGCCACCACACCTGCTACTCATCTCAACAATGTCAGGTTGCCAGGTCTTCCCTCTGTGCCTGGCCTCCTGCTGGATCCTGCTCCATCTCCCCAGCATCAAGTATCTTGGGATCTCCCCTTTCTCACCCCACACCCTCTCCTCTACCCCCACTACACTGGGCTGGATCCAACTTCCCCCACAGTTTGTGGAAAGCCTCCACCTGGCCTGGAAGGACATTCTCAACACAGAGATTGTTAACAGTTGCTAGGCCATATGAAGGACAGAGAGGAACCTATTTTTGTCTGTGCCAAAAAGCAGAACCGATTGCATTTTTCATTCCTAGAAGCTTGCCTGTATGGCCATGGTGTGGTGTTTGGTTCTGGCTGGACAGTGAAACAGTTGTAACAGCTCTGGAGCAACGAGAAGTTCTTGTACTTCCTTGATCTTTGTCATCTGGAACTTTATCAGGATCAGTTTCTGATTTCTTCCAGGTCATTGTTAAGAGCATTGAGTGGTAATGGATGATAAAAAAGATTAAGGATAATAAACATACTTGATTAAAATTTAAATGAGATTTCAAGCTGTATCAGCTTGTGGTAAGTGCAGAGTCCTGCACCTGGGGAGGAAGAATAAACTGCAGCAGTCCAGGCTGGGAGGTGACTGCTGGAGAGCAGCCCTGGGGAGAGGGACTTGGTAGTGCTGGGGGAGAACATCCATGGGCAGCAATGTGCCCTGGGGGCCAAGAGGCCAATGGGAGCCTGGGGGGCATTGAGCAGAGTGTGCCCAGCAGAGCCAGGGAGGTTCTCCTGCCCCTCTGCTCTGCCCTGCTGAGACCTCATCTTGAGCACTGCCTTCAGTTTGGGGCTCCCCAGTTGAAGAGGGACAGGAACTCGTGGAGAGGGTCCAGCAGAGGACTCTGAGGATGATGAGGGGACTGGAGCAGTGCCTGGTGAGGAGAGGCTGAGGGCCCTGGGGATTTTTGGTCTGAAGAAGAGAAGACTGAGAGGGGATTCAATCAGTGTTTATAATTATCTGAGGGCTGGGGGTCAGGAGGGGGGGACAGGCTCTGCTCACTGCTCCCTGGGACAGGACAAGCAGCAGTGGATGGAAGCTGCAGCACAGGAGGTTCCAGCTCAGCACAAGGGGGAACTTCCTGACTGGAAGGGTCCCAGAGCCCTGGCACAGGCTGCCCAGAGAGGTTGTGGAGTCTCCTTCTCTGGAGCCTTTCTAGGCCTGTCTGGATGTGTTCCTGTGTGCCCTGAGCTAGATTGGATGGTCCTGCTCTGGCAGGGGGTGTTGGACTGGATGATCTCTTTGGGTCCCTTCCAACCCCTGACATCCTCTGATCCTGTGATCCTGTGTCTGGACCAACTGGTGCGTGCACACCACGCCGAGTTCTTGTTTCTTACAGGGAAAGTCATTCCTGCTGCATCAGCACTGCTGCCTCCTTTAAGCCATCATTGCCATTAACAAACTCCTCCTGATTTATGATCATTGTAACACGTTGAAGGCTCCCAGCCTTTTGCACAGGTTTATATAATGCTGACAGGCATATCTGGGTCAGCCTGTTTACCCTGCTAAAACATTGACATAATATTAACATTCTTCAGCTCACCTGGGACTTCCCCACTGCTCTGAAATGGGCTGATAATAAACATTAACCATCTGGAGATGTCCTTAGTTGGTTCTTCTGAAACACTGGCTTGTAAGTTACCAGGACTTGGCAAGTTCACGTTGTTTGAGATGAGCAGCAGTTGTTTTAACATCCTCCTTAGTTACTGGAATGGAAAGTATTTCAACATCATCATTGTCTGATCTGAATACAACCTCTGGCTTCTTCCCAAAGAGAGAACAGAAAGATTCTTCAGCGCTTCCGCTCTTGCCCTGCCTGATCATTGACAGTTCTGTCACCTCCATTCACTGCCATGCAAATTAAGGCCTCGGGGTGGGAGCCTCACTGGCTCAGCTCACCCAGAGCAGCACGGGTCAGGTGCTGACTCCTTCAGCCTTCGGATTCCAGTGATGCAAAGGAAGAATCAGCTCAAACTCCTGTGCTGGTTTGAAGCTAGCTAGAATGTTTTGGTGAGAAGGACTAGATCACAGGCTGTGAAATGAAAGCAATGGTGATGTCTACTTCACTCATAGGCTTGCTGAGATGTATAAAAATATAAGTCAAAACATAGATAAAGTCACTTTGCCTGCTGGGGAGCTCTGGGCTGCTGGCTGAACTACATCTCACTCTCTAACCTCACCCCCCATTTTCTTTGGCTGATCCACCTTTGCTTCTTAACCCCTCTGGCCATACCTTCATTCTTCCTTGGGATTGGGGTAAGATTGAGAGGGGTAGGGGGAAGGTGAGGGGTGGTTGAGAGCCCCTCCTGGGGACTCAGGTTTCTGGGAGGGGAGTTGTGTCTCTGTATTGCCTTTTCTCTTGTCTATTTCTGTCTATAGCTGTGTGGACTGTAACTCTCTGCTTGTACACTGTGCCAGCTGTAAATGTAAGCTTCATTCATATTTCCAGAGCTGGCTGAGTCTAGTCTGGGGGATTTCTAAAGTGGGGGGGGGGGGAGCGTCGGGCAGGGGACACCCAAACCACCACAAGTCCCTTTCAATAAATAGGTCAAATTCTCTAAAGCAAACATTTAGCAGGCGAGGGAATGCTGCTGGCCACATGGGAGCAGGTTCGTGGCTCAGCAAACCCCCCCAGGGAAGCCACCTGTTGCCTCAGCTCTCGCTGAACTGGCCCTGTGCAGCATGACGAGTTCCCTGCTGTCGGTTCTGACTGGGGGGGGACTCAAGCCCCAGCAAACCGATGCCACTTTTGAAATGCTCAGCTTTGCTGAGGTATGCAGCTCTGCCTCTGCCAGCTTTCCCTGATGTGTGTGTTGGAGGCACATGTGTTGTGTTGCAGATGTTCCCTTTCAGCTGCCAATTAAAACCACATTTTACAGTTCTTTTTTTTTGTTGTTGTTGTTGGGGTTTTTTTTTTGACAGAGCTGTGAAGTGATACCACAGCTTCAAAAGCCCTGCCAGAGTGTTTGACTGCACCGGGGAAACTGCTGCTTAAACACCAGCTCTGACTCGCAGGTTTCAGGTGCTGCAGGAAGAAATGCTCCTCACTGCAGAATCAGATCTCCCATTCAGAAACGGGCAGCAGGAGCAGGGCACTCCCTGCACTGTGCTCAGCACTGCTCAGGCCACACCTTGAGTGCTGTGTCCAGTTCTGAGCCCCTCAATTCAAGAGAGATGTTGAGGTGCTGGAAGGTGTCCAGAGAAGGGCAGCAAGGCTGGGGAGGGGCCTGGAGCACAGCCCTGTGAGGAGAGGCTGAGGGAGCTGGGGGTGTGCAGCCTGCAGAAGAGGAGGCTCAGGGCAGAGCTCATTGCTGTCTGCAGCTGCCTGCAGGGAGGCTGTAGCCAGGTGGGGTTGGGCTCTGCTGCCAGGCAGCCAGGGACAGAAGAAGGGGACCCAGGCTGAAGCTGTGGCAGGGCAGGTTGAGGCTGGATGTGAGGAGGAAGTTGTTGGCAGAGAGAGTGATTGGCATTGGAATGGGCTGCCCAGGGAGGTGGTGGAGTTCCCATCCCTGGAGGAGGCTGCATGAGGCACTTAGTGCCATGGGTTAGTTAATTAGCAGGGTTAGGTTATAGGTTGGACTCGATGATCCTTAGAGGTCTTTTCCAACCTGGTTAACTCTGTGCTTCTGTGGTTCTGTGAAATGGGCACTAAGGCTGTGGGACAATAGGAGCATAGGTTAGAAAGTGCCTGTGCAGTTTCACTCAGGAAACAGTTCTTACTGTTCTTCACAAACCTGTAACAGCCTACACCAAGTCAAGAGCACAATAAAGCAGAGCTCATTTAATTCTGGACTACAGTGGGTGTCACACTGTGAGACTTAGAATCATAGAATGGGTTAGGTTGGAAGGGACCTCAAAGATCAGCCAGTTCCAACCCCCTGCCATAGGCAGGGACACCTCCCACTGGAACATGTTGCTCAAGGCCTCATCCAACCTGGTCCTGAACAACTCCAGGGAAGCTGTGGAGCACAGAATCACCCAACATGATCAAAGATCTTCAATCACATCATGTGACTGTGCTCCACAACCTCCCTGGGCAACCTGTGCCAGTGTCTCACCACCCTCACTGCAAACAACTTCCTAACATCCCCTTTCAATCTCCCCTCTCACACTTCAAACCCATTCCTCCTCCTCCTCTCATTACAAGACCTTGTCAGTAGTCCCTCCCCAGCCCTCCTGGAGCCCACTTCAGATACTGCAAAGCCACTCCAAGGTCTCCTCCAAGCCTTCTCTTCTCCAGGCTGCACAGCCCCAACTCTCTCAGCCTGTCCCCATAGCAGAGCTGCTGCAGCCCTCTCAGCATCTTGGTGGCCTCCTCTGGACTGGCTCCAGCACTTCCACGTCCTTCTTGTGTTGTGACTTCATTCAAGTGACATCTTTCCTCATCTGAGTTTTAGGAGAGCACTTCCATGGCTTGTCAGAGATGGCAGCAGGAAAGGTGCAGTGATCTCTTACCTCTCACGTGTCCACTGGGTTTAGAAGTGAGAGCTGAGGCTTACTTAACAAAGGAATAAAATCCTGCTTGAGGCATCTCAGAAGAACTACTCACATGCACCTCTCTCTTTTCGATTTGTGAGCTCTCTTGCAGTCTGAGTCAGCAGGCCAGATGCAGATGGCCTTCTTGGCAGGGCTGGGGCTCTTTTGTCACTTTGAAGTTCACAGGTTCCAGCAGGGGAGGGGGCAGGGAGACGACTGGACAAAGTTTAATCCCTGCCATGAGAAGATGATTACTTGGAAGTGAGGAAGGTTTGTTTTGTTTGTTTGTTTTCCCATTATTGCCATGCAGAAGATCTTTATGGGTTAT
Organism: Tricholaema leucomelas; assembly: GCA_013400475.1. NCBI lineage: Eukaryota > Metazoa > Chordata > Aves > Piciformes > Lybiidae > Tricholaema lacrymosa > Tricholaema leucomelas. The sequence continues at coordinate 39,522 of WAAF01013379.1, forward strand.
GGTTTTATCTGCTAAGTGGAGGCTTATTCACTAAATACACAAAGCAGGAGTTCCCTTAGGTGTGGGGCAGCCTTAACATGACGAACATGTGGGGTTCAGCTCTCGATTGTAAAATACCTTCTTTGTGCTGCACCTGTAGTATTTATTACTCACATGTCCTGCAGTTGTGTAATGGGAAATGCTGGAGCAAGCATTTCATTAACTCTGACACTGTTAATTGGTCTATTGCACAGTGCCTGGAACTACTTTCCCTGTTTGAATACATGGAAGCATGAATCAGAGCTGAGCGAATTAGCCAGCGAGGGGAGGACAGGCAGTGCTGCCTACAGGCTGGATGTGTAGAGCAGCTGATCTCATTTGTCTTCCTGGCCTGGGAAGTCCTTCTCAGGCTCAGCTCACTGCTGGGTATTTGTTTTCCATGATGACAATTACCTATAGCATTATGATTAAGCTTTCAAACTTCACTGAGATATTTTGGGACAGACTTTTTTTTCCAGCCATTTGTGCCTATTCTTGGGACCACTTTTGGGTTCTTTTTGGTGTTGGTTTTTTTTTTTTTCCCTTTTAGGATATTTATGTATTTATTTATTTATAGCTATTTTATACACCTCCAATGCTTGGGGAACATCACAGTGCTTTGTGTCTTGTAGAGAATGCTTTCTGCTCTAAAACTAAACTCCAGCATCATTTTTCACGCACCTGGAAACTGATTCCAAGTCGTTGGGTGCCTTTGTGGCCAAGAGAGCCAATGGCAGCCTGGGGTGCATCAGGAGGAGTGTGGCCAGCAGGGCTGGGGAGGTTCTTCTTCCTCTCTGCTCTGCCCTGGTGAGACCACACCTGGAATGCCATGTCCAGATCTGGGCTCCCCAGTTACAGAGAGACAGGGACCTGCTGGAGAGAGTCCAGCAGAGAGCCATGAGGATGATTAGGGGACCTGAGCATCCCCCCGTGGAAAGAGACTGAGAGCCCTGGGGGTGTTTAGTCTGGAGACCAGTCAGAAGAAGGCTGAGAGGAGATCTGATCAATATCTGGGGGGTGGGTGTCAAGTGACTGGGGACAATTTCTTTTCTCTGGTCAGCAGCAGTAAGATAAGGAGCAAAGGCTACAGATTGGACCACAGAAACTTTCACCTCAACATAAGGAGAACTTCTTTACAGTGCGGGTGACAGAGCCCTGGGGCAGGCTGCCCAGAGAGGTTGTGGAGTCTCTTTCTCTGGAGACTTCCAAACCTGGCTGGATGCATTCCTGAGTGAACTACCCAGGGTGACCCTGCTTTGGCAGGGGGTTTGAGCTGGATGATCTCTGGAGGTCCCTTCCAACCCTTAAAGTTCTGAGATTCTGTGATACACCTTCAAGGAATGTCACACAACAACAAGCTCTAGGGTGGAATTAAGTGGCAGTCATCAGGGTTGATATTAATCTTGGTTGATGAAAAGCTCAACAGGAGCCTGCAGTGTGAGTGCAACCCGGACAGCAACCCTGTGCTGGGCTGCAGCAAGAGCAGTGTGGGCAGCAGGGCAAGGGAGGGGATTCTGCCCCTTGGCTCTGCTCTCCTCAGACCCCACCTGCAGTCCTGGGTGCAGTTCTGGAGCCCCCAGCACAAGAAGGACATGGAAGTGTTGGAGCCAGTCCAGAGGAGGCCACCAAGATGCTGAGAGGGCTGCAGCAGCTCTGCTNACCAGGTTGGATGAGACCTTGAGAGATCTGTTCCAGTGGGAGGTGTCACTGCCTATGGCAGGGGGAGGGTTGGAACTGGCTGATCTTTGAGGTCCCTTCCAACCTAACCCATTCTCTGATGCTATCCTCTAACACCACTGATGTTTGGGGCTGTAGCACTCACGGAGCAATCAGACTGGAAGAGGATAAGGCTGTTGAAATCCCTTGAGCAGTTGCAGCTCCTCTTGAGCAATCAGATGCTTTTCAGGGGCCAGCTTGGTACAATGCAACTTTGTAGGATGAGTTGTGAAATTTTTGGGGGTATTATTTTGTTGGTTTCTTTTTTTCTTCCCATTTGGCACAGAAAGTGCCAAAGAGATGTTTGCAACAAGCCCACGAGCCTGGGAAGGTTGTGCCTTGCCAATCACGGCGCAGCGTGGGCTGCAAAGAAGCGTTCGGAACGGAGCTGGGTCCCATGGGTGTTTAGTGCCAGGTTGCAGTGTGGAAAAGGGTGCTCGAATTTGCCAGGCAGGGGCAGGCAGTGTGGGTTCCATCCCAGAGTTGTTGCAAGGCAAAGCTGCCTTTGAAAGGAAAGAGATGGGCCTAAGCCTGTGCGAAACGAAGCGAGGGGAAGCAGGCAGGCTGCTGCCCGGTGAGAAACGCTGGAGGACTGAGCTCAGTTCTATGCCTCTCATGCCAAGGAGGATGTTGGGGATCTGGAGCATGCCCAGAGGAGGGCAGTGAAGCTGCTGAAGGGTCTACAGGATGAGTCTTGTGAGGATCATTTGGGTAGTAGGAAGAAGCTTTTCAAGGAGAGAACTGGAAGGAGCTGCCCAGGGAGGTGGTGGAGTCGCCAACCCTGGATGGTTGGTGGGGTGGTGATGGTTAGGGGTTGTTTGGATGTGGTGCTTGGGGATATGGTTTAAGGTGAATCTTGTAGAGTAGGCTTCTAGGTTGGACTTGGACAGGCTCTTTTCACTTGCTCCCTGTGACAGGACAAGGAGCAATGGGTGCAAGTTGCAGCAAAAGAGATTCTGCCTCAACACCAGGAGGAACTTCTTTACCATAAGGGTCCCAGAGCCCTGCCACAGGCTGCCCAGGGAGGTTGTGGAGTCTCCTTCTCTGGAGCCTTTCAAGGCCTGTCTGGATGTGTTCCTCTGTGATCTGTGTTAGATAGGATTGTCCTGCTCTGGCAGGGAGGTTGGACTGGAGGATCAATTTGAGTCCCTTTCAACCCCTGACATCTGTGATCCTGTGATCCTGAGGGGTTTTGCCAACCTGCATGGTGCTGTGATTCTGTGAGGGAATGGAGTTGTTTGGCCTGGAGAAAAGGAGGCCAAGGGGAGACCTTCTCACTCTCTACAACTCCCTGAAAGGAGGTTGTCATGAGTGGGGGTCAATCTCCTTTCCCAAGCACCAAGACAACAGGAAATGGCCTCCAGTTGCCCCAGGGTGGGGGCTAGGTTAGGTATTAGGACAGGCTGCCCAGGGAGGTGGTAGAGTTACCACCCCTGGAGGTACTCAAGGCATGTGCAGCCTGTGGGACACGGTTCCCTGGTGAAGCTGATGTTTGGGTCATGGTGGCACTCAGTGATCTTGAAGGTCTTTTCTGATCCAAACAATTCCATGGTTCTGGGGGGATGCAAAGCACCGATCTGGGGTGCTCAGTCCCTTCCCCTGATGGCTGCCAGTCCCTTCCCCTGATGGCTCCATGTTTGGCCCCTCTGGTGGGCCGACCCCAGGCGAAGCAGGGCACGGGGTGGGATTGAAGCTTCTGCAGGAGAAGTGGCAGAAGCCACAGCGGGCCCGAGGGTGGCATTTCAGGGGACCCTTTCTCCTGTTGCTCAACAACTTGCAGAGCTCTCCCTGTTCCCTTTTTTCAGTTTCACACCAGAGAGCCCCAAGGTCTTTTTCAACACAACTTTTACTTAAGCCTAAAGTTAGCTACCAGATCCCTGCCTGCAGCTACCCTCGGCGCGGCAGCGGTCCCCGGGCCGAGGCTGGCAGCCTGCCTGCTGCAAACAGGCAGAGTCGGAGCTGTCCTCCTCTGCTCCGCTCTTCCAAGGGCTGCTTTCTGCCTCCTTCTCTCTCAAACCACCTGCTCCGAGGGCGATGGCAGAGCCTCTCACTCACATGGAGTCAGCGGGACGCGGCCAGCCAAGAGGCAGCGGCGCGTATGAGCGCGAGGGGATCCTGCGCAGCCTTTATATACCAGAGTTATTTTTAACCACAGCCTCCATGCTTATTACAGAGTTTCCTCTCTCAGACGCTCAGGAAGCCTACTTGGCTCTGTTTCCTGCTAACATGCGGCCCTGGCTCACAGAGCCTCTGAGAACAACAGGCCTGAGACTGCTCGGCTCCGGTGAAGCAGCTGGCGACTTGTCAAGCCCCGACAGAAAAACCTTTGAAAGCCCTGGATGGGCTCCAGCCAACGCATGAGGCTCCTGCACCGGTGACAAATTAGCCTGAAGCAGCACAAAATGCTCCCTGCCTAAAGGGACTCTTATTTTTTTCCGCTCCTGTGTTCGCTCTTTCAAAGGTCCCAAAGTTATTTATGGTCCTTTCTCGGGGCGGGAGAGGGGGTTTGGATTTTCCCAAAGATGGGTCCTGTGAAATGTCTTCCTTCTTTCTTTGGGGGTTTTTGTTCTGGTTTGCTGGGTTTGGGTTTTGTTGTTTGGTTTGGTGTTTTTTGGTTTGGTTTGGTTTTCTTTGTGACAGTTTTCTTAGGCTCCAGGAGCAACTTTTCCTTCCTGGAAACCAGGACAAAGTGGCCACTGGGAGTTCTGTGGTTCTCTGAGCCCAGCACAGATCTCCAAATCATAGCATCATAGAATCAGGCAGGTTGGAAGTGAGCTCCAAGCTCATCCAGCCCAACCTAGCACCCAGCCCTGGCCAACCAACCAGACCATGGCACTCAGTGCCCCAGCCAGGCTTGGCTTCAACATCTCCAGAGACGGTGACTCCACCACCTCCCTGGGCAGCCCATTCCAATGCCAATCACTCTCTCTGACAACAACTTTCTCCTAACATCCAGCCTCAACCTGCCCTGCCACAGCTTCAGGCTGTGTCCCCTTGTTCTGGCCCTGGGGTCCTGGCAGCAGAACCCAACCCCACCTGGCTACAGCCTCCTTGCAGGGAGCTGCAGACAGCAATGAGCTCTGCCCTGAGCCTCCTCTTCTGCAGGCTGCACACCCCCAGCTCCCTCAGCCTCTCCTCACAGGGCTGTGCTCCAGGCCCCTCCCCAGCCTTGCTGCCCTTCTCTCAACACCTTCCAGCACCTCAACATCTCTCTGCAATGGAGGAGCCCAGAACTGGACACAGCACTCCAGGTGTGTCCTGAGCAGTGCTGAGCACAGGGGCAGAAGAACCTCCCTTGTCCTGCTGCCCACACTGCTCCTGAGCCAGCCCAGGATGCCATTGGCTCTGCTGCCCACCTGGGCACTGCTGCCTCCTCTTCAGCTACTCTCTACCAGGACTTGGTGATCCTGAGGGTCTTCTCCAACCTGGATGTTTCTGTGATTCTGTGAGAGATAACAGAGGTCAGTTGCACCTTTTGGGTGCCTTTACCCCTGTGTTTTACCTGTAGCTAACATCCTTCATACTTGACATTTTTTTTTTCATACTGACTTTGCACTGCTGTGGCAAAGAGACTCCTGCTTCCAAAAATGCTTTTGGAGGGCTGAGGATGCAATGTTTTGGGTTTTTATTTCTCAAGTGACAATTTACAATATGCCAAGAATGTCTTACAATGAACCAACTTCTCCTCTCTGTCAGTAACAATGACTTGGAGCCATAGATGATGACTGCAGAATATCAAACTCTCATTATTTTTCATTTTCAAGGAGTATTTGCAGTCAAAGAATCACAGAATGGGTTAGGCTGGAAGGGACCTCAAAGCTCAGCCAGTTCCAACCCCCCTGACATAGGCAGGGACACCTCCCACTAGAACAGGTCACTCAAGGCCTCATCCAACCTGGTACTGAACACTTCCAGGGAGGTTGTGGAGCACAGAAGCACCCAATGTGNGCACCCAGGAGTGCAGGTGGGGTCTGAGGAGAGCAGAGCCAAGGGGCAGAATCCCCTCCATTGCTCTGCTGCAGCCCAGTTGGCTCAATTTGTAGGTTGAAGCTTCTGGCTCTCATATGTGTTGTCTCATCTGTGTTGTCTCATCTGTGTTGTCTCATCTGTGTCATCTCATCTTTGTCTGGGTCAGTATTGTCTTAAGGGCAATATTCCCTTGACATCTATTGCTCTGAGCATGAGGAAGAATCAGCTGCAAACTCTGCCCCAATTCTCTAGTCCCAGTGTTCATCTCAGATGCTGGAGGCACAAGTGTGCTCATGGTGAGGAGCAAGTTGGCTGCAGGGGGAGGGTTTCCCTGGCCTGCCTGTTCTCTTGCTAGCTGGGCAGTAAGATGTGTTTATTTTTCCTCCCCAGTTTTAATCATCCATGTCTTGATTTTGCAGACAAAGGAATTTTGAGGCTGTGTATGTACATAACGGAGAGTGATGGAGAATTCATCCCACCCTATGGCCAGCTCCTAGCTAAAGGCAGCAGCAGTTACTACCATCCCAGCTCTACAGATTGATGGAATCCCCTCCTATTTTCTTTTTCCTCCCTAAAGGATTCTCTTCAGTCTTTCTGTCACTCCCTGTACCACTAGGTTATGCCTTATAGAAAGCAAAAGAAATATGAATCTGTTTTTAAGGTTGACTACCTCTGCTGCTCTTGGATGACAGCAGCATTTTTGCCCTGGGTCATTCCCTTAGAGCTTGGCTAGCATATGAGAGCATCTCCGGGGGGAAAGAACCATAGATTAGAATGGGTTGGAAGGGACCACAAGGATCAGCCAGTGCCAACCCCCCTGTCATGCCCAGGGACACCCTACCCTAGAGCAGGCTGCCCACAGCCTCAGCCAGCCTGGCCTTAAACACCTCCAAGGATGGGGCCTCAACTACCTCCCTGAGCAACCCATTCCAGCCTCTCACCACTCTCATGCTCAACAACTTCCTCCTCACCTCCAGTTTGACTCTTCCCACCTCCAGCTTTGCTCCATTCCCCCTCAGTCCTGTCACTCCTTGATAGCCCAAAAAGTCCCTCCCCAGCTTTTTGGTTCATCTCTCTGTCAGAGAAGAGAGTAAATGTAACTGATCTCAGTGGTGCTGCTCAAGCAGCTGTGCTTTGCTGCACCAGTGACAACAAAAGCTGAGCTGGGAGCTGAGCGTATCAAGCACGATCTCGAATGAGTAACTGCCAGCACCTCTCAGATGACCCTCGTCTGACTGAAATCATTTTACTCCCAATGTTATCTGCATTTCACACAGATGTGGTTAACTTCTGCAGTTGAAAATTACTCTTATGAGACAAGAAAAATGTAAACAGTCTCTAGATGTGAAAGAGCTGAATGCCATGGAGCTGTTAGCAGCTCGTACTGCTGTTCATTTGGTGCTTGTGTAGTGCCTTTGCCTCGTTTCATGCCATTCCCAACCCCTGGCCTTTGGTGTGCCCAGGGCATGGTCCTTTGAATGACTCTTGACCAGCAAGTCCTTTAAACGCGTTGTGTGTCAGGGAATCACAGCAACATGCAGGCTGGCAAAGCCCCTCCGCAGCACCAAGCCCAGCCTATAACCCTGCTCTCCACGATTCACCTTAAACCAGATCCCCAAGCGCCGCATCCAAACCACCCTTCCACACAGGCAGGCTGGGTGACTCCACCGCCTCCCTGGGCAGCTCATTCCGGCCCCTGACCACTCCCTCCCTGGAAAACTTTTTTCTTAATGTCCAATCTAAACCTCCCCAGCCTCAGCTTGAGGCTGTTCCCCTTTGTTCTGCCTCCAAGCGATCGCTTTGGCAGGGGATCCTGCCTTTGCAGCTGGAATGTTTGCAGCTCCGATGGCAGCTGTGCATCTGCCTGCCCAGCAGTAACGCAGCAGAAGGTTGCCCTTTTATTTTTCAGGCAGGAAACCAGGAGTGCAAAAATGAATCAGGAGCTGAAGGGTCAGGGCGAAGCCTTTCTAAAGAAGCGTCAAGGTGGTTGGGTTGCGCAGCCCAGAGCTCTAAAAGGGACTTGTTTTGATGCTATTTGGAGAGCACCGAAAGGAGAAACTGCGCAGATCGACCTTCTGCGTCACAACCTGTCCTGGGACAGCAACGCCAGCCAGGACAGTTAGCTGAGCTGTCACTCACAGCTGCTGTCTGCACTTGGTGGTTTATGGCAGAGGCTGCAGGGCAGCCTTCTGCTCGAGCTCTTGCCAGTGGCCTCAGTAGCTGCCTGCTAGGCACTGAGGGGCAGGCTCCTGGAGGAACGTCAAAGGTAACCTCCCAACTTCCAAATAGAACCGAAATTTATAGCTAGCAGCTTCTGAAATAGCTCACATCACTGCCACCTCCAAAAACAGACCATGTGGCCTTGTGGTTATGGCTCTGGGGTTGTGGTGACGAAGTCAGAGATTCAAATCCAGTAGTAGGGAGATAAAAAGCTTCAAAGAAAGTGAAACTGATTTTGCCTTGGTTCTGTGGAAATAACAAGCCCTTGCTTCACTTACATCTGGAGACCAAAGTAAGGTGTGGTGCAGAGCATCAGGGCACAGGGAGAGGCACTGGGGGTAGAAGCATGTGGCTGGTACCAAGGGAGGGCATTCCCAGTGCCATGTCAGAGGGGTTGGATTCTCTTGCAGCATAATACCAAGGAGTAGGGTGCTAAAGGTCTGAAGCCTCTCCTGGCAGGACAGTCAGGGGCTAACAGGGTCCCCTCTGTCTTTTGGCTGGCTGCCTGTGGTACTCCTGGAAAGGAGTAAGTTATTGATGACCTCCAGTCCTGGGTAGGATCTTGGCCCCAGACTGGGATACAGACTAGGGGCTTGGGGGGTGAGAAAGGAAAGGACTTGGGTTCCTTGCTTGCTTGGAGATTTCTCTAGGCTCTCAGGGGCCATTGGCAGTGCAGGAAGGGTGCTGCATAGGAGTCCCATAGGAGCCACTCTGGGAATAACTATTGCATAACAACCAATAAATGTAAAGAGAAAACCCTCTGAGTTGTGCATCGCTCGGAGCCAGGGCGGACAAGGGGCTCCTGCTGTTAGAGAGCTGCTTCCCCAGACTGCAGGGCCTGTGTATGCCTCACGTTCTGGGGTCTTTCTGTTATCTGATCCTGTAGGTTCTAATGAGTTGTCACAGGATCACAGCTCACAGATGTCAGGGGTTGGAAGGGAGAAAAAGAGCTCATCCAGTCCAACCCCCTGCCAGAGCAGGACCATCCAATCCAGCTCAGGGCACACAGGAACACATCCAGACANTAGCCTTAGGTCACTCAGCCTCTCCTCACCAGGCAGTGCTCCAGACCCCTCAGCATCCTCAGAGCTCTCCCTTGGACCCTCTCCAGCAGTTCCTGTCCCTCTTCAACTGGGGAGCCCCAAACTGAAGGCAGTGCTCAAGATGAGGTCGTACCAGGGCAGAGTAGAGGGGCAGGAGAACCTCCTTTGATCTGCTGGACACACTCTGCTTAATGTCCCCCAGGCTCCCATTGGCCTCTTGGCCCCCAGGGCACATTGCTGCCCCATGGATGTTCTCCTCCAGCACTCTCAGGTCCCTCTCCATGCAAAGCTTTGTCACACAAAGCAAACTTGCCTCAGGTGGATGCCTTAAGATATTGCCTCTACAGGCTGGCCAACGTGTTTGGGCTGGACTGGTGTCCTGTGGAGATGTGTGCATTTGTGTGCACACACACATGCACCTGGTGTGTATTCAAGTGCCTCAGGCTGAAGAGGAATCTAAATCTGGGCTAAATGAGTTGCTGAGTTATTTGGCACAGGGCAGCACACAACCTTGTCAGCTGCAAGACTCTGATCCCCCCTCAACAGGCAGAATTATCACAAAGCTGTTGTTATCCTACTGACTTATTCCTGTGGCCAGGAGCCTTGCTGAGAAACCTTTGAGGGATTGTCCTTCAAGAATTATGACATTGGCTTTAGGAAGGACTATCCCACTCCCCCCCAAAAAAAAAACCAAACCCAATCCTAAACCCCAATCTTGTGATTTGAACTATCTCACTGATGGCTGCACTAAATTCTCACTGTTTATAGAGGTGCAGGAAGGCTTTTAACTGAAGCTGAGAGCCAAAATCAAGTTCCAGTCTCACTTGAACACAGGATGTAAATGTGAAGGTGTATTTCAGGGCATAAATGCCTGCATATTGTCAGCCACACAACCAGGGTCCATGGTGCTATGAATTCTAACTATGATTGGGTTATGATGGCATCTAGAAGCCCCAGGTGAGCTTATCACTTCCCTTCCCACCCTTCTCCCCTTGATTTATGTAGTAGCCTTTCCATGGGAATACATCAAAATGATAATGAGCATCAGTGGTAGATATTGTCTGTGCAGTGCAGAAGGAGAAATCCAAACCTGAGTATCATAGAACCATAGAATGGGTTAGGTTGGAAGGGACCTCAAAGCTCAGCCAGTCCTGCCACAGGCAGGGACACTTCCCGCTAGAACAGGTTGCTCAGGGTCTCATCCAACCTGATGCTGAACACCTCCAGGGAGGTTGTGGAGCACAGAAGCACCCAATGTGATGGAAGATCCAACCTGGTGCTGAACACCTCCAGGGAGGT
>WAAF01013379.1:49828-64117 GCA_013400475.1 Tricholaema leucomelas
CACAGAAGCACCCAATGTGATCAAAGATCAAAGATCACATTGGGTGCTTCTGTGCTCCACAACCTCCCTGGGCAACCTGTGCCAGTGTCTCACCACCCTCACTGTTCTTCGTCACATGCACTTTCAATCTCCCCTCTGCCAGCTCAGATTTCACCAGCAGATTACTTCTAGAACTGCTTCAAGACTCAGTCCACACTAGAGACAAGCAGGGAAGCATTTTAGAGCAAGAGAACTGCTGCTTCTGCTGTTGGAATCCAGCAGCTATCAAAGATGGCTTTGAATTTCTACAATTAGAAGGAGCCAAATAAAACCCAAATCATTTTTTCCAAGCAGATGGCCTTAGCCCTCGATACCAAAAATCATCAAACTGCCTAAGTAGTGGTTTGAAGAGAGATGTTAATGGATCTCTGAGCAAGAGGCATTTGTGATCTGGAACTAGGGCAACATTTTAATTAAAAAGTTGTACAAGAACAGGCTCAAAAATATAAACTTTCAAACCCATTGAAAAGCCTAAATTACCTCGGGTTCAGATCTGGCACCGAGCAGGTCATTTTTAACATTCCAGACTGCCTTCATTATAGCTCAAGAAGCCACAGAACTACACCACTATAAGCCAGGAATAGTTCTTCCTTTTATTTGGAAAGAGAATTATAGAGGGAGCTGTTGGGAACTGGAGTTTAGCTCCTAAAGCAGGAGCAGGCTGCAATATTTTTATCCACCGCGACAACCACATACTTGCGCTCGGTCAAACAGGCTGGGCTGAACGGTGCCGGCTGCATAAATACTCAGCCCTCACTTAAAACACAGCTTCTTTTTTCTCTCAGCTTTGAAGCTGTATCATGGTATCCCTACTGCTGCAGCGTGATTTGAAACCTAGATGCCATATATATGTGTGTGTGTGTCTGTATAGATGTGTGTGGATATCTCTCTATATATATCTCATGTATATATGGATACATGTACAAAGGTATACACTGAATAAAGCACAGCTTCTTTTTCCTCTCAGCTTTGAAGCCTTTTCATGCTATTCCTGCTGCTGCAGTGTGATTTAAAACCTAGATGCCATATCTATGTGTGTGGATATAGATGTGTATGTCTATCTATTGACATATATATGTATATAGAAACACATATGTATGCATATATATATATATACACAGTTATTAAAACACAGGTTCTTTTTTCTCTCAGCTTTGAAGCTGTATCATGGTATCCCTACTGCTGCAACATGATTTGAAACCTAGATGCCATATATGTGTGTGTGTGTCTGTATAGATGTGTGTGGATATATATATCTCATGTATATATGGATACATGTACAAAGGTATACACTGAGTAAAGCACAGCTTCTTTTTCCTCTCAGCTTTGAAGCCTTTTCACGCTATTCCTGCTGCTGCAGTGTGATTTAAAACCTAGATGCCATATATATGTGTGTGGATATACACGTGTATGTCACAGGATCACAGTCTCACAGTATCACCAAGGTTGGAAGAGACCTCAGAGATCACCAAGTCCAACCTGTTACCACAGAGCTCAAGGCTAGACCATGGCACCAAGTGCCACGTCCAATCCTGCCTTGAACAGCTCCAGCGACGGCGACTCCACCACCTCCCTGGGCAGCCCATTCTATCTATTGACATATATATGTATATATATACATACATATATAGACACCTATTACGACACAGATTCTTTTTTCTCTCAGCTTTGAAGCTTTATCATGCTATTCCCACTGCTGCAGTGTGATTTGAAACCTAGATGCCATATATGTGTGTGTGTATAGATGTGTGTGGATATATATCTCATGTATATATGGGTACATGTACAAAGATATACACTGAATAAAGCACAGCTTCTTTTTCCTCTCAGCTTTGAAGCCTTTTCATGCTATTCCCACTGCTGCAGTGTGATTTGAAACCTAGATGCCATATATATATGTGTGGATATAGATGTGTATGTCTATCTATTGACATATATATGTATATATAAACACATATATACATACATATATATACACTTATTACAACACAGCTTCTTTTTTCTCTCAGCTTTGAAGCCTTTTCATGCTATTCCTACTGCTGCAGTGTGATATGAAACCTAGATGCCATATATATGTGTGTGTGGATACATGTGTATGGATATATATACATACATATGTACACACACACACACAAACACACACACACATATATATATACACTTATTAAAACACAGCTTCTTTTTTCTTTCAGCTTTGAAGCTTTATCCTGCTATTCCTACTGCTGCAGTGTGATTTAAAACCTAGAAGCCATACATATGTGTGTGGATATATATATGTGTATGTGTATATATACACACATACATATGTGTGCACACACAAGCACACATATATGTAGACACACATATAGATACACTTATTACAGCACAGGATCTTTTTTCTTTCATCTTCGAAGCTTTATCATGGTATTCCCACTGCTGCAGCGTGACTTGAAATCTAGATGCCATAACCAGCAACAGAACAAGGGGACACAGTCTCAAGCTGTGCCAGGGGAGGTCTAGGCTGGATGTTAGGAGGAAGTTCTTGCCAGAGAGAGTGATTGGCATTGGAATGGGCTGCCCAGGGAGGTGGTGGAGTCACCGTGCATGGAGGTGTTCAAGAGAAGCCTGGATGAGGCACTGAGTGCCATGGTCTGGCTGACTGGATAGGGCTGGGTGCTAGGTTGGACTAGATGAGCTTGGAGCTCTCTTCCAACCTGCTTGATTCTATTTCTACTTCTATTCTATTCTATTCTATTCTATATGTATCAACATATGTATGTGTATGTATATGTATACACACATACATGTATACACACAGATATATATACATATGTATATATACATACACTTATTAAAACACAGCTTCTTTTTTCTCTCAGCTTCGAAGCCTTTTCATGCTATTCCCACTGCTGCAGTCTGATTTGAAACCTAGATGCCATCTATATGTGTGTGTGTATATATGTGTATGGATATATGTGTGGATAGCTATATCATGTATATATGGATATATATACATAGATATACACTCATTAAAAGACAGGCTCTTTTTTCTTTCAGCTTTGAAGCTTTTTCATGCTATCCCTACTGCTGCAGTGTGATTTGAAACCTAGATGCCATCTATATGTGTGTGTGTATGTATGTGTGTGGATATATATGTGTGTGGATATAGCTATATCATGTATATACAGATATATATACATAGATATACACTTATTACAACACAGGCTCTTTTTTCTTTCAGCTTTGAAGCTTTATCATTCTATTCCCACTGCTGCAGCATGATTTAAAACCTGGATGCCATCTATATGTGTGTGTGTATGGATCCGTGTGGATCCGTGTGTGTGTGGATGTATATGTGTGTGGATATATATCTCAACACATATATATGTATGTATATATATTGACATATGTGTATATATCTTAGGATCATAGGGGTTGGAAGAGACCCAAAGAGATCATCCAGTCCAATGCCCCTGCCAGAGCAGGACCACACTATCCAACACAGAGGAGCACATCCAGACAGGCCCTGAAAGTCTCCAGAGAAGGAGACTCCACGACCTCCCTGGGGAGCCTGTGCCAGCGCTCTGTGACCTTACAGTAAAGAAGTTCCCCTTGGTGTTGAGGCAGAACCTCTTTTATAGTATAGTATAGTATCATATCATAGTATCATCAGGGTTGGAAGAGACCTCACAGATCATCAAGTCCAACCCTTCACCACAGAGCTCAAGGCTAGACCATGGCACCAAGTGCCACGTCCAACCCTGCCTTGAACAGCTCCAGGGACGGCGACTCCACCACCTCCCTGGGCAGCCCATTCCAGTTTTGCTACAACTTACACCCACTGCTCCTTGTCCTATCACACAGAGGGACACATATATGTGTAAAAACACAGGGTCCTTTTTGTTTCAGCTTCAAAGTTTTGTCATGCCACCTTTCCTTTTGCAGTGTGATTCAGAATCTAGATGCCATACATGTGTGTGTGCATACATGTGTGTGTGTGTGCATGCATGTGTGTGTGTGCATATATGTGTGTGTAGATATCTCAACACACATGCATATATACACACACATATACATACAGACACACATACAGATACAGACACACACACAGAGAGACATAAACACACACACACACACGTGTGTCTCTCTCTCTCTATATATATGTATACACACACACATATGAGAGCCAGCAACTTTGAGCTACAAATTAAACCAACCCTGTGCTGGGCTGCAGCAAGAGCAGTGTGGACAGCAGGGCAAGGGAGGGGATTCTGCCCCTTGGCTCTGCTCTCCTCAAATCCCACCTGCAGTCCTGGGTGCAGCTCTGGAGCCCCCAGCACAAGAAGGACATGGAAGTGTTGGAGCCAGTCCAGAGGAGGCCACCAAGATGCTGAGAGGGCTGCAGCAGNAATGATTCAGTAGGTTTGGTTGCCTTCTGGCCATTGTTGCTGGGCACAATGCTTGCTTTCATTGGTGAACATGAGCTTAACATGACAAAGCAAACCCTTCTGCTTTTGTTGCTTTTGTCTTTTGATCATGATTTTATTTTCCCAGGCAGTTACTCTTTAACTGCCTCATGATGCTTGTGTAATCTTTTATGGGTTTTTTTTTTGGTTGGGGTTGGTTCAGAAATTGGACTCACAGAACTTGTTGGTATGCAAAACATGTCAGGCCCCAGTCTGGTCTGAATTACAGCCATGCAAACCTTTGAAACTTAAAAGGGAGTTTGAAATATACCTGTGTGAGGAAGACAAATGGAGCTCTTGATTTGCACAGTGCTTGGAGACCTTAAAGTCAGTGCACCTCTTGTTACCTGCCCCCCTCAAGACAGGGAGGAGGGAGGAGCTGGTACTTAAACCAAGGGGTTTCAAAACATAGGTTTCATTACAGGCTCACAGGAGGTCAGAGGTTGAAAGGGACCCAAAGAGATCCCTGCCAGAGCAGGACAGTACTACCTAACACAGATCACAGAGGAACACATCCAGACAAGCTTTGAAAGGCTCCAGAGAAGGAGACTCCACAACCTCTCTGGGGAGCCTGTTCCAGTGCTCTGTGATCCTTACAGTAAAGAAGTTCCCCCTTGTGTGGAGGCAGAACCTATTTTGCTGCAACTTACACCCGATGCTCCTTGTCCTACCACAGGGAGCAAGTGAAAGCTTTTAAATCAACCAGAGAGGGTAGGGGAAGTGTCTGTCCCACTCTAGGAGTCTAAACTCTTTGTAACTGAAAAGCTCTGATGGAAAAATATCTGAAATCCCAGCAGCTTGTCAGCAATCAGCTGCTGGATGGGTTTGGGTTGGGGTTTGGGGTTTTTTGTTTTTGAAGAGCAGTATGAATAAGACCTACATGAACAGACATGAAAGGACTTTCTAGAAGTGGTTGGCTGTGATAATTCCACTGCCAGTGGAATTCCAGTTCTGGGCTCCTCAATTGAAGAGAGATGTTGAGGTGCTGGAAGGTGTCCAGAGAAGGGCAGCAAGGCTGGGGAGGGGCCTGGAGCACAGCCCTGTGAGGAGAGGCTGAGGGAGCTGGGGGTGTGCAGCCTGCAGAAGAGGAGACTCAGGGCAGAGCTCATTGCTGTCTGCAGCTCCCTGCAGGGAGGCTGTAGCCAGCTGGGGTTGGGCTCTGCTGCCAGGCAGCCAGGGCGAGCTGGCGTTGGGCTCTGCTGCCAGGCAGCCAGGGACAGGAGAAGGGGACCCAGGCTGAAGCTGTGCCAGGGCAGGTTGAGGCTGGATGTGAGGAGGAAGTTGTTGTCAGAGAGAGTGATTGGCATTGGAATGGGCTGCCCAGGGAGGTGGTGGAGTCACCGTCCCTGGAGATGTTGAAGCCAAGGCTGGCTGGGGCACTGAGTGCCATGGTCTGGTTGATTGGGCAGGGCTGGGTGCTAGGTTGGGCTGGATGAGCTTGGAGGTCTCTGCCAACCTGCTTGATTCTATGATTCTGTGATTGACTCAGGAAGATGCTGAAGAGCAGCAGAAATTGGCTTCCCTCCTCTTTGCCATCTCTTTTCCCCTCTTTTTGGTTTTGCTTTATTGACTTGGACACATGGAGCTATGGTCCTGAAGTCTCATTTCTGGGACAGAACAGTTTTTAGGTACTTTATGACCTGTTCTGACTATTTTCAGATTGCCTGTTGAACCAGGGTGGAAGTGTATGGATTCAAGATATTTCTGGTGATTGTGTAACTGGAAAAAACTGTCCTGATTTTTAAGTATTTTTGGCATACAAGTGAAAGTAAATAAGTAATTTTAGAGCCTCACTGGAAAGTAACTGCTCCTGCAGGACACTTAGCTGTGCCAGGAGCTCTGGCAGATGCACTGAGCCCTCACTATTAAGCTTCAAATGCAAAAGATCAAACCCAAGGATATAGAATCTAAAATGTAAGGAATTTGGAGAGAATGGCTGCCTGTGAAGGGAAATGTCTAAACATGTGCACTGCATTAGCAGGGAATATGATAGGGGAAAAGCCTGATAAACTCCAGGCACTTTGGCTTGCCATGGTGGGAAGCATTAGCTGTGGTGGTGGTGCTATGGATGTGACACTGGCTGTGAAGGTATCTAGAGCTCAGAGCCTGGTCCGGGGTTGGAGCTGCCCTCACCTGAGGACAGAAAGCTGCAGAGGTGATCTTGGGCTGATCAGCTCTTGAAGAGCTTGGGCCAGAAGCTGTTTTCTGCTGCTACTAACATGACAGAGCAAGAGCAAGAGCAGCACCTTGGTTTGGGTGGTGGTGAACCAGAGGGATGACAACCTTTAGATAGGAACAGTCTGTGCCTCCTCTTCCGCCCAGTGATTCATTGGTGACTGTGGGAGAGTGCTAAAAGCAGCACCGTTGGCCAATGTGTCATTAAAGGAAATGTTCTGAGGGTTTTTTCCTAAACACCAGGCTAACAAAGTATTCTTTTTCCCTGCCTTCATGCTCTAAGCTGCATTTCAAAGGGTGAAGCTACTGTCCTTTGTAGTTGCTTTCCTTGCTCATCCTGAAGCTGTAATTGAATCCACCCAAGGCTGTCTTGCAGGCTTCTGGACCATCGGTTTTCTTGCTGGCTCATCTCTATGAAGCTTTGCTATGAGCTCCAGCAGCAGAGCAGTTGGTCAGTAATAACCAAGGGGTTAGGGACAGCCCTCTGCAGTAAAGGACACGAGTGGCTTTGACACTGAAGCCACAGGATCACAAAGGATTAGAGGATGTTAGGGGTTGGAAGGGACGCAAGGACATCATCGAGTCCAACCCCCCTGCCAGAGCAGGACCATCCAATCTAGCTCAGGGCACGCAGGAACACATCCAGACAGGCCTGGAAAGGCTCCACAGAGGGAGACTTCACAACCTCTCTGGGCAGCCTGTGCCAGTGCTCTGGGACCTTTCCAGTCAGGAAGTTCCCCCTTGTGCTGAGCTGGAACCTCCTGTGCTGCAGCTTCCATCCATTGCTGTTTGTCCTGTCCCAGGGAGCAGTGAGCAGAGCCTGTGTCCTCTCATCCCCCACACCCCCGACCCTCACCCCTCAGATAGTTACAAACATTGATTAAATCCCCTCTCAGTCTTCTCTTCCCCAGACTAAGCAGCCCCAGGGCCCTCAGCCTCTCCTCACCAGGCACTGCTCCAGTCCCCTCAGCATCCTCAGAGTCCTCCGCTGGACTCTCTCCAGCAGTTCCTGTCCCTCTTCAACTGGGGAGCCCCAAACTGAAGGCAGTGCTCAAGATGAGGTCTCACCAGAGCAGAGCAGAGGGGGTGGAGAACCTCTCTTGACCACATTCGGTGCTTCTGTGCCCCACAACCTCCCTGGAGGTGTTCAGCACCAGGTTGGATGAGGCCTTGAGCAACCTGTTCTAGTGGGAGGTGTCCCTGCCTGTGGCAGGGGGGGTTGGAACTGGCTGAGCTTTGAGGTCCCTTCCAACCTAACCCATTCTGTGACTCTGATTTAAAACACCTTAGTTCATCACTTTTATGGTGCTTCATTTTCACAGCAAGCATAAAGCCACTGCACTCTGATTAAATTCTGTGCCATTATGAGCCTGTGACACACAGAGAACCATCTGCATGAGCTGCCTTTACACACACATATATATTTATATACCCCTAATAATCTTATCTGAGGAGGAAGGCTCCTATGGGAAGTGCTCTTGACTCTATAGACAGAGACTTCTGTGCCAAAAGCAGCAATGTGGGCATAGTGCAGGGTTTTGGAATTAAATACTTCAATGTATTTTGAGGGGAAGGATCCCCCCAAACCCACAAGCCCTGGAGTTGTATAAATAAATACACATCACAGATCTATAAATACAACAGAAACCAGCAACAGCTCAGCAAGAAATGGACAAAACAAACATGTCCCTGTTAAACCTCCCCCTGAAAGCCTGTCACAGAATCACAGAGTCAAACAGTGACCTCTGAGGTCACTGAGTCCAACCTTCCAGCTAGCACCTGCTAATTAACTAACCCCTGGCACTAAGTGCCTCATGCAGCCTCCTCTTAAATATCTCCAAGCATGGGGACTCCACCACCTCCCTGGGCAGCCCATTCCAATGCCAATCACTCTCTCTGCCAACAACTTCCTCCTAACATCCAGCCCCAACCTGCCCTGGCACAGCTTCAGCCTGGGTCCCCTTCTTCTGTCCCTGGCTGCCTGGCAGCAGAGCCCAACCCCACCTGGCTACAGCATCCCTGCAGGGAGCTGCAGACAGCAATGAGCTCTGCCCTCAGCCTCCTCTGCTGCAGGCTGCACACCCCCAGCTCCCTCAGCCTCTCTTCACAGGGCTGTGCCCCAGGCCCCTCCCCAGCCTTGCTGCCCTTCTCCAAACACCTTCCAGCACCTCAACATCTCTCTTAAATTGGTGGGCTTCAGTTTTAAAAAGGTGGGAGAAGGAAACCCACAGCAACCACCACTGCAAGCCTCCCAAAGTGCCCCAGCGTGAGCGCATCTGGCTGGTTCTGTTTGCATGGTTGGGCACTTGTAAGCCAGCCCCATCCCTCCTGTGATGCTGTTGGTTCAGCAGTGGGAGATGGGTGGCAGGAGGCAAACAGGCAGTTTCGGGGCTGTCAGGAGTTGTGCAGGCTGAGCACAGCCTCATGCACTGCGTTTTTCACCTGGCTGCTCCGGCTCAGGCTCTGCCAAGAGCACAGCTTAGCTTTCAGCTCCTTCTCACAATTTCATCTCAACTGAACAAGTCGTTAGAAACCACCGAAACTCAGAGCTCTCTGAAAGTAAAGGTCTCATGAACCCTGAGCTGCTGGAGAGCACCTGGTGCATGGCCTGAGCTGACACAGCATAAATCAGAGTGACTCTTAGCAATGCTCCTTTCTCTCTTTGGACCTGATATGGAGAGCACTGCTGTGGCTGGGGGAGATACTCTTGGAGAAGAAGATGCCAACCCCTGTGGCTGGATGCCAGGCAGCCAGACCAGGCTCTTGTCACCTCCTCCCGTTGGTTTGCTAAGAGCTCAAAGAGCCTTTTCTGCAGAAAAGCAATTCTTCAAACAATGTCACCTTTGAAACTGCACTTGGAGCATTAAACAGAACTCTCTGCCTCTCAGCAGTGCCATTGCCTGTCTCCTTGAGCTCTCAGCCTTTGCTGCTGCTGACCCTTCTGTGTAAGTGGTTATTGTGCAGATGCTGGCCCTACAAAAGAGATTAAACCCCAGCTAGTTTTAACAGTGAGTGATCAGTGTGAGCTCTTTAGGGCAGGATCTGTGCTTGGAAGAAGTCTTTAATACCACAGCACAAGTCAGTGCCAATGAAATAACCAGGGCAGGTCAGTCCTAGTCAGGTTATCAAGCAGTAGGTGATGTAGTATCACTGCAGGCAGCAGTGTACCCCTGAGATTTGCTGGCCTCCTTGGTGTGAGTCAGATGAGGAATGATAGTGCTCTCCCCAGGCTTCAACATCTTTCTCCCTCCAAATTACTCTTGGCTCCTTCACTTGTGCAGCTGGTAGGGACGTGCTATGAGGCAACCCCTACAAGCACTTTGGATCCTGAAATGTGCTGCTCGGTGAAACAAGTGAGTTGTTGTCATTCCCCTCTCCAGAAAAAAAGACAAGTCCAGGAATAATATCTTGGAGCTAAAGTGAAGCCTGCCAAGGAATGAATGCCCTTGGGTGGAGATTCCTGATACTGCATTTGTTATATTAGGCAGGAGAGCTCAGACCACTCTGTAAGCTACAGTAAACACGCTGGGGTAGCTGAGCCCTTCAAATGCTTCATTACCGATGAGTTTTAACGTTAAGAGCTTCTATCACACGAATCTTGATCAAGGGAAAGATAAATGTGCTGTTTTTTAGCATTTCACTCCAAACAGAGTGTTTGTGCCAACTGACACAATGATTAAATATGATCCTCTCTTCTCAGAAAGGCGGAGAGCTGTAACCGCACTGAGCCCTCCGCCGCCGCCAGCAGATAAGAGAGCCGAAGCGTGTGTGGTTTGCTGCAGACCAAACTTGTGGTGGAGCATTTCGTGAATGATGCTGTCCAAAGCTAAAAGAATTTGCTTTGCCCAGAGGTATTTTTACAGAAGGCTCTAACTGTGTTTCTCTATAGGTGGTTGACTTTCCCTTCACACCGTGCTCGGCGCTGGCTCTTTGTTTGCGCACGTAGAGGTTCAACACCTCAGTGTGGGAGTGGGAGTTGAGAAGTAGCCCAGCAGCCCAGCTCCTTTCATTCTAGCAATGGCTAAAACACCAACCCAGCCTTAAACTGCATTTGATTCTTCTGGTTTTCTTTAGTAAAAAATCACATTCAGGACCTTTTCCCAACAGAGCAAACTGCTCTTGCTAAGCAGTGCCACTGACAGCCCCAGACGCAGGCTCAGCTCAGCCCCATGCAGCATCTTGAGGGCTGTGACAGTTCTGTTACTGACTCCTGCTGAAGCCACGCTGCTGGTTAACCCCCCAAATGAAAGGCAGCTGTCTGCTCCTTTTCAGGGCTATCAGAACAACGTGAAGATGTTCTCCTCCCCATATGAGCTAAAGGCTCCTTCAGGCTTTTCACTTCCAGGGCAATAACTCTCTGCCTTTCAGGAGCTCTTCCAGTTTATTTCAGTGATGCTCTGCAGGCCTGTAGGAATTAGCTACTACTGTCCTTCCTCTGCTCTAGACTCAGGAAAAAGCAGTGACAGAGCCACCTGAAGAAAAAAAAAAGAGAGAGAGGTGAAGAATTGCAGTCCCAGACAAATGCTCACCCTGAGAGTGCTACCAAGGCAGTGCCTCGCAGCCTCTGAAAGCCCTGCAAAAGGCTTGGTTTGCTAAATCTGAGTAGGGTGCCTCACCCTTCTCATGAGCAAAGTGCAGCTGCACTTGTGTTTCCTTTGTAGAAGGCACTGACATCATGTTGGTAACTCCAGTTAGTAGCAGCCACTTCTGCCAGGCTCCACCAAAGCATGAGACTTGACTTGGCATGGGTCGCTTGTGCCCTTTTCCCCAGGCGCCAGCAGGTTTAGCCCAAGTCTTGTACACTCTGCTTTACAGGTGCAGTGCCCTGCTGTGCAGGTAACCTCATCTGCAGCACCTGGACAGCCTTGGAGAGGAGACCTCACACCACCAGGAACATGATCTGGGAGGAAGTTTACTGTGACTGACACCTGCTAATTCCTCCTGGGCCCTTGGACAGCCTCATGTTTGCGAGGGGGTCTTGAAACTTTTCTCTGCTTATGGAGCTTGAAATGACTCTGAACTGAAGGCTTTGGCTGATGGGATCTGGTGCTGCACTTGATCCAGTGCTAGAGCATAAGAAAGCAGACTGAGGCCCTCCCTGCAGAGAAATGCACTGTGGGTGCAGGGAGAGGCAGCTGTAACATGTCTATTTATTTCTCATTCTGTAGCTATGGGGAGAGGAGATGCTCAGAAAGACAGAGCTACAGGCTGGGGACAGAGTGGCTGAGAGCAGCCAGGCAGAGAGGGACCTGGAGGTGCTGGGAGAGAGGAGCTGAAGAAGAGGCAGCAGTGCCCAGGTGGGCAGCAGAGCCAATGGCATCCTGGGCTGGCTCAGGAGCAGTGTGGGCAGCAGGACAAGGGAGGTTCTTCTGCCCCTGTGCTCAGCACTGCTCAGGACACCCCTGGAGTGCTGTGTCCAGTTCTGGGCTCCTCAGTTCAAGAGAGATGTTGAGGTGCTGGAAGGTGTCCAGAGAAGGGCAGCAAGGCTGGGGAGGGGCCTGGAGCACAGCCCTGTGAGGAGAGGCTGAGGGAGCTGGGGGTGTGCAGCCTGCAGCAGAGGAGGCTCAGGGCAGAGCTCATTGCTGTCTGCAGCTCCCTGCAGGGAGGCTGTAGCCAGGTGGGGTTGGGCTCTGCTGCCAGGCAGCCAGGGACAGAAGAAGGGGACACAGCCTCAAGCTGAGCCAGGGCAGGTTGAGGCTGGATGTTAGGAGGAAGTTGTTGTCAGAGAGAGGGATTGGCATTGGAATGGGCTGCCCAGGGAGGTGGTGGAGTCGCTGTCCCTGAAGGTGTTCAAGAGAAGACTGAATGGGCACTGAGTGCCATGGTCTGGTTGGTTGGCCAGGGCTGGGTGCTAGGTTGTGCTGGATGAGCTTGGAGGTCTCTGCCAACCTGCTTGATTCTATGATTCTAAACCAGCAGATGTGAGTCCAGCATCCCTCATGCAGACATGGAGCCAACAGCTTCTAATCCATATGACAAGTTTGGGTAAACAGTGTCCTGGATAGGAGGCAAAGTGGAAAGTCTGTGGTCCTCAGTCCAAAAAAGAGAGAATATTTCTAGCCCCAGGCTGTGTATATGTGCAGGGACAGCTGCACAGCAGGGCAGGATGGGACACCCCAATGAGGTCATGCCTTCCAGCATCACTGCCACTCTCACCCAGGAGTCATGCAGGAAATGTGGGTGAGAAGTTCTCTGACAGCAGACACAATCCTGCAGTTGGATGCCCACACAGCACCCAGGCACCAGCCTCCCCCCATGCAGCATGTCACTGACTCAGCCTGGGGTGCCCTGCTCTCAGCTGGGGATGTCCCTGGGTACCTGCAGGAAATTTAAACTGACTCTGGAGGTGTGTGGCTTGTCAGGAGGGCAGGAACTCTGATGAGCTTAGCAGGGAAAAAAACAACCCTCTCTGAAGGATTACTCTGAAGTTCTGGAGGAGAAGTGCCACTGTGTTCCTTCTAGCTCCACAGAAGCAGTGCTTGCCCATTGGAGCAGGCTGCCCACGGAGCTGGCAGTCACCATCCCTGGAGGTCTGTAAAGGAGGCTGGATGAGGAGGAAGTTGTCAGAGAGAGTGATTGGCATTGGAATGGGCTGCCCAGGGAGGTGGTGGAGTCCCCATCCCTGGAGGAGGATGCATGAGGCACTTAGTAGCATGGTTTAGTTAATTAGAAGGGTTAGGTGGGGGTTGGACTCGATGACCTCAGAGGCCTTTTCCAGCCTGGTTAATTCTGTGATCACCTTTAACAGAATGCATCACAGAGTCCCTGCCCGTGGACAGGAACTGCAGCAGCAGCTCTGGGGCTGCATCTTCTGGAGATCTTTTGGAGGAGATATTTCCATCTTCATGCAAGGACCTCTGAGCCCTCCCCTGCCTCACCTCTCCCAGCAGCAAACACACACTCACACTGCTGGAAGCAAACACTTGTTCTCTAACATGATTTTCCTTAGCTTTCACTTCCATTGCAGCTGCTCTTTCTTTTCTCTGCTGAATTCAGGTTCCTACCTCCAACAGAAAAAAATTATCTGCTACAGAAAAAACCAAAATCACTGAACTGATCTAAGCCTCTCTGACTATCCTGTCACAAAATCCTGCTTGGAAAGAAGAAAGCTGCCTCAAGCACAGCTTCCTTCAACCAGCTGCTTCCTTTCCAACCATAGTGATTCATAGAATCATAGAATGGTTTAGGTTGGAAGGGACCTCAAGGATCCTCCAGCTCCAACCCCCTGCCATAGGCAGGGACACCTCCCACTAGAGCAGCTTGCTCAAGGCCTCGTCCAGCCTGGCCTTAAACACCTCCAGGGAGGAAGCATCCACAACCTCCCAGCGATCAGATGTGCTGAGGGCTTTGGCTTAGTCAAGGACTTGTCAATGTGAAACTAATGATTGGATTGGAGGATCCTGAAGGTCTTTTCCAATCTAAGAAATTGTGTGATTCTGTGACAGTGCTGCCTCAGAGAGCTCAGCCACTGCTCTGTTAAACCAGGAAGACTGAAACGTTGCCTCCTTTCCCACTACCTTCTCAAGCATGTTGCAAGAGGAAGGAAAAAAGCTCTTAGAAACCAGAATCAGTCAGGGTTGGAAGGGACCACAAGGATCAGGCAGTGCCAACCCCCCTGCCATGGCCAGGG
>WAAF01013379.1:74998-87424 GCA_013400475.1 Tricholaema leucomelas
TTCAAGAGAGATGTTGAGGTGCTGGAAGGTGTCCAGAGAAGGGCAGCAAGGCTGGGGAGGGGCCTGGAGCACAGCCCTGTGAGGAGAGGCTGAGGGAGCTGGGGGTGTGCAGCCTGCAGCAGAGGAGGCTCAGGGCAGAGCTCATTGCTGTCTGCAGCTACCTGAAGGGAGGCTGTAGCCAGGTGGGTTTGGGGTCTTCTGCCAGGCACCCAGCAACAAAACAAGGGGACCCAGGCTGAAGCTGTGCCAGGGCAGGTTGAGGTTGGATGTTAGGAGGAAGCTCCTGGCAGAGAGAGTGATTGGCATTGGAATGGGCTGCCCAGGGAGGTGGTGGAGTTGCCATCCCTGGAGGCATTGAAGCCAAGCCTGGCTGGGGCACTGAATGCCATGGTCTGGTTGATCGGCCAGGGCTGGGTGCTAGGTTGGGCTGGATGAGCTTGGAGCTCTCTTCTGACCTGGCTGATTCTGTGATTCCTCTATTCAGCCCTCAAGAGTATATAAAAAAACTCCTGAGTAGCCCCACAGGCTGTTTTGAAATACAAACCCCAATCGCGCAGATATAAACCAAACCCAGTGAGGTTTCCCTCCTGTCTGCAGTGTTCACTTTCAATGTAAGTAGCCAAACCAAGGCGCAGCTGCGCTGCTGCCCGCGGGCAGCGCAAACGCCCTGTCTCAGCTCAGTGCTGCCACCCTCTGCTTAATCCTCAGCACTGCAGCTTCTCCGCGCCGCGGGACGCCTCCTAACGGCTGAGTGCTGCCGCCCTGAGGTTCACGGAACCAGAGAATGAGTTAGGCTGGAAGGGACCTCGAAGCTCAGCCACTTCCAACCTCCCTGCCATAGGCAGGGACACCTCCCACTAGAACAGGTCTCTCAAGGCCTCATCCAACCTGGTACTGAACACCTTCAGGGAGGTTGTGGAGCACAGAATGTTATCGATCCCATTCTGTGCTTCTGTGCTCCACAACCTCCCTGGGCAACCTGTGCCAGTGTCTCACCACCCTCACTGCAAACAACTTCTTCCTAACATCCACATTCAATCTCCCCTCTCACACTTCAAACCCATTCCTCCTCCTCCTCTCGTCACAAGACTTTGTCAATAGTCTCTCCCCAGGCTGCAGAACCCCAACTCTTCTCAGCCTGTCCCCATAGTAGAGCTGCTGCAGCCCTCTCAGCATCTTGGTGGCCTCCTCTGGACTGGCTCCAACACTTCCATGTCCTTCTTGTGTTGGGGGCTCCAGAACTTCACCCAGGGCTGCAGGTGGGATCTGAGGAGAGGAGAGCAGAGCCAAGGGGCAGAATCCCCTCCCTTGCCCTGCTGCCCACACTGCTCTTGCTGCAGCCCAGCACAGGGTTTAATTGTTGACACTGCAGTGCTGCAGCATTGTGAGCTGCCCTGTAAAGTCCTGCATGCTCCTTCCTGGTCTCTAAATGCCCTGAATGCTTGAAATGCCTGAAGACTGGAAAGGGGTGGAGGGGTGGAAGGGAGGGTGGTGGGCAGAGAAAGACTACAAATTATTTGTGTGTTGGTGTGAGGACATCTCTCATTTTTGGACATTGCTCATTTTTGTACTGACACTAAAAAAAAGTCTTAATTTACAGTTAAAATAGGATTTAAACATAAAAACCCCTGTCTTCACCAGTAGAGTGAAGGGACCTGCTGAGCCACTTGGATCCTCACAAGTCCATGGCACCAGATGGGCTCCATCCTAGGGTGCTGAGAGAGTTGGCAGAGGAGCTGGCCAGGCCACTCTCCATCCTTTGTCAATAGTCCTGGCTGTTGGTCCACAAAGGTCCCCAAAGACTGGAAGCTTCCAATGTGATCCCATCCACAAGAAGGGCCAGAGGGAGGAACCAGGAAATTCCAGGCCTGTCAGCCTGACCTCAGTGCCAGGCAAGGGCATGAAACAGGTTGTCTTGAGTGCCATCACACAGCACCTACTGCATGGCCAAGGGATCAGGCCCAGCCAGCATGGGTTTAGGAAGGGCAGGTCCTGCCTGACCAACCTGAGCTCCTGATTATGATCAGGTTCCTGCCTGGTGAGTGTGGGGCAGGCTGTGGATGGAGTCTGCCTGGACTGCAGCAAAGCCTTTGGCATTGTCTGCCACAACAAGCTCCTGGTGCAGTTGGCAGCTCCTGGCTTGGACAGATTCACTCTGATATGGGTCAAGATCTGGGCGGAGGGCAGGGCCCAGAGAGTGGTGGTGAATGGTGCCACATCCAGTTGACAGCTGGCACTAGTAGTGTGCCCCAGGGGTCAGAGCTGGGCACAGTCCTGTTCAATCTCTACATTGATGATCTGGATGAGGGGATTGAGTCCAGCAACAGTAAGTTTGCAGATGACACCAAGCTAGGAGCATCTGTGGAGCTGTTGGAGGGCAGCAGAGCCCTGCAGAGGGACCTGGCCAGGCTGGATGGGTGGGCAGAGGCCAATGGGATGAGACTGAACAAGGCCAAGTGCAGGGTACTACACTTTGGCCACAACAACCCCAAGCAGCACTACAGGCTGGGGACAGTGGCTGAGAGCAATCACAAAGAAATGGACCTGGGGGTGCTGGGAGAGAGGAGCTGAAGAGGAGGCAGCAGTGCCCAGGTGGGCAGCAGAGCCAATGGCATCCTGGGCTGGCTCAGGAGCAGTGTGGGCAGCAGGACAAGGGAGGTTCTTCTGCCCCTGTGCTCAGCACTGCTCAGGCCACACCTTGAGTGCTGTGCCCAGGTCTGGGCTACTCAATTCAAGAGAGATGTTGAGGTGCTGGAAGGTGTCCAGAGAAGGGCAGCAAGGCTGGGGAGGGGCCTGGAGCACAGCCGAACGGAGCCGAACACAAGCCTGCCTGGATGGAGCCGAGAGGTGACGAACAGAGCCGAGCTGAGCCGAATGGACGCAAACACCAACAGATCAGGATAGAGCCGAGAGATGACGAACAGAGCCGAGCTGAGCCGAACTGAGCCGAGTCGGGCTGGGCGGAGCCGGAGCAGAACGAGTGAAGCCGGAGCAAGCCGATTCACTCCGGACGGAGCAGTGATGGATGGAGCCGAGCGGGCTGCAGCCGCCGTCCTTTGCGGGGAAAGGAAAACCTCAGGCGTCCACTGAGAGGATTTTTTCCTCTCATGCAAGGGGATTCAGCGAATCAATTAATCAGCAGCAGCGGATCTGAGACACGTTTTAGAACAACTTGTGTAAGTGATGGACTTTGAAACTGCTCCATGTAGAGCTTCCTGTTCGTGTAAATAAAAAGCCAGTCGGAGCGGAGCTGTCGGCGCTTCCCGCGTTCCGCAGCCAGGCTAAGCAGCCTGGAGACTGCAGGGAAGTGTAACTGGAGAACCAATCCTAAATAGTCTCATAGCTAAGAGCAAGTCGGTTTCTAACTGCCCATAAATGCCATTTCATGATCAGAGGGCTGCAGCAGCTCTGCTATGAGGACAGGCTGAGAGAGTTGGGGCTGTGCAGCCTGGAGAGGAGAAGGCTTCGAGGAGACCTTAGAGTGGCTTGGCAGTATCTGAAGGGAGCCTACAGGAAGGCTGGGGAGGGACTATTGACAAGGTCTGGGAATGTCAGGACGAGGGGGAATGGGTTTGAACTGGCAGAGGGGAGATTTAGACTGGATGTTAGGAGGAAGTTCTTTACAGTGAGGGTGGTGAGACACTGGCACAGGTTGCCCAGGGAGGTTGTGGATGCTTCCTCCCTGGAGGTGTTTAAAGCCAGGCTGGATGAGGCCTTGAGCAACCTGCTCTAGTGGGAGGTGTCCCTGCCTATGGCAGGGGGTTGGAGCTGGATGATCCTTGAGGTCCCTTCCAACCTAAACCATTAAATTAAATCATTAAATTTATAGCCGTGACCCTTCCCTCTAAATATTTCTCTATCCCAGATAGGGAAACCTTTTCCCAAGCCCCCACCTTGCCTTTTCCCATCCCGATTCGGGGCCGATTGCCCCAAACGGGCACTCCCAGCTGCAGGCGTTGGTATAGCCCTGCGGTTGCTATGGACTCGGAACTGCGCGTTGCTATGGACGTGGCGCATGCGCTCCGCTGCCAGATGCTCAGCCTCACTGCTGCCGCCCTGTGGCCATGGGCGTGCACTGTTCGTTGTCGCACGCAAACTGAATCGCTCGGTGCTCTCCAAAGGCAGTTTTATCCCCAGGCTGTTTGCAGATTCAGGTTGAGTTTGCCCAGACCAGACCCAGCAGGTGTTTAATATTTGGTACTGTTTCCCAGTATCGTCCAGTGCCTGCCCCAGTGTTACAGTCACACCTACTGCTGCCACTAACACCAAAATTTATTCCCAGTGCTTGCAGTAATGCCCAAATCTCCTTCCCAGTGCTCCCAGTGGCAGTGCAATGTCCTCCCAGTTCCCCCAGTATCACAAACTCTCTTCTTGGTGCTGCTGGTAAGATCAAGTGTTGCCCAGACCCTTCCAGTGCACCCAGTAACACACAATGTCCCCCAGTCCCTCCTGCTGCTCCCAGTACTTTTGAAGTCCTTTCCCAGGGCCCTTAGTAACACCCAGTGCCCTCCAGTCACTCCCACTGCTCACAGTAACTCCAAACTCTCTTCCCAGTACCCCCAGACCTCTCAGTGCCTTCCCAGACTCACCAGTGTTGCCAGTAAGTCCAAAATCTCATTCAAGTGCTCCCAGTAACACTGTGTGCACTCCCAGTCCCTTCTAGTGTTCCCTGTGTGGTTCCAGTGTCCTCCCAATGCTCCTGGTAACTCCAAATTCCCTTCCTAGTGCTCCCAGTGCCCTCCCAGTTCTCCTGGTGCTTCCAGTAACTCCCAGATCTCCTTTCTGTTGCTCACAATGTGACCCAAATGGCCTCCCAGTTCGTCCCAGTATCCCAAAGTCTCTTCCCAGTTCTGGCAGTAACACCAAGTGCTGCCCAGTCTCTGCCAGTGCTCCCAGTAACACACAATGCCTCCCAGTCCTTCCAGTAGTACCTCCCCAGCCTCTCCCAGTTCCCAGTAACTCCAGAATCCTTTCCCATGGCTCCCAGTGATACTCACTGCCCCTCAGTTGCTCCTAGTGTTCCTAGTAACTCCAGAATCCTCTCCCAGTGATTCCCAGTGCCCCTCAGCCTGTCCTGGTGTTCCAGTAACTCCAAAATCCCTTCCCAGTACTCCCAGGCCTCCCAGTGCCTTCTAGACCCACCAGTGCTCCCAGTAACTCCAAAATCTCATCCAAGTCCTCCCAGTAACACTATCTGCACTCCCAGTCCCTCCTAGTGCTCACAGTGTGGCTCCAGCGCTCTCCCAATCCCTCCCACTGCTCCCAGTATGCCCCCAGTGTCCTCCCAGTAACTCCACATTCTCTTCCTAGTGCTCCCAATGCCCTCCCGGTTCTCCTAGTGCTCCCAGTACCCCCCAAATCTCCTTCCCAGTACCTTCCAGTATGACACAGTGGTTCCCAGTGTTCCTATGAGCCAACAAATATCCTTCCCAGTGCTCCAGTGCCCCCCCAGTCCCTCCCACTAACCTCGAAATCCTTTCCCAGTGCTCCCACTAACACCCAGTGCCCTCCAAATCTCTCCCAGTGCTTCCAGTATGGCCCTTGTGCCTTCCCAGTGCTCCAGATAATTCCAAATCCTCTTCCTCGTGCTCCCAGTGCCCTTCCAGTGCTCCCAGTAACCCTCAACTCTCCTTCCCATTGCTCCCAGTGTGGCCCCAGTGTTCACCCAGTTTCTCCCAGTGCTAGCAGTAATATCAAGTGCTGCCCAGTCCCTCCCAGCGCTCCCAATAACATCAAGTGCCCCCCAGTCCCTCCTGGTATTCCCAATAGCTCCAAAATCCCTTCCCATTGTTCCAAGCAATCCTCAGTGACCTCCCAGCGCCCTCAATAGCACTGAAGCCCTCCCAGTCCCTTCCCTCCCTGGTGCTCCCAGTAATCCCCAGATCTCCGTTCCAGTGCTCCCATTGCTCCCAGTGTGGCCCCAGTGTCCTTGCAGTATCCCAAACTCTCTTCCCAGTGTTCCCAGTAATACCAAGGGCTACCCAGTCCTTCCCAATAACTCCCAAATCCCTTCCCAATGTTCCAAGTGATTCGCAGTGACCTCCAGTGACCTCCCAGTGTCCACCCAAATCTCCCACTGCTCCCAGCAAGCTCCAGATCTCTTTCCTGTGCTGCCATTGCTGCCAGTGTGGTCTCAGTGTGCACCCAGTGCCTTCCAGTATCCCAAACTCCCTTCCAAGTGCTCCCAGGAATTTTGGGGATTTTGAGGCCGATTTTTGGTGTACATTTGGGCAGTTTTGGAGACAATATTTGGGGAATAATTTGTGTGGATTTGGGGGCCTACTTTTGGGTGAATTTGGGTGGATTTGGGGGCAATTTCTGGGGTGAATTTGGGCAATTCTGGGGCTGAATCTTGGGATGAATTTGGACAACTTTTTTTGGCTGATGTTTGGGGGCAGTGGAGAGTTCTGGGGCCCATTTTTTGGGTGAATTTCTGCTGTTAAGGTTAGGATTATTGTTAAGGCTGAATTTTGGGGTGCATTTGGGCGATTTTGGGGCTGATTTTAGGGGGGATCGTAGCCGTCATCATGGTAGCGCAATGGCAGGGCAATCTCTCGCTGACTAAGCAGTATGGGTGCGGCAGTGCCGAGCTAGGTCGGAGATGCTTCGGCGTTGGCTAAGCAGTATGGGTGCGGCAGTGCAGAAGGCTTAGGGTTAGGGTCGATTTTGGGGATGATTTTTGGCGACCGATTTTGGGGCTGATTCTTGGGGTGAAATTGGGTGGCTTGCGGCCGATTATTGGGGTGAATTTGCGCGATTTGGAGCCTGCTTTTGGGGGTGAATTTTGGCAAGTTTTGGCTGATTTTTTTGGTGTACATTTGGACCATTTTAGGGTCGATATTTAGGGTGAAGTTGAGGGTTTTGGAGTCGATTTTGAGGGGACCGTGGTCGTCATTGTTGTACCGCGATGGCAGGGCAAAGCGACGTGAGGTAGTAGCTGCTATAAAAGCTCTGCTTTGCATTGAGCCGTGTGGGTGCGGCAGTGCACTATGCTGAGGGTCTGATTCGGACCTGATTATTGGGGTGAAACTGGGGGCTTGTGGCCTATTATTGGGATGAATTTGAGTTATTTGGGGCCCTATTTTGAGTGAGAATTTTGGCGATTTGGGGTTGATTTTTAGTGTACATTTGGCCGATTTTGGGACCGATATTTGGGGAATGATTCATGTGGGTTTGGGGCATATTTTTGGGTGAATTTGGGCTGGTTTGGGGGTGATGTTAGGGGAATAATTCGTGCCAATTTGGGGCCTACTTTGTGCAGTTTGGGGGCAAATGTCTGGGGTGAATCTGGGCAATTCTGGGGCAAACTTTTGGGATAAATTTGGGCAATTTTGTGAGCTGATATTTGGGATAATTTGTGTAGATTCGGGGCCTATTTTTTTGGGTGAATTTGAGCGGGTTTGGGGCTAATTCCTGTGGGAAATTTGGGCAATTTGGGGGCTGATTTTTGAAATTAATTTGGGCGATTTTGGGGCAGTTTTTTGGAGTGAATTTGGGCAATTTTGTGGCAGATTTTGGGGGAATTTGGGCTCTTTTGGGGCTGATTCTGGGGGTGAATTTATGCAATTTTGAGGCTGTTTATTGGGGTGAATATGAGTGATTTGGGGGTTGGTTTTAGGGTGAACTGAGGTGACGTCGGGGGCAATTTTTGGGGTGAGCTTGGGGGGTTTGGAACTGGTTTTAGGGGGTTTGAAGTCATCATCGTGGTACTGCGACAGAAGGGCGATGCAGAGTGAGGTGAGAGCTGTGGCTCAAGCTGGGCACATTCGAGTTTATAAGCTCCAGCAAAGGGCCTAGCCCCAGATTTCTTCTCTCAAAGTGTGAGGTTCCTGGAGATGATCAGACTGATGTACAGAGTGGTGTACAGCTTCCATACATTGGTGGTTGCTGCACCTCTAAGTAATTGTAGCCAAAGAAGTTCCAACTCCTGCAAACTGTTTTGAATGCCAGACTGGTGTTGGCTGCATCATGCTGCCACTGCTGTGCTCTGCTGCAATCTCATTCCTGGATCTGGCAAAAAAAAAAAAAGGCTCCCTAGGGACTGGATCTGTTCTCTGGGGACTGGATCTGTTCCCTGCTGCGTGCGCTTGGCCAGACTGGTGCAGAGGTCCTGACCTCTGTAATTAAGATCCATGTGCAGCAGGAGTTCAGGACATCCACTGCCCTTGAGTGATGTGTCTGTGAGTCCACACATCACACAGGTACTGTCTGTGCCTCTGCTTTTTCCAGGACTCTGGAAACTGCTCCTTCTCTCCAAGTGTTTAACAAGCTGGAAAGAAAGTGCCTTCTCTTAGCTCCAGGGCTCAGCCACACTGAAAAAGGCAAAAGCTGCAGGCCTCTGGGTGTGCTGTGGGGAACACTGAAACTGCTGATGTGGCTGAGTCCTGCCTGTGCCCAGCTCTGACAAACAGCTCTGTCCCAGTTATGGTGGTATGGAGGAGCCAAAGAGGGTCCCTAGACAAAAAGGCCATTGAATGTGATGAACAGGGGTGAGAGATGCATGAGGGGTGGACGAGGGACAGATGGCGATGAGGGATGAAGGATGCATGGGGAGGAGAGATGCATGAGGGACTTGAAGTGACTCTGAGTCACCACAATCTCAATTATTTTGGAAGTGGTGGTAAGAACAAAGACCCCCAAGGAAGCTTTCCACAGGCTGGGAACAAAAGCAGCTGCTCTGTAAAGACACTTTCAAGTTTGCTTGAGGCCTGACCCCTGTAGACAGGAAGGGGAGAGGCCAGGAGCTGCCATGGCTGCTCAGGCCTTTGCTCAGATTGCAGTCCGAGGGCATTTGCTGCCATGTGCAAACCCAAGCTGGTAACCCTCTCACCTGCTGAGGGAGGGCCCAGTGTAAGTATCAGAGACACCAGAGGCCTTTTTGTGTTTGCCAGGGTGGAGCTGTGGTCTTCTTGGCAGGGCTCTTGCATGCTCCCATCTTTGCCAGTAAGTTGCTTTTGCTCCTCACTGCTTTGGCCTCTTGCACAGGAGAGAAAAGGGCTTGCATGGGTGTGTGGTGCCAGGCTGTGCCAGGCTGTGTGCAGGGTGGCTTTCTGTCTGATGCTTCTGTTATGGGCACGGTGTTTGTTTTCTACAGTGCTCCACCATGAGCAGTGGGGAGGATTGGCTGCACTCAGCAGATCATTTGGGGTTTGTCTTGGAGGAAGCTGCTGTGCAGAGCTGTGCCCATGACCTACTTGTGTGAGGCTGCTCCTCTTACCCAAGGTCAGGCTGCAGCCACGTGGAAGCAGAAGAGAGCAGGGCTCTGGTTTCCTGAGGTACACCATGGCTAGAGGCAGCATTTCTTGCAGGGGTTAGCAGCTGGCTGTGCCCCCAGCTCGCCAGGTCCGAGGCTCATGTCCATTTGTTACTCTCTAGAGTCTCTTCCTTGCACTGGAGCTGATTCAGGTCTGCAGGTGCCTGGAGATGTGGTCTGCACCCAGTGCCTTCTCCCAGCTCCAGCTGGAAAGGGGTTGAATTTAAACTGGGGGAATGCTGGGCTTGGTGTCGTGGCTGCAGGTGCTGAGGGGATGAGAGAGGGACCCTGTTTGCAGGGAGGGGCTGCTGCAGGAGGCAGAGCCATTTCCTCCACACTGGGCATGGAGAGTTCCACTTTCACCCACAAGAAACTGAGATCCTTTCAGCTTCCCCACTCTTGTCCTGCCTAGCAGCTCTGAGATGTTTCCTTATGTTGAAATCATCCTGGTGACTTTTCCCCTGGGAGATTAAACAGAGGAATGCTCTGGGGACTTGTTGCCCAAATAATCCAATGAACTGAACACATCAGGACCTGAGGAGGAGCCTGGTCCCTAGGTCTGTTCATCTGCACAGAGAAGGCTTCATTTTCTGAGCCAGGGTGCTGCAGGGGGGCTCAGTTCTGTGGCTGAACTCTGTTTGTCTCTCTTTGGTGCTACCTAAGTTCAGGACTGCTGCAGACTTCAACTTCCCAGGATGTCTGCTGGAAGGGTTGTCAACAACACAGCAAGGAGTCCTGTAAGGAACAGCTCCATTTGTTCATCAGCAAGCAAGCAGCCTGTGGCCTTCAGTTCAGTCTCAGCTGCCCTTGCTGTGCAGCAAGGCTCTGGGAGATGAGCTTCAGCTGGTTTGAGCTGGTAGCTGGAAACAGCTTTGAACTGCACAGCCAAAAGGCTGAGGTTGCTTAGGGCTTTCTCGGTGTGTGGGAGCAGGACTTGTACAGCTCCAGCGCTCGTCTCAGGTGCTTATGTGAACAGCAGGAGCTGCAAAACGAGCACAGCCAAGGCAGGAACTGTCTCACAGGTGGTGACAGCTTGGCGGCTCCAGAGGAAACAGCCTGGAAGAGTAAACGGTGGTGAAAACATCAACAGTGGTAGTAAACAGTGATGGAACCCACAGCCTCAGCCCGCGGGGCTGGGAGCGCAGGGGTTAGCAGTGTCTTCCGACGTGACCATCTAGCTTCGGCCTTGAGCTGAAGGTGAGGAGCACGCAGAGGTCACCACCAGGCGTGGCTGATACACAGCAAATTGCCACCTGGCTTCCTGCTCACTCAGCTCCCTGGGCAGGGCGAGCCGCTGGCAGCAGCTGTGCCCCAGCCGTGAGCGTGCAGCGGCCCTGGGCATCTGCCGGCGCTGCGCAGCCTGGGGGCGCTGCCTGCGCCCTGCGCCCATGCTGCAGGGCAGGTCTGGAGCCGGGGCAGAGCGGAGAGCTTGTGGCGCCTGCTGGGGCCGTGTCTGTGGGTTCGGGGTTTGTATCGTGCTCGGGCTTGAGCCTGAGCCTGCTCTGCATCGCCTGGAGGTGAGGAGTGACCTCCTCGTCCCCGCTCTGCTCTGCAGCCGTTCCTGGCAGTCCTGCCAGCGCGGCTGCTGGGAAGTGCCAGTCCAGCTGCCTGTCCCGGGGGGCAGCTCCTCCCCGCCCAGCCTCCTGGGGCTCTCCAGCCATTCCTCCAGGCTCGATTTCCTTCAAAGCCAGAAGCTGGGATGACTCCGTTGGTGCCATCCCTAACCAAATTGGCTCATATGGTTCAGAGGGTCCCAGAGCGGTATCAGTGCATTTGTGGTGCCACTCTCCTGCGGCCGGGTCCTGATCAGTTTGCATTCCACTCTTCACCCTTTGGCACTCTTGCTCTGAGCTTCTTCCAGAATGTATTTCTCTTGAGTAGCTTCTGTTTGGTCTTTATTATTTATTGCTCCTGTCACTTGTTGCCAAAGCTTCTCTGACTCAAGTCCTCCTGCCCTTCAAACTCCACTGTGTGTCTGGGTCACCTGCTCAGCTTGATGTCCACTGTCAGGTTCCAGAACGCCTCTGCAATATCTGTCTTCTTCTCACTAATGGCAGCTTCACTGTCCCAGTGAGCCTCCAGAAGAGCCAGAACTTCCTTGCCAAGCTTAATTTCCCCTGATATTTGGTTAACACTGTGGTTGTTACCCAAAAAAAGGCTTAAGCTTGAATGCAATCATTGCACCATAGTCACTTTCCTCACAGGTGATGCTGACTGCCCCCCTAAGGTCATGGTGCCGTAAAGAATTCCTTTGCAGTGAGCACAAGGCATTGTCTGACATCATCTTCTCCCCTGTTTAGGAATGTGAGCTGTCCTCCTCCGTCTGGTATGGCAGCTAATGAATTCCCATGGAATTTTGATTTGGCCAGAATGCTACCACTGAGGCCAAACCCATCCTTGCAGTTGCTAACATAGAGGGCAGGGCAGTGGGGAGTGAGTGAAGGTCGTGCACTGGTGTCTGAGGCTGGGATTCTGACCACGTTTGGCTTCTGTGTTGCAGAAAACCTCTCCCCGAGCCTCTTGGCCTCCTGGAGGCAGCAGTGACTGATGAGTCAAATGGAAACTCCAGCGGTGCTGGGGCAGAGGAGGGCCAGTGTGCAGCTGAAGGGCTGTACTAGCACATGTGCAGCTGCTCCAGGCAGCACCCACCTGTGTTTCTCACCCCCCAGCACCACCAGGAGACCGAGTGAGCCACTGCTGTACAGGAGAGCTGCTGCCCTGCAGGCAGAGGGGTTGGAGACCTTGTTCTGCCAGGCTGAGCAGAGCTGGCAGGAGCTGTGCTCCGGTGATGAAGTCTGGCCTGTGAGGTGCTTGTGTCCTCCTCACATGCCATGTGTCACTTCTAGGAGGGGCAGGGAGGAGCCTGTGCAGGTTGGGACAGCTACACACAGGCTGTGATGCTCTCCTCAGCCCAGCAGAAGTGACATGGCCTAAAGTCACATCTCACAGAGTCACAGAAGCATCCAGGTTGGCAAAGCCCCTCAGGAGCACCAAGTCCAACCCAGAGCCCTACTCTACAAGATTCACCTTAAACCATATCCCCAAGCACCACACCCAAACCCCCCTTACACACACCCAGGGTGGGTGACTCCAGCACCTCCCTGGGCAGCTCATCCCAGTCCCTGACCACTCTCTCCAGGAAAACCTTTTCCTAAGGTCCAATCTAAACCTCC
>WAAF01013379.1:88000-141333 GCA_013400475.1 Tricholaema leucomelas
CTGGGCACACTGCTGGCTCACATTCAGCTCCCTGGGCACACTGCTGGCTCACATTCAGCCACCTGGGCACATTGCTGGCTCACATTCAGCTCCCTGGGCACTCTGCTGGCTCACATTCAGCTCCTGCCTATTCCAGCCCCCAGGTCCCTTTCTGCCAGGAGCTCCCCAGCCACCCTGCCCCAGGCAGGACAGCTAACCCTGGAAACAAGCACTGCAAGGGTTCTGCACATGTGTGTCCTGCAAGAGCTCACCAGGGGGACTGTAACTGAACAATCTTCTTGTCACTTGTCCCACTGTTGTCACCACTGTGGCACTGCTGGTGCAGCATCTTCCAGGCTGGAAGGTTCATTCCCTGGAGCTCTCCTCACACTGACTCCCTGGAGCTGTGTGCAGCTCTGCAGAGCTCAGCACAAGAACGACATGAACAGAGCAGAAGCCTCAAAAGGAAGCCCTCTGCTGTGAGACCAGGATGAGAGAGTTGGGGATGTGCAGTCTGGGGAAGAGAAGGCTCCAGGGAGCCCTTCTGGTGGCCTTGCTTAAAGGGCTGAGGAGAAAGCTGGGGACAGACTTTTCAGCAAGGCCTGTTGGGACAGCATGAGGGGGAATAGTTTGAGCTAAAAAAGGGGAGATTTAGAGTAGATGTAAGGAAGGAATTCTTTGCTGTGAGGGTGATGAGACACTGGCCCAGCTGCTCAGACCCATGGGAGATGCCCATTCCTGGCACCATCCAAGGCCATTGTTTGGGGCTCTGAGCACTCTGCTCCACTGCTGGCTGCAGTGGGGGGGGGGATTGGATGAGCTTTTAAGGCCACCCGTTCTGTGATTCTGTGTCAGGAGCCTGGGCTGCAGGGAGGACCAGTTTGGCCAGCACAGCTCAGCTGGTGAGAGCAGGGCCTGGGGAGTGCTCAGGTTTGTACCAGTGCCAGCAGCAAGGGCAGCACCGCAGCCACACAGCAGGGCAAGGAGCAAAGCCTGAGTCATCTCTAGGTCAGGAGAGGTTTTTAGCAGGGGTCTGATGCTGAAGCTGTCCTCCAGGATGTTTTTACCTTCTGCAGAGCTGCAGGTCAGACTCTCTGACTTGCTGCCATGCTCGGGGGCCTGGCACTCCTGCCCAGTGGGGTCCTGCTGCCAGTTGGCATCTGCACACTGAGCAGCTCCCTCCCTGGGAGGCCCTTGAGAGGTGGAGGTGACAGAGCTGCCACTGCAGCCCCTGCCCCGAGGAACGTCTCCATCTCCCAGCTCTGGAAGTGCTCTGCCCCAGCCTGCAGCACAGGAACGACAAAGGGTCACAGAACCACAGAGTGGTAGGAGGTGGAGGGGAGCTCCAGAGGTCATCCAGTCCAGCCCTCCTGCCAGGGCAGGGTCACCCAGGGCAGGGCACACAGGGCCCACATGCAGCTGGGTCTTGAAAGTCTCCAGAGCAGGAGACTCCACAACCTCTCTGGGCAGCCTGCTCCAGGCCTCCAGCACCTTCACACCAAACGAGTTTCTCCTTATGTTGAGGTGGAACCTCCTGGGTTCCAGGTTGTGTCTTCTGCCCCTTGTCCTGTCCCAGGACACCACTGAAAAGATCCTGGCCCAGCCTAGCCACTGCTTCTTGACCCCCACCCTGCAGATACTTACAAACATTGCTCAGATCCCCTCTCAGCCTTCTCTCAGACTGCCCAGCCCCAGGGCTCTCAGCCCTTCCTCATCACACAGATGTTTTGGGCTCTTCAGCATCCTCATAGCCTCTCTTGGACACTCTCAAGTGTTGCCCTATCCCTTTTGATCTGGGAAGCATAGACACAATATTCCAGATGTGGTCTCACCAGGGCAGAGTAGAGAGGGAGGAGAACCTCCCCTGACCTGCTGGCCACACTCTTCTGAATGCACCCCAGGACACCACTGGCCTTGGTGACCACAAAGGCAGAGAGCTGCCCTCCCTGCAGCAGTCTGGCAAACCCTTCTGTGTGACCAAGAGCAGCAGCAGAGCTCAGAGCAGGATCCACCCCCGCCCTGGTCTGCCTGGGTTGGGAGCAGGCTTGCATTTTCCACTGGTAGGGTTGGGGTTTTCTTCTCCCTTCTGTTGCTGGGTCCCTGCAGCCCAGGTCTGCAGGTGCCACAGCAATTCTCTGCCCCTGTGCAGGGTGTGAGGATGGAGATGCAACCCCCTCGTGCTATGGGGAAGTGTTCCTCTAAGCAGAGATCATAGATCAGAATAACCCAGGCTGGGGGGGCTCTTGGGGGAGTCTCTTCTCCAGCCCCAACCCCCCCAAGCAAGAAAGTGAACCCTGATGGAAAGCTCTGCTGAAAACAGAGTACTTAGCAACGACTACCTCTGGCATTCTCTTTCTGACTGTCTGAAGTGCCCTTTCACCCTGCCACCAGTCAGCCACACTGATCCTTCCAAAATCACTGGGAAAGGGAAACGCCGAACAAAATCATTCCAGACAGGTCAGAAGGTTCCCCTGGGGTGGAGCTGGACTGGTTCTGCTTGCACTGTGTGCTGTCTTGCACATGCAGTGTGTGGGAGCACTGCTGTG
Source organism: Tricholaema leucomelas (assembly GCA_013400475.1). NCBI lineage: Eukaryota > Metazoa > Chordata > Aves > Piciformes > Lybiidae > Tricholaema lacrymosa > Tricholaema leucomelas. Next base: position 90,526 of record WAAF01013379.1, read on the forward strand.
ACCACCTCTCTGCACTGCTGGGATGACCTTCAAAGGTCCCTCCGCACCGCAGCCAGTCTGTGAGGCTGTGAGAGCAGCCAGCGGGGCAGGGCGGGTGAGCTGCTCTGGTTCAGGCGGGCTGGAAGGTTGTCTTGAAATGGTTTTCCACAACTGCTTGAGGGAATCAGCTCTGCCGGGATTTACTGATGTCACTTTATCGCCACTGCTGCGGCTGAACCCTGCCTGGCATCCCCTGTGGCAGGGCTGTGCCGCAGCCGCTAGAGAGGGACAGAGACCAGCGCAAGTCCCGGCGCCAGCTTGGGAAGCGGCGAGAGGCTCTGAGCCAGAGGGGCTGCGGAAGCCCGGGGGGGCTGAGGGGAAAACCCAAAGCCCTAAGGGCTCTGCTGCGGATGGGAGAGCTGGAGAGGGCCCGGCCAAGTGGAAGAGGAAATTAGGCGGCTGAAGTGCTTTTTTCCAGGGGGGGGAAATCAGCATTCCCTTCCCAGACGTGCGACTGGGAGGTGCTGGACGGTGCTGGTGTCCCCGGGGTGGCTCATTCAGTGATAATGGCCCAGGGCTGGGAAATGTGGACTCGCTCCCAGCCTTGCCCCTGCCCTAGGGCAGGTCTCAGCACTTTCCTTCTGGATTTTGCCCTGCCAGCCAGGCTGACACTTTCAGTGTCATGTTAAAGGCTGGGCAGGTCAGAGGAGCAGGGAGGGGGGCACCTGGAGAAGGATGTTAAAATCTCACTCCAAAATGCTGGCTTCCTTCAACGAGTTGGGATTTTGGCATCCCAGAGACGTTTGCTTGCAGAAAAAGCTTTTCCCTCCCCTGAAAACCCAGCCCCGTCCTGGAACAAAGGCATCTCCACCAGCAGCTGAAGTGGCTGGGAGGCGGCAGGAAACTCTCACAACAGCTTTAGAGACAGGAACCAAACACACACCCAAGGGCAGGGATGGGGCAAGGCTAGGCCTTATTTAGAGCCAAAAGCCAAGAGCTGGCCATCAACTCAGCCATCTCCTTCTGATGCAGTGGAGGCTGACATCCTTGTTTACTTGGTGAGGGACAGGTCTCTGGCAGCTTTAGCAGAGAAGCTCTTCTGTTTCTACACAGTCCAGAGTGAGCCAGACAGGACACTCTGTGCCTGTTTCCTCCCAGCCAGGCGTGAGTGACTGCTGGAGGAGCCTCTGTCTCTCCCTTCCAGCTGCTGAGCCTCAGACTCAGACAAGGACCTGCCATGGAGGTGGTGAGTCCTGGCCTGGAGGTGGCAAAGATGTGGCCCTTCAGCATGTCCACCTGAAACCTCCCTCACCTGCTCTCTCTGCCTGCCTTCCCTAACAGTCAGACTGGGGGGGGCACATCCAAACAGAACTTTTTTTTCCCCTGGTAATTTTTCATTGAGTTTAAAGCTTGACCAGGGAAACAAAAGGCAAAGCAGGGCTCAGCCCCATGGAACCAGGGCCATCACCTCCCTTCCTCTCCCTCCTCTTTTGTCCAGGCCTTCCTTTGTCCCACACCGTGGTGGGGCAGATGCAGTGGCTGCGGCTGCTGTGGGGACACACTGCCCCCACCCCCCCGGCCCTGCCAGGTCCTCTGCTTGTGGGAAGAGCTGAGTCCAGCCCAAAGCCAAGCCTTAGAGTTGCCCCTCCAGGAGACCCAGTGACACTGGCTGCAGCAGCTGTGAAGCCCATGCAGAGCACAGTTCCCCAGAGCACGTCCAGAGAGAACTGCTGGATGAGAGGTTCAGCAGCGCTCCTCAGCTCCCTGATGCAGGAACCTGTCTGCCCTGAGGAGTTTATGTTCAGATGAGGCTTTCACAGAGCCAAGTGCAGGCTTCACAACTGCCACCCACAGTAATACCTCTTTGTCCTGTGGTCTGAAACTGGGATGGAGGAGCAAAACCTCCTGCTGAGGCCTGAGGGGGTGAAGCAGTGAGCCCCAGCCTCTCCTCTGGGGACCCTCACACCGACAGCAGCATTTTCCACACTGGGTGCTGGAGCCTGACCTGTATCTGTGCCACACAGCAGGCCCCTGGTGGAGATGCTGCAGCCACAGTGGCCTCAAATGCAGCCCCAGGTTGAATTTCCTTCTCTCCTTGCAGATGGAGTTTTCTGCATGTCCATGAAGTTCAGCACTGCGCTGGTCAAAACCGCTCGAGGTGGGGAGGTGGTTGGGATGCTGGAGAACTGCAAGACGAAGGAGAAACACTGTTGAGTGTCCCTGGTGAACATGACCATGAGACTGTGCTCAGCTCTGTGGGGCACCAGGAGCAAGGGCTCAAGGTTGGTTTCTCACAGCTTAGCCTCCTCTGCCGAGCTCAGCTGGGGTTTGAACAGCTGGGTGGGTCCTGCGATATGGGCAGCTTCACCCTGGTGCAGCTAAGCACAGCTGACAGCAAGGTGCAGCAGTGCAGAGTGTATCTGTAGATGTATGCATGTCAAGCAACAGCTATTTATAGCCAGTTGTATGTATTTATATACATATATATCTGCACCCCACACCTGGATACTGACCCCACCACCCCTCTGGCTTCCCCAGCCCTCTGGCTCATAGAATCACAGAATGTTAGGGGTTGGAAAGGAGCTCCAGAGGTCATCCAGTCCAAGCCTCATGCCAAACCAGGGTCACCCAGGGCAGGTCACACAGGAACACATCCAGGTGGGTCTTGAAAGTCTCCAGAGAAGGAGACTCCACAATCTCTTTCAGCAGTCTGTTCCAGCACCTTCACACCAAACAAGTTTCTCCTTATGTTGAGGTGGAACCTCCTGGGTTCTAGTTTGTATCCACTGCCCCTTGTCTTGTTCCAGGACACCACTGAAACAATCTGGACCCTTCTTGCCTCTCACCCTGTAGATACTTATAAACATTGATCAAATTCAGCCTTTTCCTCTCCAGGCTAAACAGCCCCAGGTTGGAAGGAACCCCAGGGATCATTTGGCCCTACCTTTAAAATGTATATATCACATATATATAACAAAATGCTATTAAGTGGCTGTTTGGGGGTTTGGTTTGTTTGGTGTTTGGTTTGGTACACATCAGCACCACAAAGCAGCAAATGGAGGGGAGGACTTCTTAAAAAATACAATGAAGTGAGCAGCAAAAGATTTCTTTTAAAAAACACTGAATCCTGAAGTATGTCCTAAGGTCAGTTCAGCAGAAACTCTGCTCTCCAGTTCCACATCCCTTCGTGCACGTAGGTCTGACCCCCTGACACCTAGCCCCCGGTGTGTCTCCACAACGCTTCTCCTTACAAGCTCTGCCCCACTGCTGCCCTGTCGCAGGGGTGTAAGTACAGCCCAAGGATGGAGGGCAGGTGGAGGGGGTGGCTGGTCCCCTGGGGTGTCCCCAGTGAGGTGCTTCAGGGGATTTTCAAGTCTTTGTTTTGCAAATCTTTGTAGGAAATTGATGTGGGAAGGTGCTCGGGCAGCTGCTCCTCGGGGGATCCCTGCTTGCTTAGGTAAGCACAGCTGCCCGGATCTGGCCGCTCCGGTTCCGGACGCAGACATAGACATTCAGAGGCAGCTCTGAGCTGTTCCCGTTCCTGTGGAGTCGAGCAGGGCAATTGCTGCTCCTGGACCTGGAAGGATAACACAGGAGCAGGTTTTGGGTCACCCTCTGGGCTGGGGACAAAGCCAAGGCAGAGCAGCGTCTGCGGTGGTGCCACAGCCCCGCACCGGGCAAGGGACAACCTGCCCAGGCTGCTGCTGAATCCGGACCTCTGGGCAGCTGCTTACAGAGCTTTTGGCCCTCCATGAAAGCAGACAGATGGATCCTGACAGTGGCTTCCCCCAGCCTGGGATGTGCCATTCCTGCCACCCACCTGCTGGCAATGCAGGAGGAGTGAGAGGCTGTGGGGCAGGGTGGGGCAGGCAGTTTCGGGCCAGAGTGGGCAGACACAAACCCGGGGTGAGTGCAAAGGAAAGCAAATCAAACCACGAAGAGGGAAATAAGCCTTGCCTTGCAGAGGCAGAGAGGGGAGGGACAGCTCACACACACCGGTGGTAAGGGGTAGACGCTGCTGGGAGAAAGCTGCCTTCTTTCTCCCCCACCCGGGTCCAGGGCATCTGCAGAAAGCAGGTGATGAAAAGCCCAGCCGCAGGGTGTGAGGGGCCAGGGTGGGGCAGGGGACCTACTGGGTTTGTGTCCAAAGTGCAGGGAGTCAGAAGGTGGAGAGAAATGTCCGTTCCGGGCAGAAGCTGCCTCCAGCCTCTGTGCCACTCACCGCTACGAGGTGCACACGTTCGGGAGCCGCCGCGTCCTTGCCATCCGGCAGGGCAAGTGCAGGGGGTAGCGGGGCTGGGGAGCGGCAGGTGGGCTCCTGCGAGACCCCCGCCAGACTGTCTGTAGTATATGTAAATGAGAGGAGGCTATTTTTTGAATAAAAGCTGCTTTAGACAGCGTTTGTAGAGACGAATCCTCTGCAAAAGGTTTCGCGGCATTTCACAGGCAATTCGCGGCTCCCTGGGGCTCTGCTGTGCAGCTCCACGGCCCCTCTGCCTGCCCGGGCAGCCCGGGATGTGGTGTGTGGGGATGCAGCCGTCTAGCACGGGCTGGGGGTGAAGGAGCCCAGCTGCTCCCATTTGCGAAGTGTGGAGGAGTCAGAGAGGGAATGTGGCAGGCAGGGATGCTGGGGCAGAGACATCTCCTCCGCAGGCAGCCCCAGGTACTCTGCAGGACTCGCTGCTGCTGAGCCAGGAAGAGGAAGGAAAGGATCCAGAGGATACAAATGACTCCCTCTATCAGTTAACTCAAGGCTGTTGTTGCCTGCCTGCCTGTTCTGGATAATTAACCACCCTTGCACCAGCCAGGCACTGGGGTAGGCACTGGGTTAGAATAGAATCAGAGGGCAGAACTGTTTCAGCTGGAAAAGCTCTCTAAGATCATCCAGTCCAACCCTCAACCCAGCACCACCACGGCCACTAAACCACAGTCCCAAGTGCTGTGGCCACACCTTTCTGGAACACCTCCAGGGATGGGGAGTCCACTACCTCCCTGGGCAGCCTCTGCCAATCTCTGACCACTCCTGCAGCAAAGAAATTTTCCCTCATCTCCAACCTAACACTCCCGTGGCACAATTGCAGGACATTTCCTCTCCTTCTATCACCTGATCCTAGGGAGAAGAAACCAACCCCTACCTGGCTCCAGCCTTCTTTCAGAGAGCTGTAGAGGACAATGAGGTCTCCCCTCGGCCTCCTCCAGACTTGGCAATCCCACTCCACTCAGCATCTCCTCACAGGACTTGTTCTCTAGACTCATAAATTACAAACACCGACTGGGCAAGTAGCCTTTGGCTCATCTCCTGTCGTGCTGCCCTGCAAGCCCTTTGGCTGATGCCTGCGGGGACAGGGGAGCCAGGAGAGAGGGGAAGGTGAGAGCAGAACCCATGCCCGTGGGGCTCCTTTCTTCTGTTCAGCCACATGGCACTAAACAAATGGCAAATAGAGAGCCCAGGTGCACTGTGTCAACACTTCCACCTTCCCCAGCCCAGGTTGTCTGTGACTGGGGAATAAGTGCAAAAGAATTGCCACATGGCACTAAACAAATGGCAAATAGAGAGCCCAGGTGCACTGTGTCAACACTTCCACCTTCCCCAGCCCAGGTTGTCTGTGACTGGGGAATAAGTGCAAAAGAATTGGCTCCATCCCATCACCCAGAGCCCAAAGGGTTCTCGTGATACCGGCACGGAGCAGGACTTAGCACCAAATGCCTTTTAATCCCCGGGAAGCCAGCTGGCTAGTTTTTTTTAAACAAAACCCGTTCTTTCGGTTTGGGTCCTTGTGCTGCTGCTGCTGAGATGCTCTGCTGGAGGCCCGGGGGGCAGCGTGCTCCGTGCTCCCCGGGCTCCCCGGTGCAGGTGTTGCGGTGGGAAGTGTTGGAGACCCGCAGTCTGGGCTAACCCTGCTGTGTGAAGGGTTCCTGGGCACCCTGCCCTGCACGCCTGGCAGGGACGCGGGGCAGGGACACGGGGGAGTGACACGGAGCCCCACTGATGCTCCCGGCTCTGGGCAGTGACCACAGCGTGGGGACAGGGATGCGAAGGGGGCAGGTCCAGCCCGCTGGGCCGTCGGGGCTGCGTTCCCCACACAAAGGTCCTCCCGTTTGTCCCATTAAAGCCATCATTAAAAACCAGTTAGCCTCCTGCGGAGAGCAGACTGACCCCGCCAGGGCCTTGCTGAGGGCGGTGTGGCCGCAGACGCCCCATGTCCCCACCAGCTCGGGAGAGCTGGGGTGAGCTGTCCTCTCCTCCCGCCTGTGTACTGGGTGCCGGGAGCCAGCTTCACACCTTGTTAGCAGGGCAATTAGCTCTCTTTGCCTTCCTGATTGCTCTTGTGCATATTCGACTCCACTCCATCTTTCTAACCAGTTATAAAGGCAGGGTCGGGGAGGGAGGAGGGAGCAGAGCTGAGTCAGGGACCGCAGAGTCATGCTGGGGACCATTCTGCTGCTGCTGGCCCTGGCCAAGCCGACCTGCCCGAGCCCGGCTGGTGCGGGGAGCCGCCGGGCTGAGGCACTGAAGAGGCTGCTGGAAGTCTTTGGCATGGAAGACCCTCCACCCCCTCCGGCACACTTCAAGCAGCCACCCCAGTACATGGTGGATCTATTCAACACTGTTGCCAACGCAGACGGCGTCACCAAGAACCCTGACATCCTGGAGGGCAACACAGTCCGCAGCTTCTTGGATAAAAGTAAGGGGGAGAGGTCCCTGCGGTGCTGGGGATGGGACTGCAGGAAGGGGCCAAGTGTGGCCGGCGAAGGTGCCACCCCTGGTTTGGCTCCACTCTTCAACCCATCCTTCCCTCCAGCTCACAGTGAGAAGATGAGGTTCCTCTTCATCCTCTCCAGCGTGGCCAAGAACGAGAAGATCCTGACAGCAGAGCTGCATCTCTTCCGCCTCTGGCCAAGGGTCACCGACAGGCCCCAAAGGCATCACTTCTGCCAGGTGAGGAGGGGGACAGGAACAGGACAGTTTGAGGATGGTGTCAGGATGGACGTGGGGATGGCGGCAGGATGTGCATGGGAGTGGGGATGGGGTCATGGCCGGTTTGTGCCTGGAGATGTCACTGGCGCCCTGCAGCTGCTCTGCAGGGTGATCTAACCCTGGTGGCTCCTGGTTTGTACAGACACCAGCCAGGACACCCACAGGTTGTGACAGACTCAGGCTGACAACTCCATCTCCCACCCTTTTTGTCCCGAGGTACTTGTCCCAGGTCTTTCCCCTTGGGCAGGACACGCTGGGTGCTGACTGCCCTTTGCTGCCTTCCCCAGGTCACCATCTACCAGGTGCTGCAGAGCCAGGTGGATGCACCAGGAGCGAAGAAGCTGCTGGCAGCCAGACTCGTCCCGCTGCAGGGCTCGGGCTGGGAGGTCTTTGCCATCACACAGGCTGTGAGTTGCTTTTCCTTCGGTTGGGTGGCACAAAAGGAGCCCTGGAGGCTGCTGCAGGAGCTTTTAAAAACTCATTTCACTGCCAGCAGCCTTTCAGTCTCTGGTTCTCTATCTGCGCGGCAGCAACTTGGGGGGGATGCAGCCTCTAGAGGGGGTTAGGAGCCCTGCTGAGAGCCCTGGGAGGCTTCTCTGTCCTGCCTCACACCAGCCCCACTGCTCTACTCCAAAGAAGGGCAACAAAACCGGGGAAGGGTCTGGAAAACAGGGCTGGTGAGGAGCAGCTGAGGGACCTGGGGGTGTTTAGTCTGGAGAAGAGGAAGCTGAGGGAGACCTCATTGCTCTCCACAGCTTCCTGAGAGGAGGCTGCAGGCAGGTGGGGGATGGGCTTTGCTCCCTAGGATCAGGGGATAGAAATGTCCTGAAATTGTGCCAGGGCAGGGTTAGGTTGGAGATGAGGAATTATTTCTTTGCTGCGGGAGTGGTCAGGGATTGGCAGAGGCTGCCCGGGGAGGTAGTGGAGGCCTGGTCCCTGTAGGTGTTTCAGAAAGATGTGGCCATAGCACCTGGGGCTGTGGTTTCAGTGGCCCTGGTGGGGTTGGGTTGCTGCTTGCACTGGATGACTTGGGAGCCTTTTCCAAGCAAAACGATTCTGTGGTTCTATGGTTCCATAGTCCTGGTGCTGGCTCCTGCTCTGTCGTCCAATGTGCTGCTGCCCCTGAGCACCTTCCATGTCTGGGAGATGGAGTGTGGCCATGGGGGGTGTCCCAGTTCACACTGCCCCACTGCTGGCAAGGCACTGGGTCTGCTGGCAGAGCAGCTGCCCTGGAGACACCAGCACTGTGCCCGTCCTGGCTGTGGTGACACTGCTTTGGTTCCCCAGGTGCGAGACTGGACTGAAGATGAACGCAGCAACCAGGGTTTGCTGGTGACAGTCCAGGGCATGGACGGGAGCCCACTTGACCCCCCACCACTGCAGTTTGCATCCAGCATGGACCACCATGACAGCAAGAAGCCCATGCTGGTCCTGTTCACCGACGATGGGCGCCGAGGAGCATCCTTGCCCATGGCTGACTTCCCAGGTGGGTCCCACACACCCTGGCACAGCTCCCTCCATGCCACCATCCCTCATCCTTAGGGTGCTGAGGTGCTGCCTAGACATGATCCCCTTCAAATCTCTTCTGAAGCCAGAAGGAGAGGCCATCTGCTTTATGGTTTGCTCAGTGCAGGGGTGCAGGCTTGCACAGGTAAAGCTGGATTTTGTTTGCCCTGGTGAGGAAGAATAAACTGCAGCAGTCCAGGCTGGGAGGTGACTGCTGGAGAGCAGCCGGGGGAGAGGGACCTGGGAGTGCTGGGGGAGAACATCCATGGCACAGCAATGTGCCCTGGGGGCCATGAGGCCTATGGGAGCCTGGGGGGCATTGAGCAGAGTGTGCCCAGCAGAGCCAGGGAGGTTCTCCTGCCCCTCTGCTCTGCCCTGCTGAGACCTCATCTTGAGCACTGCCTTCAGTTTGGGGCTCCCCAGTTGAAGAGGGTCAGGAACTGCCGGAGAGAGTCCAAGGGAGAGCTCTGAGGATGCTGAGGGGTCTGGAGCACTGCCTGGTGAGGAGACGCTGAGGGACCTGGGGATTTCTGGTCTGAAGAGGAGAAGACTGAGAGGGGATTGAATCAATGTCTATAAATCTCTGAGGCTGGGGTTCAGGAAGCGGGGGACAGGCTCTGCTCACTGCTCCCTGGGATAGGATAAGCAGCAATGGATGGAAGCTGCAGCACAGGAGGTTCCAGCTCAGCACAAGGGGGAACTTTTTGCTGGAAAGGTCCCAGAGCCCTGGCACAGGCTGCCCAGAGAGGTTGTGGAGTCTCCTTCTGTGGAGACCTTCAAGGCCTGTCTGGATGTGTTCCTGTGTGACCTGAGCTGGATTGTATGGTCCTGCTCTGGCAGAAGGGTTGGACTGGATGACCTCTTTGGGTCCCTTCTAACCCCTGACATCCTGTGTGATCCTGTGGTCAGTGTGGCCATGGAGCTATGAGTTTGTCGTCTCCTGATGGCTCTGCTTGTGCCGGTGCCAGTCTGTGACTGAAGGGCTCACTGCACCAGGCAGCCAAGACAAAAACCTGTGGGGAGGGGTCCAGGGCCTGGGGGTGTCTGCACCTCCTTCTCCCTCCTCCCAGGCCCATGTGACGATGATTAATGCATTGCCTGCTCCTCTCTGGCAGATGTGCAGCCTCAGGCTCCCGTGGTCCCTGCCCAGATGCCCGTGCCCAGGCTGGGTGGGCTGCGCAGCACACGCTCCCTGGACCGGCTGCAGCCCTGCCAGAAGCATCCCTTGTCCGTGGACTTCGAGGAGATTGGCTGGTCCGGGTGGATCATCTCCCCCCGGGGGTACAACGCCTACCACTGCAAGGGCTCCTGCCCCTTCCCGCTGGGCGAGAACATGCGGCCCACCAACCACGCCACCGTGCAGTCCATCATCAACGCCCTCAAGCTGAGCGAGGGCGTCAGCAGCCCCTGCTGCGTGCCCGACAAGCTCTACTCCATCAACCTGCTCTACTTCGACGACGACGAGAACGTGGTGCTGAAGCAGTACGACGACATGGTGGCTGGGAGCTGCGGCTGCCACTGAGGCGGGGGAGCAGCAAGAGGGAAGCGCTGCCGCAGGGGAGGCTGCTCCCACTCCCTCTGGAGCATCTCCGCAGGAGTCTCCGTCCCACAAAGCCCTCTAAAAGAGCCCGGGGCAAGCAAAGCAAGGGGGTGCCCAGCTCTGGGTGGCATCAGCACTGCTAGTGCCTGGGAAGGCTCGGGGCCAAGCTGCGATCAAATCGAGTGGAATGAGCCCATGGGACTCGGCAGCAGCTCTGCTTGGGGGTGCCCTGTGTGGGGTGCAGGTCCCCCTGCCCACGCAGAGGCTGCCCACAGGCTGTACCATATGTACATAGCAAGAGCACTAATATATGCCAGACCCTGCCTGCATGGGGTCCTGTAAATGTCTGTACAGTTCTGCGCTGGGTGATGCAAAGTGACTGCAGAGGAACTATTAAAGGTGATGCTCTCCGAGGGGCTGCTGCTGGTGCCAGTGCCTGGGATGGGGCTGGCCGAGGGTGAGCAAACAGCCTGTGGGCACAGGGAGGGTGCTGCAAGGAGAGGAATGAAGATGCAGCCACAGCACGGCCCCTGGGGTCAGGGCAAGGTTTGGATGCTGAGCCCTGTTCCTTGGGAGCCGAATGAGCTCAGGACCCATCAGCCAGCCCACAGTGGGGGCGGGAGGCTAAGAGATCCCAGGCAGGTGGGGACATGTAGGGGAAATGCAGTGATAGTGTTTGGGATTGAGGAGGGATGTAGAAATGCCCCAAAGTGGTGCTGCCAGAGCAACTGGATGTTGGGGAAGGTCAGTTCTGGGTGAAGGTGGCCAGAGGAGGCTGTGCCATGCCTGGGGTGAAGGTTCCTTGTGGAAGAGCTATGGGGTGGAAACCACAGCTGGCCAACCCTGGAGGTAAGGTTGGTGCTGGGGAGTGGGTTTAGGGCCTGAGGTCAGAGGATGGGGTCCTCATTTTGCACCATTTGGCACAGCCCTCTTGTCCCCTGCAGTGCAGGACTCGATGAGAGTGTGGCTGTCCCTGACAGAGGACTCAGCCCCATCCAGCCTCTTTCCAACACTTTCAAAAGCAGCAGCTGAGTTGTGGTTTCAGGCATAAAGGTCACTCCCCAGCAGCTCTTTATCAACAAACCCAGTTTGCAAGTGACCAAATCCCACTCAGGCCTGGGGGGCACTCACCCGAGAGCAGCACCAGCAGTGGTTGGCCCTTCCTCACCACTGCTGTCCCTGCAGGATGAGGCCCTTCTGCCCATCCCATCCAAGGCAGGAGTGAATCCCCACCCAGGAACTCGCTGATTAGATGTGGTTCCACACTGAGGGGCAAACCCTTCCCCTCTGTCCCAGGCTGCCACCAGGATGTGAGCACAGGGCAGAGCCAGCTGCTTCATGCTGAGCACACACAGATGTCTGAGCACCCAGAGCCAGGCACCTCACCCCAAAGCCATCATGCAGACAGGCTCAGCTGCACCCTACAAGAGCCTCAGGGTCCCACCAATGGGCAGGAGAGGTGCTTGTGAGTCCTGGGGAGACATCACCCCTCGGCCCCAGCCCCGGGCTACCAGCAGCACTTTGCTGCATTACACAAAGGCTGTGCAAGCATCCAGGACAATGAGTGGTTGTGACCTGCTTTATTAACTGCCTGTTCCTGGGGGTGCTGTGGCCACCATCTCTGCACCCCCAGAGTGCCTAACGCTTCCCAGCAGCATCCTGAGCCAGGATCATGCCCCTAAGCTGCCAGGGAAGGAAAGGGAAGAAATCTGTTAATCTGGGAAAGAGTTGTGGGATCCTGGGCCACTGCCTGGATGAAGGAGCCTGTGTATGTCCCACCCAGCCCAGGAGCAGCACCTGCACCTGTGTCACACTGGGCTGAGCTCATCATGGGTGCCCAGTTCTACTGTCCACAGAGAGGTGACAGAGTCCAGCCCTGTGCATCTCGCCAGCTGTGTCCTCAGGGTGCCCCATGCCCAGGCCGTGACATCCAGACAACCTGCCTTGGCCACGCAGCCTGCTCCTTAGCTGGTCCTTTACCACCGCTCTGTGCACAGCAGAGCCCAGCAGGTGACTCCGGGGGAGGTCACCACAGCCACTTCATCCCTCCAGCCAGCCCAGGCTGGCAGGGGCACCTGCACGGCAGCAGATTCACCTGGATTCTGCCGGAGCTGTGGCCAGGAGCTGCCGAGGGGTGGCCGGGCTGGAGGGCAGAGCAGGGCAGGGCAGAGGGGTGCCCGGGGGCGGGCGGGAGGTCAGCGCGGGGGGCGGGGGTCGGCCCTGCAGCACTCGGACAGCTTCCGCAGCACTCGCTCCTTCAGCCGGAGCCTGCGGGACAGCTTCAGCGACTGGCTGCTCTCGATCTCGTGTGCCTTCAGCTTGGCGTAGTAGTCAGAAAACTTGTTGTAGAGGATGGAGATGGGCATGCCATTGAGGATGATGCCAAAGGAGATGCAGGCAAACGCCACCATCCTGCCCAGCACCGTGTCGGGCACAGTGTCTCCGTAGCCCACGGTGGAGAGGCTGACCTGGGAGAGGAGGGGAGAGGATAAAATCCCTTCTGAGCAAGCCCAGCAGACGCTGCCTGCTCTTGCTGGGCTCTACTCCCTCCGCCCCTGTGTGGGGCCAGCACCTGGCGATGGCTTGGCCCTTGGCTGCGGCCAGCTCGGCTCTGCCTGCTGCAGCAGCCCACAGGCCGTGCTCGGCTCCCCTGGCTGCACCCAGCGGCTTGGGCAGTTCAAGTCAAGGGCCGGATGAGGCCCCAAGAGCGGAGGCCAGAGGCAAGTCTCCCTGCTCCCTCCTGCCCTTCCCGTGGATCTCCTCACCAGCAGCTGGGCACCACCGAGCTGAAGTGTCCCCAGGAGCCAACCTGTCTGCTGGAGCTTCCTGCCCCCACCGAGCACGGCTCTGGTGCTTCCTGGCCCTAAGCTGCCCATTCCCACAGGAATGAGGCTTCCTGGTCCCTCCCTCCAAGGGAAACGGAGCCACTGGCCCGGAATGCTCCTGGAGGGGAGCAGCACTGCCAGGACAGGGGGTGCTGAGGCAGAGGTCTGGGCTTGGCTGGAGCTGTGCTGACCAGGGCAGGACCTGCCTGTGGTGGCTGAGTGCTCCAGGCTGGTGACTTTGCACTTCCCCAGAGAGAGCTGGATTAGGGGCAGGCTGCCTGTGGTGGCCAAGGGGGATTATAAGAGCAGATCTGTGGGGTCATTAATCTGTAAATCAGTGCCCATCTTGCCCCTGGCTCTCAAGTGCTTTAGCTGCTGCTCCTCTCTGAGCCAATCCCAGGCTGACCACGGCACATCCCAGCCTGTGCCCTCTGCCAGGACAGGGGCTGAGGCATGGTGTGACCATGTCACTGCACCCAGCTCTGCAGCCCTCAATACAGGAAGGACATGGACTGAATGGAGGCCACGAAAATGATCAAAGGGCTGGAGCAGCTCTGCTGTGAGGACAGGCTGAGGGAGCTGGGCTTGGAGAAGAGAAGGCTCTAGGAGACCTAATAATGACTTCCCAGTGCCTGAAGGACACTGTTCTTAAAGGCCTGCAGTGACAGGACCAGGGGCAATGGTTTGAACTGAGAGCAGAGCAGATTGAGTTTGGATGTGAAGAACAAGTTCTGCACCAGGAGGGTAGTGGAACAGTGGAACAGGTTGCCCAAGGAGGTGGCTGAGGCCCCAGCCCTGGAGATACACAAGGTGAGGCTCAACAGAGCTCTGGGCAACCTGATGTAGTTGAGGACATCCCTGCTGACTGCAGGGGGGGTTGGACTGAGTGACCTTTAGAGGTCCCTTCCAACCCAGACCATTCTATGATTCTATGATTTTGTTTCCTTGGTTCTCACATGCAGACCCAGGTCACAGGCTCTGATCCCTTCCTGAGCCCAGCCAGGCTGCAGCGGGGTCCTGGGTGGCTGTCTCATGTCCACCCAACACTTGGTCCCATGACAAAGTTAAAGCCTGGACTGAGTCACACCTCCTTGTCACCAGCTCAGGCCTGGAGGTTCCCAGGCCATCACCTCTGTCCCACCATCCCACCTCTGTCCTATTATCTGACCTCTTTCCCACCATCTGACCTCTGTCCTATTATCTGACCTCTGTCCTATGACCCCACCTCTGTTCCACCATCCCACATCTGTCCCAACATCTCACCTGTCCCACCATCTCACCTCTGTCCCACCATCCCACATCTGTCCCATCATCTCACCTCTGTCCCACCATCCCTCCTGTCCCATCATCTCACCTCTGTCCCACCATCCCACCCAACCAGCTTTTGATTCTCTGAGGAGTCTCTGAACCCCCCAGGTGCCAGGGCAGCCCCTGCCCAGAGCCCCACCACAGCCCTTCCTGGCAGAAGGGGCTCACAGCTTACCGCTGCCCACCACCAGGCGTAGGGGATGCTGGTGAAGCTGGTGCCTGGCACATCGTGTTCCACCGAGTGCATGAGGGCGGAGAAGGTGAAGACCCCCATGGCGATGAAGAGGAAGAGGCAGCAGACCTGCTGGTAGCACTGGCGCATGGTGAAGCCGAAGGCCCGCAGGCCGGTGGAGTGGCGTGCCAGCTTGAGGATGCGGAAGATCCTCATCAGCTTGATGAGCTTGAGGACTTTGCCCAGCTTGCTGACGTTCTCCACCTTGTGCAGCTCCTCGTGGTAGAGCGTGTCTGCCTCGTCCAGGTTTTCAAAGAGGACCTGGATGTAGAAGGGCAGGATGGCCACCAGGTCCACCGCGTTGAACGCCGCGCGCAGGAAGTTCTTGAGGCTGGTGGAGGAGATGAGCCGCATGAGGTACTCGGAGGTGAAGAAGATGGCACAGACCATCTCCAGCTGCTCCATCCACACCTTCCCTGTCTTGTGCTGCATCTCCTCCACCGTGCTCAGCGTCATGCTCACGATGGAGATGAGCACAAAGAGGCTCGACATGACAGCGATGATCTTAGCCGCGACCGAGGAGTAGGGGTTCTCGATCAGGTCCCAGACCATGCCCCGAAACCGCCCCAGGAATTTGCCCTTAAAGTGCCTTGCTGAGTCCAGGGGCTCCAGTTCTGCCTCCAGCTCCTTCTCTATTTTCAGGTACTCGCTGAGCTCGTCCTGCTTCTCCTCGAAGAGGATGCGGCAGCAGCGCTGGGTGTACTTCATGTGGATGCCCCAGTACTCGATCTCCTCCACGAAGTTGCTGGGGCACATCTCGTCCATTATCCACAGCACTCCGCTGCGGTAGAAGTGGAAGACGTAGTGGAAGATGGAAGGGTCCCTGTCAAAGAAGTACTCATTCCTCTGCACCGAGTAGTCGTCGCAGAGCTGCAGCTTCTTCATGGGGTCTGTGCAAAGGGCCATCTTGCCCAGCCTGGTGATGGGGTACTGGGCTGCCACCTTGTAGGCGATCTGGAACAGTTTGCCACCCACATTAATGTTGAGCAGGAACTTGTTCCTTTGGATGGGAGCTTTGCTCTCCTCCTGGCCCATATCTGCCACGTTCTGCACGGAGCTCCATCGCTTCACCAGGCTGTCCTGTGCGAAGGGGATGTGGACTTCCTCCTCCTCCGGCGTCCTGTGGCGGCAGCCCTGCCGGTCCCCGATCTTGAGGCTGGCCGAGAGACTGGCACGTCTCGCTGCCAGCTGCCTCATGGTGCCCGGCTCTGAGGCCCAGATTCCTGCTATGGGCTGGGGGATGGCAGCTCTGGCTCCATGGGAATGCTGCCGCCGGCTGCACAGCGATGGGAGAAGTGCTGTGGACTCAGAGGAGCAGTGGTGAGCTGCTGCCCAAGGGGCACTGGCTGTGTCATGGTGCCATGTGGCACCTGCCAGGGTCCCAAAGCCGATTGCTGATCAGATTGTGATTTGCACCCAGAGTCGGAGGCGGCCAAGTGTCGGCTCCTTAAGACCATAATGAGCTTGAGGCACCCTTTATGTAAGGGACTATTTCCAGCCTGCACCTCTCCTCCCCTGGGCTGCTCTCATTAGCTGTTTGCTCTTGCATGCCACCCTCTTTCCAAGCAGGGCATCCACGATGGCAAGTTGAAAGGGAGCAGGGGCTTGCCTTGATGTGACCCTGACAGCCTCCCTTGGCAGCACAGGGACGGGCAGGATTCCACCAGCTTTGTACCCCCACGGCAGATGCTGCTCTTGGCAGTGGCCACTCCTTAAGCAGCTGCCCCTGCCCCATCAGCTGTCGCAGGGCAGGGCAGGGAAGTGGCTGTCACCTCCCAGCTGAGCCCTCAGCACCCAGACTGACAGGGGAAGAGGTGAAGGAACCATCTGACCCTTCACTCAGTGCCTGAGCAGATCCCCAGCGTGACAGTTGCTCCTGCACCACTGCCCTGAGCCACCTGCTCACCACAGCAGCCTTCAGCAGTGCTCCCACCGGCAGGGCAGGAAGGTGGAAGGGGACACTGGAAATGCAAACGTGCAGCCAAAATCCCCTGAGCTAGAGAGAGAAGGAAACAATCTTTTGGAGCTGCAAGTTAAAAGGAGAACCAAAACTAAACATCTGGGACACAACCTGAGCTCAGCATGTAGAGCACCACAACGATTTCCACGAATTGATGTAGCCAAGCAGAGGGACCTGGAGCACAAAGCTGCTCCCAGGCCAGAAAGCAGCTCAGGCTCCACCACCATTGAAGTCCCTGAGCCTGCAGATTAGGACAACAAAAATGCTTCTGGCCCACGACAGGAGGAGGGAAGCTGCTGTCACAAACACAGCCCCAGGTTCTGGCACAAGACCCACAAGAAAAATAAACATTTCTGTCAGCCCTGGAACAGCTCAGGGATCAGTGAGCAAAACCTGCAGGAGCTTGCAGGGGGAAGGGGCTGAGACTGCTCAGTGTGACCCCAGCCCTGCTCCCTGACCACACAGAGCAAGGGGCTCTGCCCTGTGTCACAGAATAGGACATGTCAGCTCAACAGCTCCAGCTAAGAGGATGATCTGGGACAGGCTGCTGACAGCTGACCTCTGCCACATGGACCTGACAGCACAAGCAGCTCTATCAGCCCTGCCTCAGCCCTTTCCTGCTGGGATCACCTTCCCACCCTGCTGCATGCCCCTCTCCTTTCACTTGCTCTGATGAAGAAGGAACAAACTCAGACATTCTGAGATTTCTCAGGTTGTTCTTGGCTAAGTTTCCCTTGTCATGTTCTGCACCTCTTGGTGCCAGCAGTAGCTGTTTCTTGTCCCCACACACTCTGCTCCCTTCATTTTTCCTGTCACTCTGCTCCCTTCATTTCATTTTTATGTCACTCTGCTCCCTTCATTTTTATGTCACTCTGCTCCCTTCATTTTTCCTGTCACTCTGCTCCCTTCATTTCATTTTCCTGTCACTTTGCTCCCTTCATTTCATTTTCCTGTCACTCTGCTCCCTTCATTTCATTTTCCTGTCACTCTGCTCCCTTCATTTCATTTTTATGTCACTCTGCTCCCTTCATTTCATTTTTATGTCACTTTGCTCCCTTCATTCCACGTTTTCTGACACGTGGTGTAGTCACTCCAGTCCCAGGCAGGCACAGCAGCACTTGCTTTCCCTACCTGCCCCCGGCAGCCCACCCACCACCTTTGCAGGCTGTGAGAATCCAAAGGTGATGCAGCCTCCATCCTCCCAGCTACAGAATTTAAGCAAGTGGATAACTCTAAGGAAAAAAAAAAACTGCATCAGTCGTTGGTTTCAGATTCTTTATTCCCCTCTGTGCTTCCCCAACAGCTCTCTCCACTCATCCCTGTGGGAACAGGAGCAAGGTTGTGTGCACCCCTGCAAGGGACCTCTTGGGTTGGAACTAAAAAATAGCAGCACTGGAGGAACTCAGAGCTCCCAGCACACGGAGCAGTCCCTGGTGGGGCTCATCAGCACACCCACACCAGCCAGCAGGTGAAGGCTCCTGCTTGGCAAGGCAAAGCCTCTCCTTTAAGGCACAGAGCTCAGCAGCCTGGGCAGCAGCTTTTTAGCATCTGTGCACTTGGTGAAGCTGTGCAAGGAGCATGTGGCCAGCACTGACCTGGAGGCACAGGTCAGTAATCCGCTTCCCCCACTGTCAGCTCTCCTGAGAAGTGCACAGCATGGAGCTGCTCAGGGAGCTGCAGAGGCTCCAGTGCACAGACCATGTTTGATCCAAGACTGCAAGCTGAAAGCAAACAAACGAACCCAAACAACAAAACCAAACACTCCAAACCTTACAGAAACACAGAACGGTTTGGGTGGGAAGGGACCTTTAAAAGTCATCTATTTCCAACCCCCCCTGCAGCCAGCAGGGACATCTGCAACTAGAGCAATTTACTCAGAGCCCTTCCAACCTCCCCTCAAATGTCTCCAGGGATGGGGCATTTACCACTCGTTTGGGCAACCTGGGCTAGGGTCTCAGACCCCTCAGTGGCAAAGATTTCTTCCTCATGTCCAATCTTTACCTACCCCCTTCCAGTTTACAACCATTGTGCCTGGTCCTGTCACTACATGCCCTGGTAAAAAGCCTCTCTCCACCTTTCTTCCAAGCCTCCTTTAATTGCACTTTTAATCACTATTTATGTTACTGAAAAGACACAATAGGATCTCCCCAGAGCCTTCTCTTCCCCACGGATTGCCCCAGCCAAGGCACAGGACCTTGCATGTGACCTTACTGCACTTCATGAGGCTCACACGGGCCCACTCCTCCAGCCTGAAGCCCTCTCTGCCTGGGTCCCATCTCCCAAGCAAATCAACTGCAGCACTCAGCTTGGTGTCACCCAGGAACCTGCTGAGCACTTGACCCCACTGAACCCACCACTGATGAAGACAGCTGCATTGGTCCCAGTACAGACACTTGAGGGACACCACTCAAGTCAGAAGAGTCTTAAGGAAGGCACTTTGAACAGTGTCAGAGAAACAACACCCAGGGCTCAGCACTGGGCTGGGAAGTGCACAGACCTTGCTGGAAGGGAGTGTGAGGAGAAGCTGCTTGCCCCACGCTGACTCTGGGTGGCAGCTTGGCAAGGCCCCAGCAGACAGAAGCTTTTCAATGGTGACCCTCGTGGTTGACCTGTCAGCACATGCTTCCTGCAGGAGGGACTGAGCAGCACCAAAACAGCAGCACAAACAGGCTGGCTGATCCCTGTGGAGTCATTCAGCTCCTGATGAAATGGATGAGGGAGTCCCTGTTCTCTGACAAAATCCAGGGGGAAAAGTGTGGCAGGTGGAAAAAGGTCTCTTGGCTGGAAGTGGAAGGAAACAGTTGAAAGGAAACAGTTGAAAGGAAACAGCAGCACCTAGTGCCTGCCATGTCGTGGAGAGTAAAATCTGCATCCAAGGCCACACTGGTGAGACCTGGCAGCACCAACCCCTAGAGGCAGGAAGGAGGAAGAAAAGTCTGCCACTGCTCTGAGTGCTGATTTCCCTGCACCAGGGAAGGTTCTGTGCTACTTCCAGAGCCAAAGTGGTCCCACCACCTAAGGCCCATTTCTAAGGGGAGCATCCTCTTGTTATTCCAGTGCAACAAGCCAGATTGGAGAGCTTATGTCCGATGAAGTCAGCCTCTGTGGTGAGCAGGAGGGACACCAGGCGAGTGCCATCTCATCACCTCACGGTAAAGAGCCCTGTTACAGGAACAGAAAGACATCTGGCTGTTGACAGGCCTCTGGGAAGGGACTGCTTTGACTGCACTTTGTGCAAAGCTGAGGGAAACAACCCACACCAGAAGATGAGCAGGAGGGCTCAGTGCTCTTGGCAGCACAGGACGGACAGAGACAACACATCACTACCAGAGCAAGCCAGCACCTTCTCACAGGCAAAAGCCTTCAAGCCTGATGACTTGTGAGGAAGGGGAGAGCTCTGCTGCTTCAAGCCACACTGAAACCCCAGGCATGTGGCCAACCAGCAGCAGGAACAGCTGGGAAAAGCTGCTTGCAGAGAGGGAAGCTCTAGAAGCTAGGAACACTGAGCAAGAAGGCATTTCTCCCTCGAGGACACAGAGCATGAGAAACTCACCCTTCAGAGACAGGAACCTGTCTGGCTCTTGTCAGGTATCAGCTGTTCCCTGGATGCTTTTTCAAGACTGAAGATGTCAGATCTGCTTTTTGCTTTGGACAGACCCCACACAGCAATAGAACCCACAGCTACCAGGATACTCAGGAGCACTAGGGAGGAGAGTGCACAAGCAGAGAACCACTCACAGTACTTGGCCTGGACATCAGGGCTGGACTCTGCTGCTCAATAGAGTTAGCCAACAGCCAGAGATCAGCAGCTTCCCTCAAGGATAAGGGACAGAAAGAGGAAAGGAGTTAGTGCCAGGCTGCATGGAATGACCTTTCCAAGGACACACTGCATCCAAGCCAGAGGAATGATTAAGCTGTGGAGTAAGACCTGCCCTAGTCCTCCCAGCCCAGCAAAACCAGCTACTGACACGAGTCTGGAATTACTTCCATCAGGATACTCAATCTATGCCCCAGGCCAGGCCCAGGACCATGTGCAGCATTCTGGGTCTCACATACCTGCAATGACCAAGATCCACAAGTGGCCTTGAGTCCTCGATGGCACAGAGCCCTCAAGCACAGCTGTACCTGAAGTCTCTGCAAGAAAAAGCAAGAAATCAGTCAGGCTTCCCACACACCTCCTGGGCAGTGCCCAAAGCAGTCTCCAACCCACACCTGGCTGGGTGCCCAGCTCAGCTCACCTCAGGAGTGCCAACCCCAAGAGGCCTTTTTCAATTTAGCAGAACCTTATCTGCTGCTACTGTGATTAGCCCACATCAGAGGGGAAAAAAGTCCTGCTGGAAACGTGCAACAGGGAAAGCTGGGAAAATTCCCAGCTGTGGCTGCAGCATCCTAACCTTCCCTCGTGGCACCAGGAAGCCCCAGGTCTGACCTGGATGCAGCACATCTCCACACCTACCAAATGAACTGGTGCAGAGATGAAATGCAAGCACTGCTGCTCATGCCTGCAGCAATACCCCTCCCCTCCACACCCACAGAGCTTCAGCTCCCTATCGCCACAGAAACCCCCTGGGGCTCCAACAGACCTTTCGAGCCCCTCAGCTGGCCAACAGGTCTGTGGCAAGGGAAGCTCCAGAACGACTCGGAGCAGAGCAGCAGACAAGAGTGGGCCTGGGGATGCAGGTGCTGAAGGTCAGCTTGGCAGCTGCTCTGATCCTACTCTTATGGCCCAGAAGTGCTTCCACCATCCATTTCCCTCCTGTCCACCCACTCCTCAAAGATGAGAGGAGCTGGGATGGGTGGATGTGGACTCCATTGTCACTGCCTTGTTGGAAGGAAGCCACAGAACTGCACGTTCTGGAAGAAGCTATTTCAAAGGCGCTTCCCAAGGGAGTCCTGGGGGGGTTTTCATCACCATTTCCACAGGAAGAAGCTCAAGGTGAAGTCAACCTTGCAGCACTTCCTCTGCCCGCAGCATGCTGCCAGCAGCGCAGCAGACTCGGCAAGGCCACCCGCGGCAGTGATGGCTTTACCAGGGTATCACCGGGCTCAGTCTGCCGCTGCCCACCCCCGGCCGTCCGCAGTCTGTATCCTCGGCCCCGTACCTGCGCTGTCGATGGGCAGCACTACCGAGCTCCGCGGCGGGGTCACCCAAGCATCGCCAGGACTCGGCTCCGTCGGAGTCGCCGTCTCACAGCCCCATTCGTCCTCCCCGTCCCTGCAGTCCGGGTACTCATCGCAGCCCCACTCGTCCTCTCCCTCATCGCAGTCCGGGTGCCCATCGCAGCGCCACTCGATCAGGATGCAGGAGCCCGGCTTGCACGGGAAGTGTTCCGGGAGGCAGCCAGAGGCAGGCAGGGAGGCTGCAGGGACGGCCAGAGGGTGAGCCGCGGGGTAGCTGCGGCATTCCCGATCCCCCCAGCCCCAGGGTCCCCCTGCCCCAGGGTCCCCCTGCCCCAGGGTCCCTTCCCGCGCCGCGGGGAGCCGCACGCGAGGGCGTACGCGAGCAGCACCAATGGGAGCGAAGGGCGCGCGCAGGAGCCAATAAGCAGAGCCGAGACACGTGCGAGCTCTCGGCCCCGCCCCCCTCTCACCGTTCCCTGGCGGAGGCGGCGGCAGCGGGACCGGGAGCAGCGCCGGGAACAGCAGCGGGAGCAGGAGCAGGAGCGGGAGCAGCCGCAGCCGCCACCGCCGCCCGGCCATGCGCTGGGCCCAGGCCCCAGGGCCCCTCCGCTGCCCTATAAAGCCGGCCGCGCGCTGGGCGAGCGCATGCGCGCGGGCCTGCCCTGCACCAATGGGATGCGCCGGGGGGCGGGGCGCAGGCGCCAGCCCATGAGGCCCCTCCCGCCGGCGCGCTCCGCCCGCTGGGGCTCACAGCTGCCGCTCTGCCGCCCCCTGGCGGACCGGCCCGCCGCGGCCACTGCCGCCTCCCTTCGGCCACATCCGCAGCCTCCCCGCCGGGCACCGAGGCGGCGCTGCTGCCAGCCGCCCGCGCAATCGCAAAGTAACCACGTTACGCTCCGGCAGCGCAAGCAAACTGGAGTAACTAGCACAGCTCACAGCAGCCACAGCTAGAGCACAGGGGACCTGTTGTTACTGGGGAGAGTTATGCTACAACAGGTGGCTGTAGTGATATGGGGATATGAAGAAATAGGGGGTGACCAAAGGTATATCTATACTAGAAACAAAGAAACAGAATAGGTAATCATATAGAAGCAGAAGTAGATGACTAACAAGGGGAGATGGTCTTAATCATTAACAAAGGATGTATTCTCAAGTAACAATGTAAAAACATTCCAAGGCCAAAGCAAGGAAAAAAAACAAATACTTCACAATGTTATCTGGGATGCAGGAGAAGGACTGAGCAGCACTCGCCATAATCCTATCAGCCAGTATCCATGAGGAGGATAAGCAGAAGACCATCAAGGAGATAGGCTGACAAGGGTACTACAAACCTGCACGGTCATCACATGCCAGCCAGGGGTGAAAAGTACATTGTGATGAAGACTCACAGCCTTCCTCCAATCGACCACTGCCCACATTTGAAGGACCCTTGCCCACAATTTCAGAAGGGAACTACGCAAGCGCAGAGGACTGATGAGATAATTACCATACGAAGCGGGAGCAGGCGGGTTTTAGTGATAAGAATGTATAGGCGTTTCATTAATATGCATGGATTCAGTGTATCAATGTGGGGTGCTTGCTCCTTTGGGGTATGCACGATTTTGGAGGAGATATCCCCCGTGCATCTTGCGCAATAAACATACCTACTTTATAACTTTCCAGTTATAGAGTCTTTTCCTTACGTCAGTAGCAGTAAGAACGCTGCAGGCCACTTGTCTCCACAAATTCAGAGCATCAGGGCTTTTTTTGGTTAGGGAGCGTTTGGCCAACTCCATCCTGAAGTGGGGTCTCAGCTGTAGCTTACAAATTCAGAGCTTGCATGCATGTACTGTGCTCTTACTCCATCAAGAGAACTCAAAACTGGGGGTAGAGAGTAGAACAGAGGGAATGCAGAGGAGATAACCACAGCTTTAAACACGTTTCTTTATTAGCCAGCAGCAGCTGACGAGCTCCGTGGAGCACCACTGCTGCAAAACCCACCACAGGCCTTCCCTCAGGGTACTGCTTTGTGACAAGCTGTGACCAGCACATCCAGCCTCGTTCGTCCTTGCAGCTCACAAATAAGGCTGGTCTTTAGAAATTTCCCACTTCTTCAGTGGTGGCCCTGGTGTCACTGGTTTTTTCTCAGCTGCTGTCACTGCAGAGCCTGAACTGTGGTAGAGGAAAGGTAGAAAAAACAAAATAGATTAGCAAACAGTATGAAAATGAAGACACGGATTTAACTGGGAGGGCAGGACTAGAGAGGTTCGGTAAGGCAAATTCCAGTCGCTTCCCTCAGTCAAGGGGAGATAGAGACACAAAGAAATAACTCAGCGTTCTTCTACCAACCTTGGCAATCCGACACTGGCAGCTGAGGAGTTCTGCGTCTCTGGTGCAAGTCAAACAAGGCTTAAACCTACTCCACTCGAACAGCGGCAGCAGCGCTGCGGGACCGACAAGCTCAGACCCACCTGCCAGCCTGAGCGCCTGCAGCCAGAGTCCTCTGCTGCGACACGACCACGATGGGCGGGAACGACTCTCGGCGTCCGTCCCGGCTGCAGTAGTAGTTATCGGCGAATTTGTGACTGGGACCCACAGGGAGCCGCGGCGGCGGCTGGGTTCTAGAC
Source organism: Tricholaema leucomelas (assembly GCA_013400475.1). Classification (NCBI taxonomy): domain Eukaryota; kingdom Metazoa; phylum Chordata; class Aves; order Piciformes; family Lybiidae; genus Tricholaema lacrymosa; species Tricholaema leucomelas. Next base: position 114,582 of record WAAF01013379.1, read on the forward strand.
AGACAACGGACCCGGTACGTCAGCTGCGGCTGCCGAGTCTCGGCACCGACGCCGAAACCCGCAGCCCGGCCCGGCCCGGCCGCACCTCTTGGAGATCTCCTCGTAGCGCAGCGCCAGCTTGGCCTGGAGGTTCCGCTGTAAGGCAAGGCGAGAGCGGCTCACGCGACGCCGGGCGCTGCGCAGACCCGCGGGCCGCTGCCCTGCACCGGCGGCTCTACGGAGCCGGCAGCGCGGGGCCCGGTAAGCCCCGCGGGGCCCGGGACCGGCCTTACCCCCGCCAGGAAGTTGCGGAGGCGCTGGATGATGGTCGTGGCCGTCGCCATCTTGGCCGCTGTGAAGGGCAGCGGCCGGCGCGGGGGCTGCCGGGAGCGCGCGGGGCACGCCGGGTCTCGCGAGCGCTGGCGCTATATAAGGCGGCGCGAGCAGGCCGCGGCCCTTCCGCGCGCCGCCATGGACACGAGCCGCGTGCAGCCCATCAAGCTGGCCAGGGTGGGGCGGGGGGCGCCGGGCGGGGGGCGCCGGGACGGGACCGGGACCGGGCGCTGACGCCACCCTCTGCTCTGTCCCCGCAGGTGACGAAGGTGTTGGGCCGGACCGGTTCCCAGGGGCAGTGCACGCAGGTGAGCGGCCGGGCCGGGCCGGGCCTGGTTAGGCAGCGGGGCCCTGAGGCCGGGCCGGGCCGCGCTGAGCTGATACCGTCTGGGCCCGCAGGTGCGTGTGGAGTTCATGGACGATACGAGCCGCTCCATCATCCGCAACGTCAAGGGGCCGGTGCGGGAGGGCGACGTCCTCACTCTGCTGGAGTCGGAGCGTGAGGCGCGGCGGCTGCGCTGAGCCGGTGAGTGCGGAGCCGCCTGGGCTTACGGGCCGGCGGCTGCGGCCTCCCCGGAGCTTCCCGGGCTCTAAGCCGGCGTGATCCCCGCTGCTGTCTTCCAGGTGGTGAATTCTTGTGGCGCTTACTCGGAGCGGCCGGCGGGCTGCTGCTGGGCCGGATGGATGGAGAGGAGCGTGGCGGTGCTGTAACTGCAATAAAGGCTTTTTCCAGTAGCTCCTTGCCTGGATCTCACTCAGTGCGGGTATGCCCCACTCTGACCGGCGCCGTGCTGTGTCCCAGCCCTTGTTCACCTACCTTTTGTCAGTGGGCTCAGCTGAGGGATGAGGGCACAGCCTTCTTACAGCTGGGGTTACACAGCATCCTTTGTCATAATAGTGCTCTGCTCTTGAATTTGCATTCTAAAAAGGCAATTATTTCGGTTGCAGCAGTCTTGATCTGACCTTTAGCTCTTTTCATGTGCGTAACTGGCAAAGTGGCACTGCTAAACTTAGTGGACTTCTGAGGAGCTTAATTACAGATTGGAAGTCCAGCTTTGTACCAGCTTGCAGAGCACCAGCCTGCTGCTTCTGTCTGTCCCCAGCAAACCATTCTGTGAATGCTGCTATAAATATACCTGCTCTTTTCTGGCAGCCACCCACAAACAGTGCTCTCTCCTTAGAGGAGTTAGTAGGTTTGTCTTACTCCTCAGCTTTCCCCACCATCATATGATCATCCAGAAAGGTCTACTGGTTTAAGTTATTGCATAAAGTAAAAATAAGGCTGAAAGGATTAGGAGTGAGCCTGAAAACTGTCACGGTTGAAGGACTGTTTTGTAAGTAGTGGCATTTTCCATTTGGTCAAGAGTGACAGTGGTTTGTGACGTGCTTGAACCGTGTCAGGTCTGCAGCTCCCTGTTTGCGGGGTCTGATGGGAGCGTTGATCTTTTGGTGTGTTCAGGACTTAAGATACTTCAGTGGCAGGTGGAATTGAGAGTTTGGCTGTCCTGAAGCTGAGGAGAGCACTTCTGGAATGGATGTTCACATCACTCAAATTGGGCAGATGGTGAGGGTTGCTCTTGGAGCTGGTATTAAAAGAGCATGGGTTTTCTTCCCTTCTGTAGGTGTTGTGTACTGGTCAGCTCATGGATTCTGTGCTCTGGAGAAAGCTCTTGTCAGTATCTGCTTGTGCTGTTGCTTGATCTAGTGCTTGATAATTGTTTGGGGGTGTTTCAGAGCATTTTATGAGCCTGCACTGCCCTGATTTGTGTGGTGCAGCAATGATCTCTTGAGCTGGCTGTGAGTATAAGAAGCCCACTGTGGAACTCAGTCCTCTGGCTGCTCTTTTTTACCTACAGAGCTTTAGGAATGACCAGAGAGTGTTTGCTATGGAGGCTGTCAGCCCTGAGAGCACTGAATGGCCCAGGCAGGAGGCATCAGCTGTGAGTCAGTGGCCAGACAGAGGTAAACTTAAAACGGGAGTGTCTGAGAGCTGCTGTAGCCCTTCCCAAATGTCCCTGTGGGGTCAGCCCATGAGCATGTGAGGATAGAGCTGACTTTGCATCCCCACACCCAATCTGAAGATTGCCCTTGAATAATGCAGCTTAACACAAGAGCATTGGGGTGTGGCAAAGGGCTCAGTCTAGTCCTGGTGTCCCACTTGGTCCTGTGAAGTGAAACAGGCCAGAAAGCACCGACTGGGACAGTTCAGCTGCAATAAAATGAGCCTGGTGGATGTAGGCAGCTCAGAAACCCGCAGGGGATGCAGAAGCATGCTCAAGGTGAGGGCTGTGCTGGGCTGTCCCTCTGCTGAAGCTGTGCTGGGGCTTTTGAGCCAGACAAGGAGGCAGCAGACTGCTGCTGGCTGTAATAATAATTCGAAACAATGTTTACCTTGTTTTATTTATATCTTAAAAATAGACATCAGTATTAAAATATCAGTAAACAAACCTGTGAGACCAAAGCAGTGAGTACAGAATACATAGAGCAGTGTAGTAGAGAGTGGCTGTGAGCATTGTGGAGTAACTTCAGTGCCAAGCTGAAGCTGTCCACTGTGAGGATTGCAGTGTGCAGCCCACAACAAGTTTCTTGGGGAGCATTTCCCAGCATGGCCCAGACCAGGCCTGGGTGGGACAGGAGCACTGCAGGGGGAGGCTGGGCCACGGAGCAGAAGTGGAGGCTGCAACACGCATTGCCTTTGTGGAGGCTTCAGAGCAGAGCTGACTTCACATGCAGAAGCTTTTTTCTCTTCCCTCCTGGTCCTTACCTTGCCTGCTCTCACCCTGCCTGGTGCACACACACACACACACGTCTGTGACATACGCGGCCATCGCTGTGGGCCCTGCGCTTGCTCTCAGCTCTTCCTGCCCATCTTTTTCTCCTGGAGCTATCCTCAGCTGCTCTCCCCACCTTTGGGAAGGGTCTGGGCTCTGGTTGCCTTCACAGTGGCTCTGAGACTTGACTTTCAACAGGTAATTGCTGTCTTTCCCCTGGGACAAGGTCCCTGCTCCCTGCGTTGGGTGTTGGCTGGGCAGTCTCCAGGTCCATGGCTCCTGGCCTCCTCCTGTCAGCTTGCCCAGAAGTTGTGCTCCTGCTCAGCAGAGACATCCCCAAGTGTCTCAGGTTGAACTCCATGCTTTGACTAAGCAATTTATGGCTGGTTTGTTGGGTTTGTTTTTTCACTTTGTGTGCATGTGCTAGAAAAAAATGCAAATTTCAGCCAGGAAAGGACATGCCAGAAAAGGGCAAATTTGCAGTCTGGAACTGCTCCCAGCCCACATGCAAGGCACTTTGCACCAGCTGCTTGTGTCCCCTCTCCCTTGCCTGCTGGGCAGGGCTTCCCCAGGGACACTGAGCCAGTGCTCACCTTCCACAGCCCTGCTCCCTGCCACCAGCTCCACTGCCCCTGCAGCTGCCAGGGGCTGCTAAGAGAGCGGAAACCAGCTGGCAGTGCTGCTGCGTTAGTGTCTGGGTGTTCCAGTGAGTTAGGGACTCACAGAGGGCTCGGACAGCACAGCTCCAGTGGTCATAGCAGGGAGCAGGGGATGGTGCATACCCCCACCCCGAGGTCTCTTGATGCTTGGCATCTCTGTCACTTAGTGGAGCAAAGTGGCCGTGCATGGGCTGCTTCCAGCAGTGCAGACAGGCAGGTGAGGCCCAGGGGTGATGCCTGCTCTAGGTGACAGGAGGGTTGAAGCATCTGCAGTGCAGGGAGCAGTTCAGCACACACAGGAGTGGTAGGTGAGGGGACATCAGTCACAGTGCTGATGGTGGCTGACTGGCACACGACTGGATCCCAGGGTCCCTAATCTGGTTTCTTGGGGCTCCCAGGGCTCTTCAGGGCTGTTGGTGATATGCCCTGCTGTAGAGAGAGCAGTCACAGAATGCTACCAGAGATCCCTCCAGTGACTCCTGCTCAGGACCAGCCAGGCTGGGTCCCTGCTTCTGGGTATGCAGTGAGTGTGTGGCACCTCTCCCTGCAACCCCTTCCTGGAGAGAGCACTGTGTGCCACAGCACTGTCCCCTCCCAAGGAGCCACCTGCCCACCGGTGCAGCTGAGCCGCGGTGCAGTGCCACATCTGCAGGGGACAGGGCAGGAGCTGGGCGGGGTGGGGCTGAGGTACTCACAGGTGGCTGCGCCTTGGTGCCATTGAGGTGGGCATAGAGCAGCACGGCGATGTCGCTGTGCCCGGCCTCCAGCGCGATGGCCACGGCATTGTTCCCGTCCTGAAAGGGAAGGGAGGGCACTTGGGAAGAGGCCTGGGGACAGGCCGCGGGGTGGGCAGGTGTCCGTGGGCCGCGGTGGCAGAGGCTTACGCTGTCGGTGAGGGAGACGTCGCAGGCAGGCTGGGCCAGCAGCAGCTGCACGGTCTGGGCGCGGCCGTGCTCGCAGGCGCACATCAGCGCGGTGGAGCCCTCCTCGTCCTGCAGGTTGACGTCGGCGCCGCAGGCCAGCAGGGCAGCTACCATCTCCTGCCGGCCGTGGCTGACGGCCAGCATCAGGGCCGTCTGGCCAGCCTGCAGTGCAAGGGACACTGCCAGGCTGCTCCTGCCCTGGCTCTGCCACCCACCCTTCTGCTGCCCCAGGGAGGGACTGCTCCTGTCCCTGGTGCCCAGTTTCTGAGCACCTCCCTGACTAGAGCCCCGACACCAGGCAGAAGGAGTTCCTAACATGATGCCCTCTGCATGTACTAGCCCCTTTAGGCTTTGGACTCATGGTCCTGCCCTTGGAGGACCAGAGCATGGCCCTGGCAGTTGATTAGGGGTCAGAAGACCAGGTAAGGATGGTGGCCCCAAGCCCACACCAACCTGGCTGGCCTTGGCGTTGACATTGCCCATGCTGAAGAGCCTCCTGACCACGTTCATGTCATCCTCCTGCTCGACGGCTGCCAGCGCTGCCAGCATGAGAGCTGTGTAGCCAGCTTTGTTCTGGTGGTCCACATTACAGACCCCTGTGGGATGGGCAGAGCAGGGGGCTCAGGAGGCATGGATGAGCCATGCCTGGCCCCTGCCCTGAGCTGTCCTATAGCCCCACAGGCACAGACTTGCTGACAGGGTCCCCCTGTCAAATCTGGGCTCCCAAAGGGCTGCAATGGCTGCCCAGATTCCTCTGCACCTGTGGATGAACACAGCCCAGGGCAGCTCTCCCTGCCTCTCTGCTGCCAGCACCATCTCATCGTGCCTGGCATAGCCAGGACATGGTCTGGGGTACAGAGAGGGATGGTATCATTGCTGGGGCTTGGGCACTGACCGGTGTCCAGCAGCAGCTGCACAATGTGGAAGTTGGAGTGGGAGACGCTGTAGTGCAGAGCTGTGTTGCCATTCCCATCGGCCAAGTTCACCACGTGGGCCAGGAGAGCAGGGGAGACCTCAGCAAAGGCCAGCAGGTGGTTGGCAACTGTGTCAGGGCTGGACGACTTCTGGCTGGACAGGCGGAACCACTCCTGCAGGACCAGGCTGCTGCTGGCAAGCTGTGGGCAGTGAGTGGGGCTGAGCTGGGCACTGCAGCTTTTCCTCAGCCTCTGCATGCCCCACACCTCCCTGAACCCACCCCTTCCCCTGCACCCACCCTGCTGCCGCTAGCCCCATCAGGGAGCAGCAACCCTTCAGAGGAGGGGTTTGGGAGAAGGCAGGAAACCCTAAGTCCATGCTGGGATGGCCCAAGCTGAGTCTGTGTGAGTTTGGATGTCTGAAGCCAGAGGCTGTGTTCTGGGGGAAGATGCTGAGCTGAGCTTTGCCTTGCCCATTTTTGGGGCGAGTCAGTCCCCTGGCAGGGACTGGGTGAGCAGTCCCACCCACAGCACCCCACTCACCACCTCTTTGCTCTTGGTGGCGCCAGGATGGCCCAGGTGTGTCTTGACAATGAGGCAGGCCTCCCGCATCCTGGGGCTCAGCTCAAACCTGGGGAGAGCAGGAGGGTGTCTGTGCTGCAGGCCTGTGCTGCCCCACCACAGCCTCCCCAGCCAGGGCACCCTCAGGCTGCTGCAGAGGTTTGGCTCCTCTCCCCCAGGCCCATGGGCTCTGTGGGCTCCCCATGCTGCAACATCCAGCTTGGTGGAGGCACCTTGGCAGCTTCAGCCTCTGCAAAGCTGTGCTGAGCCAGGCCTTACCCGGGTGTGCTCGGGCAGGATTTACCCAGTTTTAGGCCAAATAATTTGCCTTTTGTTGAAAAATGCCATTAAAGGGCTGCTGGGGTTATTTTTAGCCCACTCCAAACTATCTTCTCCAGCAAAGAGGCATCTGAGGCCTTGCTCTCATCCTCTCCTTGGCAGACCCAAGAAGCTGGCAGGATTTTTTTGCAGGAGATGGAAATGCCTCTCATCGGCTGCACCAAAAGCAGGGCAGAGGAGTGGGCAGGGCTGGTGCCAGCCCATTGCTCCCAGCTGCACGCTGTGAGGGAGCCTTCTTCACTGGGCACTTACTTCTCCTTCACCTCGGAGGGCTCCAGCAGGGTCACTCCACCCCTCTCACACTCCTGTCCTGGCTCGTGCTCGCCCTCCCCAGCCTCCTCGTCCGAGGTTTCTGTGTCCTCCTGCTCCTCGCTGTCGGAGCTGTCAGCCGAAGCCTTCTCAGAGGAGCTGTCCTCCTCCTCGCTGGAGGTGCTCTCGTACCTGCACAAAGGGAAGATGCTCGGTGGTAACACAGCACCTGGCCGGTCCCCTCCAAGACCCCATTGTCACTGCTGCACAGCACAGGGTGGGGATGCTGGGGGCCAGGGCTGCTGCAGGAGGGCAGGGGGGGCCCTTGGCACGTACTCCCCGTTCAGCACGCCCACGAACTGCAGGCTCTTCTTGCTGCCCTCGGCCTCGCTCCGGGGGGCGCCGTCCCTCTTCTTCATGATGGACTTCAGGGCTCCTGGGGTAGAGATGGGTGTCGGGAGCCAGCGAGCGGGCACCTCCCCGTGCCGGCCCTGCAGGTGCTGTCCCCATTAGCCCCCCCTCTCCCTTTCCACAGGAATGTCCCATCCCAAACCTTGCTGTCACCCCGGTGCTGCCTTACCGGCTGCAGGGCTCGGAGCGGCTTTGCCATCCCGCACTGGAGATGGGTCACAGCCACTGGGCGGCATCTCTGGCGTGGCTGCCCTGGGGGCCAGGCACATCCCCTCCACTTCTCCTGCATCCTGCGCCGAGGAGACACTCGGGACGTGGTCTGCACCTGGCTCTGTCTCCTTGCTTGCCGGGACGCCGCTGCCCACGTCGGTCTGGCTGCCCTTATCTTCACACCCGGCCACCGAATCGGGTCCGACGGCCACGTCGCACCCCTCGGGGCGGCAGCTCACCCCGACGCAGGCGGTCGGTGGGCAGCACTCCACGCCTGCCTCTGCCGTCTGCAGGGTGTCACCGGCCGCCCGGCTCTGCGTCGCCACCGCCGCCTCCACCAGCGCCTCGGCCACCTGCGGCTTGGCTGTCACTTCCTTGTCCGCCCGCCCGTGGGGCCGGCGGGAGCACACCTCCAGCCGCAGCTCCTCCAGCTCCCGCGTAGCCTCCTGCAGGTGCCCTTCCATCAGCGCGATCACCTCCTTCTGGTGCCCCACGGTCTGCTGCAGCAGCTCCAGCTCCTGCTCTGCCTCGCTGGACAGTCCCAGCGAGGACTCCAGCACCCAGACGGCTGCGTCCTTGCGCTCCCTCTCGCTGCCATCCGGCACATCGCTGCCCTCCTGCTGGGACCGGTAGTAGAAGACCACATCAGCCATGGCCCGGTCCTCACCCACCGCCACGGAGCGGCACGGCCTCTCGCCGGCCCTAGGGCTCCTGCTCGGCCAAGCCCTGCCACCCCTCTCTGGCACTGCCAGCTTCTCCGTCAGCTTCCTCAGCTCCGCGATCTTGCTCGTCCGCCCCTTTGCTGGCTCCACTTCACCCTCCAGCCCTGCGCGGGGTGGCTCCTCACCCCCTGCCACTGCCTCGGAGCCAGAGGGGTGGCCGAACGCCTCGGCAGGCTCTGCCGACAGCTTCTCCATCAGCTTCGCCTTCTCCCTCTTCAGCTCGCAGATCTGTGTCTCCAGGAGGGGGATGACTTTCACCTGCTCCTCCAGGTCCCGCAGCTGCCGCAGGGCTGCGGCCATCTGCTCCCGCACGTGGTGCAGTGGTGCAGTGCTGAGCCCTGCCGCCGGTGTGCTGCGCCCCGAGCTGCCAGGGCTCACCCGGCCCCAGCCCACCTGGCCCTCGGTGCCCACCGGCATCCAGGGGAGCGGCTGACTCAGGGCGCCCGGCAGGCCGCTGCGGGAGGGACCACTGATGTCCTGCAAGTGGCCTTGCTCCTGCTCCAGCCTCCTGCTTGTCTCCAACAGAGTCTTCTCCACCCGCGGGTTTCGCACAAGGCACTTGCGGGTGGGAGGTGGGAGCAGCCGCACCGGCAGTGGTGGCGAGACGGGGTGGGAGGTTGGCTTGCTTGGGGGCCCCCGGCCGTGCGGGGACAGCAGCAGAGCTGTCCTTCCGTCCTCGCTGGCCGCGGAGGTGAGGGACTCGGTAGAGGTCCAGGCGCTGGCATGGCTGCTGGGGCTGCGCAGGGCGCTGGGCGGCTGCCGAGCCCCTTTTGCCCTGCGTGGCACTTTCTTGAGCGTTTGGCCACTTTCGATGTCATCAACGTACTTGAGGAAGTCCAGGTCCAGGAGGAAGCCGTAGGGAGTCTCCACCGAATAGGAGCTCTTCTCCCCATCGTCCTGGTCCCGGTACAAGAACGGGCCCCCGAGATCTGCAGGAGGAGGAGGGAAGGTTAGGCAGAGACATGATGGGAACAGGAAGGCTTTTCCACTGGGATCTGCAGCACCCCGCCCCCAACGGGATGCTGCTGGCAATGGACCCAACATCTCTGGCACCCTCAGTGTTGTTAGGTGTCACAGGGCACTCACTTTGTGCCAAGGTTGGTGCTGGCATGAAGAAACCCATTGGGATGGGACAGTTCAGTCCTGCCACTTCCCTCAGTCTCCTTCTGCTGTCCCTGCCCGGTGACAACCCCAGTCCCTTTACCTGGGAGGTTCTGGTTCAGGGGTGCAGGCTGAGCCATCTTCTCCCCAGGACGTGGCTGGCCAGGGGATCATCAACCTGCAACAACAGGGCCATGTCCAGTGAAACTTAGCAAACAGGGGCCACTGAGTCCCTCGCAGCCACAAACCTGTGTCCCCTGGCCGGGGGACACCCACAGCCACCACCACCATGTGCCGGGCCCCCTCCGCCGGCTCTGGCGGCGGAGCTGCGGGGCTGCAGCCGGGCGGGTGAGGGCGGCGCTGCCTGCGGGGCTGTGGCTGTTTGTGCATTCAAGGAATGCTTGGGCTGTGGCGGCCGTGGCCGCTCGCTGCCAGCTCCAAGGGTGCAGAACCGTGAGTCAGAGCCCGGCTGTGCTGAGGGAAGGAGTGGAAAGAAAAGAGGCAGTAGAGAAGTTTGCTTTGGATGGAGGGAACTGATGCGTTTGCAAAGCCACCTGACAGCAGGCAGCCGCCAGCACCCCTTGGTCACTGGGTGACGTGGCTGCCCTCCCTACAAGGGCTGAGCAGGGCCACGGTGCCCTGTGCTACCCATCCCTGTCCCAGCAGTGTCTTGAGGGTCAGTAAGCCCCCAGGAGGGTCCTGGCTGCCTTTCCCTGTTGGTAACAGGGGATAAGACACGGTGGGAGAAATTAAATGGGAACCTAGGGACGGGCATGCTGGAGGGCAGCCATCGGGATGCAGCTGCAGGCCAGGGCTGAGGTCACAGCTAGGGATGCTGCCAGCTGTAAGCATCTAGATGGGACCTGCCATAACATCTGGCAGCATCTAGGTGCTGGGCCCAGGTTGGAAGTGTTCCTGGCAGGAGCAGGACAGGGGCAAACAGATCCCCAGGGGCACTCACTGCAACTGTGCACAGCATCACCCTCCAGGCACTCACAGGGTGTCCATGTGGCAGGGATGTGGTGGCCCTGCCCATGGGCACAGGTGGCCATGAGGCTGTGCAGCTGTTGGTGGGCAAAGCATTTGGCACCAGGCTATTTCTGGAAGAAAGCAGGGGAGGAGGCATGCTGCAGAGGAAAGGCAGCTCAGGAACAGCCCTAAGGGAAGCCAAGGCTCAGCACTGTCCAGAGCAGGGTGCAGGATCTGGCCGTGGCTGCAGGCAAACATTCACATCCATTCCCAAATCCTCTGCCCATGGCAACCAGAGGATGCAGACTTCCACAGCAGAGATGCTGTGGCCACCCCTATGACATTGGGACAGTGTGACAGTCCCTGCCTTGCACCCACTGCCCATGGTGATGCTGCTCCCCAGCCATGCTGCTGCAGTCACCAGCCTGCAGCTCACCCTGACCACACAACTGCCAGAAGCTGAAGCAGCAGCCATGGCACACCAGGCCAGCACCAGGCAGCACCAGGCCAGGCTCATCCGGACATCCAGGTGACAGGGCAGCCACCTGCTGCCAGCCCCAACACATGGGATCGAGGGGTTTAGGCCAACCAGGCAAGGATGAGACACTTCTTGCCAGTCACCAGGCCAGATCCTGGGGCTCTTCCACTCCTCTGCCAACAGCTGATGCACTCCCAGCTTCCACCTCCCTTGGGAATGTCCCAGCTCCATCACAGCACCACTTACACCTTCCTCCAGACCATCCCAGCTCCATCCCGGCACCACTTCCACCTTCCCTGGGATCATCCCAGCTCCATCCTGGCACCACTTACACCTTCCCTGAGATCATCCCAGCTCCATCCTGGCACTCCACCTTTCCTGTGCCACCAACTCTGTGCCTCAAAGGCTCCATGCACTCCCCCAGCTCATCTAATCCCTCCTGCCTCGGGAAGCTGCCAGCTTCCTCCTCCACAAGGTCCTTAAGCAGCGTCGTGGTGAGGACAAACTTCCCAGCAGGCTTCGTGTGGGCTGTAAATCAAACGGGAGGAAGAGGGAGAGCAGCAGGAGCGGGGCCAGCGGGTGCGTTTCCTCGGGGGAAGCGGCCAGCAGCTCCCTTCCGCTGCCCAGGCAGACATTGTCCTGCCTGGGGCCGTGCCAGGAAACGTTGCCTCTGCCAGGAGCCCTGAGAGAGGTCTTCTGCACTGCTTGTGGCAGAGGCTTCTTCCACCACCACTGCCATGCTGTTCCCTCTGCTGACCCAGGGCTGCACTGCTCCTGCCCTGTGCCACCTCATCCTGCCCCTTTAGCCCGTGCCAGCAGATGCTGTCAACTGCAAGGCTGCACTGCCTGCCTCAAAGTCAGGGGAGATCCTCTCACAGTTCCCCTGTGGCTTTTGGCTGCTTCTTCCTTCACTCAGCTCCAAAACAAAGGGCCAGGCCAGGCAACGGGACCTGCAGGCTCCAAATGATATTGCATACTGCTCTGGAGACCTCGTGGTGGCCAAACCCTGACAGGGTCTCCACATGGTGTGCAAACCTCTCTGGGGACCAGGCGATATGCAAAGTGCTCCTGGGCTGCCCTGGGCTGGGTGGTGAAGTGAGAGGCAGGCTAGACTTGAGCTGGAGAGGATGAGCCATGGAAGCAGAGAGCCCTGTGCAGCAGCAGCAAAAGGGTTAAATCCCCACACCCTCATCCCAGCCACTGCTGGCACCTGCTGGGGCGGCCACACAAAGCCAGCCTTGTCCCCGGCTGGCCGCCACCAGCCGCCACTGGTTCAAAGGGAAGCCGCTCTCCACCTGGGCTGCAGTCCCAGCGGGGAAGACCATGCTGGCCACTTCGGTGCCAGAGCCTGATTTGCAGCGGCTGTGGCTGCTTCCCTGGGCACCAGGCTTAGTGCTGCTGGGGTTGGGCACAGGGACCCCCAGGTGCCAGCTTCCTTTGGATACAAAATGAAACCGCTGCTTCTAGCCCTGCTGTCCCGGCAGAGAAGCAGGGTGGGACCCTGTGAAGGGGAGGAGGAGGTGGTGAAGAAGGATACTGCACAAGGACGCAGTTGTCCCGGTGGAGACAGGGCCTCACTTCACCCTGGGCTTGCACCTCAGTTTCCAGCTCTTGCTGTCTTAATGATGCCAGCACAAGAAACTTGGGCCCAGAACTGGAGCTGCTTGGCTCAATGACAATAAAAAGCCATGTCAGGGATGGGGCAGCCTGGGCAAGTTGGCACAGCTCAGGTACTCTTGAGTACTCATGCCCCAGCCTCAGCCAGCCCCCTGGGACCCTTGGCCTTGTGGTCTTTGAAGCCATCTCTGCTCTGGGCCCACAAGGGCTGGGCTGTAGGGGACAGGCCTGACACAGCTATTTGTAAAGCTCCAGACTTCTTTGGGCCCTCTCCCTCACCAGGGGCACAAGTGGGGCAGTCCCACCCTGGCTTGGCCACACTTGCTTGGCCATGCAGCCTAAGCCACTCCACCAGCATGGCCAGGACTGGACACGGAGAGAGTTCTCATTGGCTCTCCTCCCAAGCCAAAAGAGTGAGGTCATGAGGAATGTGAGAAGAACAGAGTCCAGAGCAGCCCTGGCCAGCACGGCTTGATTTATCTCGGCCAGGCACGCTTCCCTCCAAGCTGTGTGCAGGAGATAAGCCCCAAAGCTCGGGGCTGAGGCTGTCCCAAAGTTAAGGGGAAAACACTGAGCAAGCACAGGGCTTCCTCCACCACCAGTGCCCTGCTGGGATTCAGGCTCCTCACCGCTGCCAGCTGTCACGCGTGCTGCCCCCCGCGGCGTCACCGCCGCTTCTGCGGGTGGGTGCAGGCAGGAGGTGCCCAGGGCTCGCCACACCTTCCAGTCCTGCCCCCATCCTCATGGCTGTACAGTACAGCTCGTGTTCCATGCCACCTGCTGTCCCCACGCCTGCGTGCTCAGGCCACCTCGGCCGCACTGCCCAGGTGCAGGTGAGTGCGCTGCGGCTGAGCCAGAGAGGGGAAGGGAAAGGCTCCTTTCCACTCAACAGCAGCGCTCCAGGGGCGGGTTGTTAGCTCTGGAGCTGCCACTGTCAGCACGGTTGGTTTGAAAGCCATGGGGGCTGCTTGGGCTCTCCAGCACCTCGGGGACCTCCCCAAGCTCCCACAACTCCTGGACAGCAGGCTCATGGGCCATAGGGGGATGTGCTCGCGTGGGGATCTGCCCTCCGTGCCCTGTCACACCTGTACCTCTATAGGGCTCTTCTTTCTCCACCAGGAAACATCTACCGCTGCTCTTGCACCCTCACCACTGCTGCCCACCAGCGCTTCCACCGACCTCTCCCCGATTGTCTCAGAGCTGATGACCACACAGGCAGCTGGCAGAGTTCCCACGGGCTGGGATCGCCCTGCTGCGAGGAGGTGCTGGGGCTGAAGTGGTTCCACTTAGCCCTGGGTACACACACTGCTGGGAACACCCAGAGCCCCGGGCACAGCCCCACGGCGAGCTCCCCATCTGCGCACGGGGAGCGCTCCACAGGCCCCCATGCGCTCTCCCTGTAGCTGCCTAAATTGCCCTGCTACACCCCCAGCCCCGTGGGGCTCCAGCACCTCGGAGTGTCCCCCTGCCCTGCAGCTTCCCAGTGCCCTGCGGCGCTCCACAGCACCCTCAGCCCTGTGGGTCCCTGTACCCTCGGGTGCTCCACAGCACCCCCAGCCCTAACGGGTGCCCACCCTTCTGGGACCCCCCATAGCACTCCCAGCACTCTGCACGCCCTCGCACGTCGGGGCACCGCAGCCCAACCCAGCCCAGCCCCGGAGACCCCCCCGGAGATTCCCCGCCAGCCCGGGTAGGCGGCCCAGCCCGGCCCCGACGGCCCGCAGCCGCCTGCCCCGGTCCAGGCTCCGCTGTGTGCGGGCAAAAGCCCCGCTGCCGGTGCTGCCCGGGCACAGTTCCCGAGGAGAGAGATGCCAGGCCCGCCCCAAGCCAGCACAGTCCCCCAGCGGCGCCTCGGCGGGCCCCGGGCGGCGGCGGCGGCTTCGGGGGCCCCGCCAGGCGCCGCCACCGGGACGAGCCCCCGCCCTGCCGCCGTCCGGAGCCGCCGCTGCTGGCCAGACCGGACCGGACCCCCCCGTCCCATCTCCGCCGCCCCTCACCTCACCGCCCGGGCGTCTGGGCTGCAGCCGGGCCCCAGCGCGGGGTCGCCGTCCCGGGCCCGGCGGCTCTGGGCTGCAGCGCGGCGCCGGGCAGCGCTGCCCGCCGCAGCCCCGGGCCGNCCCCTCCCCCCGGCACTGGGGTCCCGCCGCCCCCCTCTCCTGTGGCTGGGGGCGTCCCTGTCCCCGTGCCCCTCCGGGGTGGGTATCCCCTGTCCCCGTCGCCTCGGGGGAAAGAGGTATCCCATCGAGCTCAGGAAGGGGTTGTCCCCTGCCCTGGTCACCTCGGGGGTCACCCTGAGGAAGGGGTGTCCCTTGTCCCAGTGAGCCCGGGAAGCGAGGTGCCCACTGCCGCAGCCTCTCCAGGGATGGGGAATTCCCTGCCCTGGTTACCTCCGGAGTGGGGTGAGATAATGCTCTGGCTCATCCCCCCGGGCATGGGGATGTCCCTACCCTGCTCACCCTGCCGCGGTCTCTCTGGAGAAAGGGAGATCCCCTGCCCGTGCCACCCTGATGTTGAGGGCATCCTCAGCCCTGAGCTCAGCACTGCTGCGGGCTGGCGAGCTGCGGCTGCCAGAGGGCCAGCTCCCTGCTCCATCCTCCTCACATCACAGCTGTGTCCCCCCAGCCTGCCTGGCCCCTGCAATCTCGCACATCCCACCCGTGCCTGGGAGCCCTGTGCCGCTCGCCTCGCCTGGGCTCCCCGGGCCTGGCCCCGCTGGGTTTTGGCAGCCCTGGCCTGGCTCTGCAGCAGGCTGTTTGTCTCCTTTTCTTGCCAGCTTTCTTCCCCGCCTGCCTCGCACGCCGGTCGCTCAGCGCCGGGGTCTGGGCTGTCCTCCATCCCGCAGGGACCCCTGGCAGTTTCACACTTTAAAGCTTGCCCTCACTAACGGCTCCAGCCCCTTTCAATGCTGAAGACTTTTGCTCCTTTTTCTCCCTTTTTCTGCTGCTGAGCCCCGCGGGTATTTTTTTCCACGGCTGCCTCTTCTGTAAGCACCACTCGCGGGAAGAGCAGGAGGAACAAGCCCTGCTTCCCGGCATCCCGACCAGCTGCTGGCTGCCAGCTTGGGGACTTCCTGGGAAAGGGTCATCATCTGGATGGAAAAACCTTAATAGCCTAATGGATCTACCTACACCGACAGACCTCATCCCTCTCCAACCCATTTACGTACTTGGCCTCTTCAACATCCTGTGGTACTGAACTTGACCATTTCATGCCCTTGTTCTGTCTCCAAAGCAGGTCTAGAATAGCTCTGCTCCTGTCAGAGAATCATAGAATCAGCCAAGTTGGAAGAGAGCTCCAAGCTCCTCCAGCCCAACCTATCCCCCAACCAGACCATGGCACTAAGTGCCCCAGCCAGGCTTGGCTTCAACACCTCCAGGCACAGCCACTCCACCACCTCCCTGGGCAGCCCATTCCAATGCCAATCACTCTCTCTGCCAACAACTTCCTCCTAACATCCAGCCTAGACCTGCCCTGGCACAGCTTGAGGCTGTGTCCCCTTGTTCTGTTGCTGGTTGCCTGGCAGCAGAGCCCAACCCCACCTGGCTACAGCCTCCCTTCAGGGAGCTGCAGACAGCAATGAGCTCTGCCCTGAGCCTCCTCTTCTGCAGGCTGCACACCCCCAGCTCCCTCAGCCTCTCCTCACAGGGCTGTGCTCCAGGCCCCTCCCCAGCCTTGTTGCCCTTCTCTGGACACCTTCCAGCACCTCAACATCTTTCTTAACCTGAGGGGCCTGGAACTGGACACAGCACTCAAGGTGTGGCCTGAGCAGTGCTGAGCACAGGGGCAGAAGAACCTCCCTTGTCCTGCTGCCCACACTGCTCCTGAGCCAGCCCAGGATGCCATTGGCTCTGCTGCCCACCTGGGCACTGCTGCCTCCTCTTCAGCTCCTCTCTACCAGCACTCCCAGGTCCCTTTCTTCCTGGCTGCTCTCAGCCACTCTGTCCCCAGCCTGTAGCTGCTTGGGATTGTCATAGCCAAGGTGTAGAACCCTGCACTTGGCCTCGTTTAATCTCATCCCATTGGCCTCTGCCCGCCCACCCAGCCTGGCCAGGTCCCTCTGCAGGGCTCTCCTACCCTCCAACAGATCCACACCTCCTCCTAATTTGGTGTCAATTCACTACCTGCCTGGCAGAGAAATTGGCCTCTCCTTCCTTTCTCTGCAGCCTGCTCCTACATCCAGATCTGGAATGTAAAGTCTGGCACAGTGAGCAAAGTCCCACTGGTGTCTGCCTGCTGGCTGTGTCACAGAGATTATGCCCTGTGTCCCAGCTCAGAGCCTCACAAAGGACACACAGTCAGGTCCTTTGATCTCCTTCTTTGAAACCCGACAAAACTGTCACCTGCCACCACACTGCAGTTCCTGTTTTCTCCTTGTGAAGGCAGGGAAAAGACCTGGAGGAGCTGGGTTAAAATGAGCCTGGGAAAGAGATGCCATGCCAGCTCTGCAGGTGCCAGACTTTGCCCACAGCACCAGGGCAGAGCTGTGAAGCAGTGCTGAGGGGCCTTGAAACAGAGACCCGAGGCTGCCTAAATGCTGCTGGAACAAAGCACTGTGGCAGCTCAGAGAGAGTTCCACAGCAGCCTTTGAACAAGGGCTGTGGAGTGGCTCCCTGTGCTGCTCAGACTCCCCTGGCTTTAAGCTCTCGTGACCCAGCAGAGCTAACCCCAAGGGACAGTCTCTGCTGCTAACATTCATGGCTTCCTGGGGATGCTCTGCAAAGCTCAAGCACAAAGACATGGCCAGAGGAGTCACAAGGGCCAGGCCATGTCTTAACCCCCAGTAGATCACAGCTGCACTGGGAGGCTGCATGGAGAAAAGCCCTTCCCAAGTCCCGCATGTCAGCCACAGCAGTGCCCTCACCCCGGGCCAGGGATGCTGACCAAGGACTGGTCCAAACTGTGGCACCTACCTGGAAGGGCCAGCAGCCCCCAGCAGCCCCAGCTGAACCCAGGCTTGGAGGCACCTGGCAGGTCCTGCTACCTGCCCTACTGCACCAAGCTTTGAGATAACAAATGAGCAGCTGCGAGCTGCAGAGCTGCAGGTGGGTGAGGGACACCTGGGTGCTCACTCCTGGTAGGGGCATGGGTAAAGCTCAGGGATTGCCACAGCCTGGACCAAGCTCTTGCATTCAGCATCTCTCATCGCCCTGCAGAGTGGTGAGTGGGGCTGGCCAGGCTCTTCTGGCTGCTGTAGGGGCAGTTTTGCCAAACCCCAGTGTTTTCCTGCATTGTTGTAGTTCAGCTGCCTGGGGCTCTGCTGGCTTCTATGGCATCCTGGCTGGGCCTGGGCCTGAACCTCAAGCTGGCCAGAAAAACTGGCCCTGATCCTCCCAAAGCTCTGGGACTTGCTGACTCTTCACTACATCAAAACACTAAAGAAGATTTGGAGTTTTTTGGTCCAGAAGAGAGCCTCAAAACATATTCAGTTATTTTGGTGAATTCCAATCTTTTGCTCTCTGGCAGCCCCAACTGGGACTGTGCTTGTGATTGTGCCTCAGTTTCCCCATCAGGGCAGTAGGTGTGTGTGCTGTGATGTGACCAGCATGGCAAGGTGCTGCTCTGCAGAGTGCTGGGAGCAGAGCCCCAGGAGCTGGAAGTGGCTGCAAACTGACAGAACAGGCTGCGTCCCTGCCCCTGCTCAGCGCAGGAATTGCATGGTGATGGCACATGACAAAGCCACAACGCTTGGCCAGGCTTTCAGCTGGCCTCGAGCAAGCCTTTGCTGTCATCCCTCCCTCACCCTGGTGGGCCTTGGATAGAGAGAGTCTGGGAAACGCTGCTGGAGATGCTGCTGGGGAGAGGCTGCAGCCCTGTGTGCTGCATCCTGAACTGTCCCACTCCATTTGCTCCCTGAGCAGTGGGATCCCAAACCCTGTGGCACTCTGGCCCCTCCATGGGCAGAAGGCTCACAAAGCCCTGAGCATCTGGATCCTCTCTAGGACAGCAGGCTCCTGAAGGCCTGGGTGTCCAGGGCTGCCTGCTGATGGGGCTGTGGCTGGGAGAAGCTGGGGGCTAGGGGTGAACGTGGAACAGCAGCTGCTGGGGTGTGTTCCAGACGTTTCCTGCCTGCCTGAGCTCATCTCCGCTTGCTCCAGCTCCCCCATGCCTGCCCAAGCCTGGCTCCTGCCTCTGTTCCCCCTCCACAGCCCCACCACTGGGCTGGGCAGGATGGGCACAGAGTGAGACGCGTGGGCAAAGGCTGCCCAAGGGCTCTGCCTGGCACAGCGCTGCAGGTAGGTGGTGTGAAGGCTGCTGCACACAGTTACCATCCCAGCACACTTGCCCAGGGCAGGCTCAGCTGTCCCAGCCCGGCCGTGGCAGGATGTCCGTCCTGCCTGCAGGAGTGGGCAGGAAGCTCATTTCCTCTCCTTGCTTCTCTGCTGGAGCTCTTCCTCCCTGCGATGTTGGAGCTAAACAAAGGAACCAAGAGTGGAGCTGGAGCAGCTTCCTCAGCTCTCCAGCCATGAGTAGGCCAGCAGGACCTGGGGAACGGTCTTTGAGGGACTGCTGGATGCATGGATGCTGAGCTCAGACCTGGCCAGGCTGGTGGGGAAGGAGGAGGCCGAAGTGGGTGGGAGAAGTGGTGCCCCAGCAGCAGCACAGGCACCCCACAGACACCTTGCCAACAGCCTCCCCCTTGCCATCTCCCACCACCCATCACCTCCCGGGGGCTCCCTCGAGCCTGATTCAGGGCGGTGCTGTGGCAGCTGCATCACATACAGGGCACCTGCAAGGTCACACCCTCACTGGCGCCCCTCTGCTCCATCCCACCCCCCTCCTTGTCCCACTGAAGTGTGACCCTCTGCACCCTCTCGTTCCCTGCATGGCCCTGCAAGATCAGACCTGGCCCCGGTGCAGAGTGCCCTTGTCCCCTGTCCCCTCTCCTGTGTCCCCTTTGATCTAACTGCTGGCAGGTGACATTCTGTGCCCGTGTGGCACCGCAGACTTTCATCTCAGCCCTGGCACAGCTGCCAGCCAACCTGGAGAGAGCTGGGATGGCTTTTTTCCGGTAGCTGCCTTTGCAGCTTGGCCTTATCAGGGCTGAGGAAAATGCCGAGCAGGCTTTCCAGGACTGGGATTTGCCTTGGCCAGAGGCCAACAGCACTGCGGCGGGGGGGGGGAACCTGTCCCACCAGCTGGCAGCTTCCTGCCGTTACGGGGCCATAAACACGCCCCAACGGCCGTGGGAGCTGCCATCAGGATGCTCCTGGGTCTGGGACTTTCCAGGAATGTGGGTCACAGTGTGCAGAGCCTGAGGTGCCTTCAGGTGTGACCTCAGCTTAAACCCAGCCTCCCTTAAAAATGGGCATTGTCCTTTTGGGGGCTTTGGGCTGTGTCCTTATGTCCACCTGTAGCCAACAGGCTGCAAAGTGTGTTCTGAAGGCAAATGCCCACAGATTGTCCCCACATGGAGTCACTTCTGGAGAGGGGCATTCAGGGAGGGCATCTGCTCCGGGGAATTCATGAGCCCTTAGGTCAGGCTGGCAGAAGGATGAGCTCCAGGCTGCTGCCCAGTGCCCACGGGACAAGCTTTTGTGTTGGAGCAGCAGCCCTGGCACAGCTCCCAGATCCCCAGCTCTCAGCAGAAGGTGAGGACATTAGCTTGTGTGGGGACAGGGATGTCCCCATCACCTGGTAGTGACATGGGCTCAGCTTCACCCACTGATTTCATCGAGTCATCACTGACTGGTTTTGGTTGGAAAGGACCTGCAAAGGTTGTTCAGTCCCCATCTGGACTCCCTCCCTGAGGTCAGCAGGGACACCTGCAACTAGAGCAGGTTGCTCAGAGCTCCACACAACCTGGTCTGGAATGGTTCCAGGGATTGGGCATCTCCCACCTCTCTGGGCAACCTGGGGCAGGGTCTCCCCAGTCTGTGTCAAACATTTCTTCCTCCTCTCCCCTCTGAATCTCCCCTCCTCAGCTGCTCCAGCTTGTCTCTTCACTCTGCAGAAAGGAGGTGGGTGTGCACTGGAGGGACAAGCTGGCCCCAAAATACCTTCTTCTTCTGGGCTCTCTGCCACCTAGCACCCAGCAAAGATGCCAGCTGAGTCCTCAAGACAAAGACAGAATGTCCTGCCCAGCGGATGCCCTTCGGCCCTGCCACTGCCACCAGCAGCAGCCTCTCAGCCTCTCCGGCCTTTTCCAGCCCCCTCTGCCCCAGCTCCACTGCCCCCATCCTCGGAGCCCTCGGGCTGGCCAACCCAGCTCCCTGTGACATTTCCAGAGAGGCCGAGACAGGCGGCATGTGTCTGGGCACACAGAGACCCTTCTGCCCCGGCGCCCCGCAGCCAGCAGCTTCCCAGCCGCCGGGGATCTGGGGAGGGCCAGGGCGGCGCAGCAGGACCCTCCCGGCAGGAACGGCACAGATCTGCCATTGAAAGGCAGCAGAAAAGCCTTTCTGTGCCACTGCCCGAAGCAGCACATCTGGTCCCAGCACACAATCGGGGCATTGAATCAGCGACAGCCGAGCGGGGCCGAGGGGATGCAGCTTCCCTGCTCCTTCCCTCCGCGGGCTGCTTCTGAGCTTGACTCCGCGTCCCGGCAGCACCTCGGGTGCTGCTTTCTGCTCTCGAATCTCCGCCGGGAACTTCCCAGTCCATCCGCTGGATGCATCCAGGCTCCCCAAGTATTGCACCGTCATTATCTCCTCGAGAGACCCTTCCTGGACAACCTCTGCCTCGGAGCCCAGACCTCCTGTCTGCCACGCTGGGGAGGGAAACGATCCTGGTGCTGGCATCCAGCTGGGATTTTCCCCACTAGCGAGCAGAGAGGAGCTGGAGAGTGGCTGAGCCACAGGAGTCTCCTGCAGGTGATGTTTGGTGAAGCCACAGAAACACAGAATGGCTTGAGCTGGAAGGGACCTTGAGGTCCCCCAATCCCAACACCCTGCCAAAGTCAGGGACACCTCCCACTAGCTCAGGTTACTCAAAGCCTCTCCCAGCCCGGTCTTAAACAATTCCAGGGATGGGACAACCACAACTTCTCTGGGCAACCTGTTCAGTGTCTCCCCACCCTCACCGTGCAGAACTTGCTCCCAATATCCAACCTAAATCTCCTTCTCTCCAGTTTCAAACCATTGCCCTTTGTCCTGTCACCACAGCCCCTATAAACAGTTCCTCTCCAGCTTTCCTGCTGACTTCTTAACTTACTGGTCCAAGCTGACCTGCACCAGGGGGACAATGACAGCCCTGAAGGGGCACAAGGAGCAGCTGGGCATGCAAGAGCTGCGTCCCTCCTCCCTGAGGAGCAGGATAAGAGGGACAGTGGGGCAGGGGAGCACCCAGGGTCATTGTGGGCAGCTGACATTCTGCTCCAGCCCTGCCGGTGCCACCTCAGGGTGGAGCAGCACCCATGGGTGCTCTCCAGAAACATCTCCCCCTGAGCAATGCTGGCAGCCAGCACGGGCAGACACCAGAGACAGGGAACATTTGCTAAGGGCTGGTGTGTGCTTGGGGCGTGCAGCAGAGGCTTTGGGCACCAAAGCCAAGCGAACAGTGGGGGGAGCACGAGGCTGAGGAGGTGTCCCCTGATGTGGCTTCCAGGAGATAGGGAGCAAAGCCCTTGCTGAGCATGCGGGTGCAGGGCGCTGCAGGCTGGCCCCGCTCTGAGCAGCACAGAAGCGCTGTGGGGTGGTCCAGGGGCACTGAGCCCCACGGTCCACAGGGACAGAGGGGAGCACAGACGGAGGTGGCTGCCATGGGGAGCAGGGCACCGCGGCAGAGGTAGGTAGGAAGAGGTGTTGGGCCAGTGTGAATCCCTGGGGATAGGGCTGGGAGGAGCCAGTGGGAGCAGCTATGATGGGGTACGGCAGGATGAAGGGGTGATGGGTGAGGGGTGCAGGGGTGTCAGGGAGCTGGGTGCAGAGGGCTGACAGGGTGCAGGGGTGTCAGGGAGCTGGGTGCAGAGGGCTGACAGGGTGCAGGGGTGGCAGGGAGCTGGGTGCAGAGGGCTGACAGGGTGCAGGGGTGGCAGGGAGCTGGGTGCAGAGGGCTGACAGGGTGCAGGGGTGGCAGGGAGCTGGGTGCAGAGGGCTGACAGGGTGCAGGGGTGGCAGGGAGCTGGGTGCAGAGGGCTGACAGGGTGCAGGGGTGGCAGGGAGCTGGGTGCAGAGGGCTGACAGGGTGCAGGGGTGGCAGGGAGCTGGGTGCAGAGGGCTGACAGGGTGCAGGGGTGGCAGGGAGCTGGGTGCAGAGGGCTGACAGGGTGCAGGGGTGGCAGGGAGCTGGGTGCAGAGGGCTGACAGGGTGCAGGGGTGGCAGGGAGCTGGGTGCAGAGGGTTGACAGGGTGCAGGGGTGGCAGGGAGCTGGGTGCAGAGGGCTGACAGGGTGCAGGGGTGTCAGGGAGCTGGGTGCAGAGGGCTGACAGGGTGCAGGGGTGGCAGGGAGCTGGGTGCAGAGGGCTGACAGGGTGCAGGGGTGGCAGGGAGCTGGGTGCAGAGGGCTGACAGGGTGCAGGGGTGTCAGGGAGCTGGGTGCAGAGGGCTGACAGGGTGCAGGGGTGTCAGGGAGCTGGGTGCAGAGGGCTGACAGGGTGCAGGGCTGCTCTGACAGTTCTCTCCCGAAGTCCTTCTCTCCCCAGCCCTGTCCCGAGCCGCCCCCTCCCGCTCCCCGCGTCCCCCCGGCCCTGCTCCGCTCCCTCCGGCCGCTGCCGATCCCGCAGAGCTCCTGCAGCGGCGGCGGCACAGGGCGGCCGGGAGGGGGCGGTGCCGCCCCGGGAACCGCCGCGGGAGAGGCACCGGGCGGGGGGCGCGGGGCTGGGGCAGAGGTGGGGGCTGGCAGCATGGGCTGGGGGCTGGAAGTGAAGACCACCAGGCGGGCACTGGGGGCACAGAGTGGTGAGGGAGTGAGTGCTGGAAGTGATGAGGGGGCACGGAGAGGCCATGAACCTGAGGTGGCTGCTGGAGGTGGTGAGTAGGGGCTGGAGACAGTCAGACCCTGCCGGGAGGTGAGGACGAGACCTGGTCACAGCTGGTGGGACAGTGACAGGAGGGACAGGAGGCCACACAGCCTAGGACAGTGCAAAGAAGCTTTTGTTCCCCTCCTTGACCTGTGCAGCCTCTCAATGGTTGCTTTCAGGTTCTCGGCCACAGCAAGAGGGGGACAAGGAGAGAGATGTCAGTGCCCCAGAATCTCAGCACAGGGGGTTGGGAGGGATTATCCAGTCCACCTCCCTGCTCAAGCAGGGCACCCACAGCAGCTTGCCCAGGAGCACAATGTCTGGGTGGATTTGGACTCTCTCCAGAGAAGGAGACTCTCTGGGCAACCTGCTCCAGGCCTCCAACACCCTCACACCAAAGGATTTTCTCCTCCTGTTCAGATGGAATGTCCTGGGTTCCAGTTTGTGTGCATTTTCCCCTGTCCTATCACTGAGAACCACAGACAAGAGTCTGGCCCCATCCTCTTGCCCCCCACAGGCCCTTTAGCTCTTGTTGAGCATTGCTCAGATCCCTCTGGGGCTGCTCTTCTCCAGGCTCAGCACCTCCAGAGCTCTCATCTCTGAGGGCATCACAGAGATGTGCCAGGTCCCTTGGCAGCTTTGTAGCCCCCTCAGGAGTTTCTCCAGTATCTCCCTGTCTCTTGAACTGAGAAGCCCAGGTCTGGACTCAGGACTCACAAGTTGGCTTCACTAGGGCAGAGCAGCGAGGCAGGAGAGCCTCCTTTAACTTGCTGGCCACACTCTTCTTCATGCACCCCAGGAGACCTTCTCGGCCATGAAAGCACTTCTTGTCAGGACTCCCAGGGTGGTGTCAGAGGGGAAGCAGAAGGCCCCAAACTGCATCTTCCACTCTGGAGCCTGCAGCGCTGCTCTGCTCCACTCACTCTGCTGTGCACGCTTGGGGCTGGCAAAGAGCCCCCAACACCTGTGCAGCACATCCCTGTCCTCCAGGTGACTGCCACGGCTCAGCCCAGGGCCCTGAGGATGCTCCACCACCTACAACACCCCCAGCAGACCACCAGCAGCTCTGTGGAGCCGATGGCCACTTTGGGGGAAGGTTACTGCACTGCTGGGTTTGTCTCCTGATGCTGCCCAAAGCAGTGGAGGGGAAGGCTGGGGACAAGGACATGTGGCAGCCCTTGGGAAAGCAAAGCTGGAGCAGTCTGGGCGGTGCTGCAGGGCGCGGGTGCAGGGGTGCTCAGGCATCAATCATTCAGTGCTGTTAATTTTTCATGGCTCAGAATGCCTCTGAGTGAGGAGCTGGAGCAGAGCAGGCTGATGATTAATTCAGGCAGTGACGCACGGAGGCGAGCGCTGGGCCCAGCCCTGCTGAGAGGGGGTCCTGCTGCTGGCACTGTCCATGAAACAAGCTGGGTGGGCTGGAAAGGGATGGACCTGTCACAGGGCTGGTGCCACAGGGTCAGCACTGCCACAGTGGCATTTAGCAGTGTGCTCCCCAGGGCTGGTGGATGCTTGTGACACAGCCCTGGAGGTGCCACATGTGCCCCTCTTGGAGGGTTTTGGGGGGTTATGAAGCTGGGGGGTGTTCGGTGACAATGTGCTTGGTGTTGGTGGCTGAGGGCTCTGGGAGCCTCTCCATGCTGGTGTCCCCTGGAGCCCTCACCCCATTCCCAGCCTGCAGCTATCTGCCAGTAAATGCAAGAGTGACTAACGGTGTCAGGCACAGTGTGGCGCTGGCGGAGATGACCTGTCCATGGGGCACTATCTACACCTCCTCAGCCACTTGTGCCCACACAGTCCTCCCATGGTGGCCTTGGAGAGGACAAGCCACATCACGAAATCATTAGCTGAGTGGGAGATCACAGAATCACAGCACGGTAGGGCTTGGAAGGGATCTCTGAAGATCATCCAGGCCACCCTCCCTGCCGGAGCAGGATCACATGAAGCAGCTCAGGCAGGAACACATCCAGGCAGGTTCCTCTGCCTCTCTGGGCAGCCTGCTCCAGGGCTCTGCCACTCACAGGACAGAAGATCCTCCTCGTGATATGGACAGAGGAATTGAGTGCACCCTCAGCAAGTTTGCAGATGACACCAAGCTGTGTGGCACAGCTGACTTGCTGGAGGGCAGGGAGGGACCTGGACAGGCTGCAGAGGTGGGCCCAGGCCAACCTCATGACGTTTAACAAGGCCAAGTGTAAGGTCCTGCACCTGGGTCGGTGCAATCCCAGGCACAGATACAGGCTGGGTGGGGAATGGCTGAGAGCAGCCCTGAGGAGAAGGACCTGGGGGTCTGGGTTGACGAAAAGCTCAACATGAGCCTGCAGTGTGCACATGCAGCCCAGACAGCAACCCTGTGCTGGGCTGCAGCAAGAGCAGTGTGGCCAGCAGGGCAAGGGAGGGGATTCTCCCCCTTTACTCTGCTCTCCTCAGACCCCACCTGGAGTACTGTGTGCAGTTCTGGAGCCCCCAGCACAAGAAGGACATGGAACTGCTGGAGCCAGTCCAGAGGAGAGCCACGAAGATGCTCAGAGGGCTGCAGCAGCTCTGCTATGAGGACAGGCTGAGAGAGTTGGGGCTCTGCAGCCTATTGCAGTATCTGAAGGGAGCCTGGAGAAGAGAAGCTTTGCAGTATCTGAAGGGAGCCTACAGGAAGGCTGGGGAGGGACTATTGACAAGGTCTGGGAATGTCAGGACGAGGGGGAATGGGTTTAAGCTGGAGGAGGGGAGATTTAGACTGGATGTTAGGAGGAAGTTCTTTACAGTGAGGGTGGTAAGGCACTGGCACAGGTTGCCCAGGGAGGTTGTGGATGCTTCCTCCCTGGAGGTGTTTAAGGCCAGGTTGGATGAGGCCTTGAGCAACCTGCTCTAGTGGGAGGTGTCCCTGCCTATGGCAGGGGGTTGGAGCTGGATGATCCTTGAGGTCCCTTCCAACCTAAACCATTCTATGATTCTATGAACTTCTGCGTTCAAGCTCCTGTCCATTCCCTCTCGTGCTGTACTGGGGACTGCTGAGAAGGGTCTGGTCCCGTCTGCCTGACATCCACTACTTGTGGTAGCAGAGCAGAGAGCAGCCCACGAGAGCAGGAGGGTGAGGAGGCAAAGCACTGCCCGGGGGTGCCGTGCTCCAGCTGACGTCTCGGCCGCGCCGCAGCGCAAGGGCAGGGCCGTGGGGAAGCAGCTGCAGGCTGCGGCGGAGGAGCGGCGGCAGGTCCGGGCACAGCAGCAGCTCGGAACGCGTCAAAGCGGAGCCGGCTGAGTCACCCCTGCCGCCGCTGCCGCCTGCTGCCGGCGCCCCCCGGCACTCCAGCAAAACTCTCCCTTCTCAGCCGTGGCCAGACCCGCGTCCGAGTGACCCCAGGCAGCTGCCCCGGTGGCAGGGCACACACGGCAGCTGGCACCTTGGAGAGTAGATGGAGGTGTTGGGTTGGGGAAGGTGTTGGACTGAGGGAGGTGTTGGGTTGGGGAAGGTGTTGGGCTGGGGAAGGTGTTGGGTTGGGGAAGGTGTTGGACTGGGGAAGGTGTTGGGTTGGGGAAGGTGTTGGGTTGGGGAAGGTGTTGGACTGGGGAAGGTGTTGGGTTGGAGAAGGTTTTGGACTGGGGAAGTTGTTGGGTTGGCTT
>WAAF01013379.1:141382-207398 GCA_013400475.1 Tricholaema leucomelas
AGGTGTTGGGTTGGGGAAGGTGTTGGGTTGGGGAAGGTGTTGGGTTGGGGAAGGTGTTGGACTGGGGAAGGTGTTGGGTTGGGGAAGGTGTTGGGTTGGGGAAGGTGTTACCATGTAGCTGTGCTTTTGGAAACTGCCTTCCTCCAACAGCTTGTTGAGCCTCCAGGCTTTAACTTTGAGTGTTTGGGGATCTGCACTCCGCATTTCCACCTTCTAATTAAAAGGCAATTAATTGGGGATGTCTCATTTGAGGGCCAGGGATGGGATCTGCCCCCCAGGGAGCTCTCTGAAGTATTTTTAGCTTTGCTGAGTGCTGGCAGAGCAGTGCAGGCTTTTCCCAGAGTCTTATGCACCGCTTGTGAGCTGCGGTGGTGCCACTGCAGCTCAGGGACAGCTGCTCCCAAGTGGCTTTGGGGCAGAACCAGTGGCAAGAGCCTGGCAAGAGTCAGTCATGAGGTTTGGTAAGTCCAATTGCAAGATCCTGCACCTGGGTGAGGGCAAGCCTTGATACCAATCCAGACTGGGAGCAGTGAGACTGAGAGCAGCCCTACAGAGAAGGACCTGGGGGTGCTGGTGGGAAGGAGCCAGCAGTGGGCACTGCCAGCACAGAAGACCAAGGGCAGCCTGGGCTGCATCCAAAGCAGAAGGATCCTGCCCCTCTGCTGGGCTCTGGGGAGACCTCATGTGCAAGGCTGGGTCCAGATATGGGACCCTCAATACAAGAAGGACCTGGACCTGCTGGAGAGGGTCCAGAGGAGGCCACCAAGATGCTCAAGAGGGCTGGAGAACCTCTGCTGTGGGGACAGCAAAAGTGATGGAGTGGCTCCTTCTGGAAGGCATCTCAAGGCACTTGGAAGAGAAGAAGGTTATCAGGAGCAGTCAGCATGGATTTACCAAGGGGAACTCAGGCTTGAGTAACCTAATAGCATTCTGGGATGCCATAACTGCATGGGTAGATGCAGGGAGAGCAGTGGATTGAGTCTGCCTTGACCTTAGCAAGGCCTTTGACACTGCCTCCCCTGGTATTCCAGTGAGCCAGGTCAGGAGGTGTGGGATGGGAGAGCAGGCAGTGAGGTGGATCAGGAACTGGTTACAAGACAGAGGTCAAAGGGTGGAGATCAATGGTGCCAGGGCCAGCTCAGCAAGATTGCTGCTGACACCAAACTGGGAGGCTTGGCTGAGACAGCTGCAGGCTGTGCTGCCATCCAGAGAGCCCTGGGCACAGAGCTGGGCACAGAGGAGCCAAATGAGGCTGCACAAGGACAAGTGCAGAGTCTTGCACCTGGTGAGGAAGAATAAACTGCAGCAGTCCAGGCTGGGAGGTGACTGCTGGAGAGCAGCCCTGGGGAGAGGGACCTGGGAGTGCTGGGGGAGAACATCCATGGGCAGCAATGTGCCCTGGGGGCCAAGAGGCCAATGGGGTCCTGGGGGGCATTGAGCAGAGTGTGCCCAGCAGAGCCAGGGAGGTTCTCCTGCCCCTCTGCTCTGCCCTGCTGAGACCTCATCTTGAGCACTGCCTTCAGTTTGGGGCTCCCCAGTTGAAGAGGGACAGGAACTGCTGGAGAGAGTCCAAGGGAGAGCTCTGAGGATGCTGAGGGGTCTGGAGCACTGCCTGGTGAGGAGAGGCTGAGGGCCCTGGGGCTGAAAGTCCAGAGAAGAGAAGACTGAGAGAGGATTTAATCAATGTCTATAACTATCTGAGGGCTGGGGGTCAGGGGTGGGGGACAGGCTCTGCTCACTGCTCCCTGGGACAGGACAAGCAGCAATGGATGGAAGCTGCAGCACAGGAGGTTGCAGCTCAGCACAAGGGGGAACTTCTTGGCTGGAAGGGTCCCAGAGCCCTGGCACAGGCTGCCCAGAGAGGTTGTGGAGTCTCCTTCTGTGGAGCCTTTCCAGTCCTGTCTGGATGTGTTCCTGTGTGCCCTGAGCTGGATTGGATGGACCTGCTCTGGCAAGGGCTTGGACTGGATGATCTCCTTGGGTCCCTTCCAACCCCTGACATCCTGTGTGATCCTGTGACAGCCTTGGGAGAATTGGGGCTGTTCAGCCTGGAGGAGAGAAGGCTCCAGGGAGACCTTAGAGCTGCATTTCAATATCTGCAGGGGACCTCCAGGCAATCTGGGACTGTTCAGAAGGGCCTGTGGGGATAGGCCAAGGGAAATGGTTTGGAAGTGGAGCAGGGCAGAGTTAGGCTGGGCATCAGGAGGAGGAAGCTCTGGATGGTGAAGGTGGGAAGAGACTGGCACAGGCTGCCCAGAGATGTGGTGGAGGCCACTCCTGGAGACATTCAAAGTCAAACTTGCTGTATCCCTGGGCAGCCTGCTCTAGCTGGAGGTGCCCCTGCTGCCTGCAGAGAGGATGGCCAAGACGCCCTTGGAGGGTCCCTTCCAGCCCGATGCACTCAGTGACTCTGTGCTGGGAAGCAGCCCAGCGAGGAGCACAAATGCTCTGCTTTGGCTCTGAGGTTTTGTGGCCTCTGCAAGTGTGGCCTGGGGTCAGGCTGGCAGGGAGCCTGCAGAGACCTGCAGCTCTGCACAACTGCAGAGAAGTGAAGTGGGTCTGCAAGTCCCCAAATTCCACGTGCAGAGCAGAGGCAGGAGCTGGTAATGGAAGGGCTCTGCTGTCGGAGGGAGAGTTTAAATAATTAAGAGGAATAGTGAGGTGGAAATGAATGTGCAGAAGGTTTGGGGCTCCCTGGAAGGAAGCAGAGATGAAAGGAGCAGCCTTGCTACAATATTCATAAAGCTCTGAAGGCAGTGGCACGAGTGCCTGGCAGAGGGTACTGCAGGAGCTCTTCTCCTCCAGAGACCCTGCCCGCAGCTGCTGGGGCTGTGGGAGGATGTGGCCAGCCCCGGAGTGCTTGGAACGTTCCAGGGGGTGCAGCGAGGTGGGGGCTGGGCTCTGCTTCCCAGAATCAGATAACAGGAGAGGAAACAACCTGAAATGGTGCCAGGGCAGGGTTAAGTTGGAGATCAGGAAAAAATTCTTTGCTGCCAGAGTGGTCAGGGATCAGCAGAGGCTGCCCAGGGAGGTGGTGGAGTGCCCATGCCTGGGGGTGTTCAAGAAGCCTGTGGCCATGGCACCTGGGGCCATGGTTTGGTGGCCATGGTGGGGTTGGGTTGCTGGTTGGGCTCAATGCTCTGAGAGGGCTTTTCCAACCAAGCCAATTCTGTAGTTCTATCACCTCTAGAGGTCCCTTCTATGGTTCTGTGATTCTTGTGGCTCACTGCTAACAGTGCAGGTGCAGGAGGATGTCCCACTCCAGACCAGCCCCAGGTGACCAGAGGGCTCCTGCCCACCCCAGCCCCTTGCCCATAGTCATGGGCTTCATTCAGGACTTCTCCTGTGCCAGGGATAAGGAAGTGGGGAAGTCTGTGAGGGAATGGGCCAAATCCTGATCATTTTTGGTGGATCAGCAGCTGGGACATGAGTGCCTTGTGCACTGGCACTGGGACAGGGCACCTGTGCTGGGGACAGCAGTGGGCATCAGTGCTTTGATGCTGGGAGTCAGTGTTGGGTAGTGGTACTGGTACTGCAGAGTGGTACTGGGAATGGTACTGGGTCTGGGTCGTGGTGCTGGGGATGGGCATTTGGTGTTTGTCCTGTTACAGGTGTGGGGGGGTGGTGCTGGGTGCTGGCAGTTGGTGCTTGTCCCTGCTGTGGCAGCACTGTACCCCCATGTGCCACTGTCCCACACACCAGACATGGCTGCACTGGATGGGCAGCACTGCCCCACACACAACCCCACATCCCAGGATCCTGCCCAGGCAGAGGCAGCTCCTGGGCAGCTGGGACTGTTTGCTGGGGCATTTCTGACCTTCCATTAGCACCTTGCCAAGGACCAGATGCATTGCCCACCTCTGGTGCATTCCTGGTGTCCTGGTGTGAGCTGCTTGTCCCACCCCAGGTGGGAAGAAGGGCTCCCAGCCCTGCTGCAGTGTGCCCCCCTCCCTGCCACGGGAAGCCTTTCTCCCAAGGCCAAAAGAACCTGAGCTGATGGGAACCCTCCAGAGCAGCAGGGAAGTGCTGCTCAAACTCCAGTCCTTGCTCCAGGACTCGTGGAAGTGTCACCTAAGGAACCAGGAGCAATTCACCAGCAAACAGCAGCAGGGGAGAGGGTGAAAAATGCTGAGCCTGCCCTGGGAACTGGGCTGGAGGTGGAGATGCATCCTGGAGGGCATTAGGAAGCTCAAGGACGCCTCTCAGAGCACATCCCACAGTTACCACTCTGGCTGCAGGCAGTTTGGCTGAGGACTTCTACTGCCTCCAACCAAGCTGAGAATCTCCCTGGCAGCACTGACCAAACTCCCAGAGTCTGCTGCTTGCCTTGCTCGGGAGCTGGAGCAAACCACAATGCCCTGATCCCTCTTGCACTTCTTCTTCCCAGGTACTCCCTGTGTGGGGGCAGTGGTTGGTTGGCACAGCACAGCATGGAGCAGAGCCATGAACATCTGGAATGACTTTAGCTAGAAGCAGCTGCTGTGCCTCGCCTGTTTTGGCTGCTAACTCATTGGTGAGGTCAGGCTTTGGCTCCTGAGGGATTTCCACTCCAGCATTGACACAGGAGGCTGCAGTTGTCCTCTGCAGGTCATCTCCTCTGGCTCATGGCTCCAGGTCAGCTCCAGTCATGCTGCAGCCAGTGCTGATCTTGCAGTGCATTTACACCTGTGCAGTGCCAGGGAATCACAGGCTCACAGAAAGGTTTGTGCTGGTTTGACCTGGAAAGCTCATCCACTCCTCCCACCCTGCAGCCAGCAGGGACAGCTGCAGGGACAGCTGCAGGGATGGCAGGTAGCTCAGAGCCCCAAACGACCTGAGCTGGGATGGTGCCAGGGATGGGGCAGCTCACACCTCTATGGGCAACCTGGCACAGGCTCTCACCACCCTCAGTGCCAAACGTTTCTCCCTTCTCTCCACTCTTTTCTTTTAGTTCCAACCCATCCCCCCTTGTCCTGTCCCAGCTGACCCTGCTCAGAAGTCTGTCCCCAGCTTTCTGCTCAGCCCTTTGAGCACTGCAAGGCCACAGAAGGGCTCCCTGGAGCCTTCTCTCCTGCAGGCTGCCCAAGCCCAGCTCTCAGCCTGGCCTCACAGCAGAGCCCTTCCAGCCCTGCCAGCACTGCTGTGGCCTCCTCTGGCCCTGCTCCAGCAGGTCCCTGTCTGTGCTGTGCTGAGGGCTCCAGAGCTGCCC
This sequence comes from Tricholaema leucomelas, assembly GCA_013400475.1. Lineage (NCBI taxonomy): Eukaryota > Metazoa > Chordata > Aves > Piciformes > Lybiidae > Tricholaema lacrymosa > Tricholaema leucomelas. Next base: position 146,571 of record WAAF01013379.1, read on the forward strand.
CAGCCCTGCAGGGAGGTCTCAGCAGAGCACAGCAGAGGGGCAGAATCTCCTCCTGTGACCTACTGTGCCAGTGTGACCAACAGCTCTGGTGTCCGTGCCCAGCTTTACCTCTGCTGTCCTGGTCCCAGAGGCTCGGTGGATGCCTGGGGGCTGTGCACCCTCTGCAGTGCTTTCTGCCTGGAGCTGCCCTTTTCCAGAGGAAACCCAAAGGAGCTGCTCCCTTCTCCTCCCAGCGGGCAGAGGAGAGCTGTTGCCTGGCTTGAGGTGCCTGCAGCCACTCCTGGCTGTGCGCTGGGAGGTCTGGCACCCTCCACCGTGGGCACTGGCACAGAAAATCGCCCTGCTCCGGGGGGGGCAGGCTGGCTCTGCTCACTGGACTCTGCTCTGCATCAGCACATTGCCCCCGTGCCGGTCACTGGGCACCCCACATCCTGTGAACGATCTGCCACATCCTGTGGGTGCTGCCCCGGGGAGGTTCTGCAGCTGCCAGCGCCGGTGGGGGCTGCAGATACAGCGAACAGCATCCCAGCAGTGGCACCTGCAGCCCGTTCTCCTCTTCCTCCCCCGGCCAGGCATTGCTTCACGGGTGTCTGTGGGTGGTTCAAGGCAGCAGGAACCTTCTGCCTGCCGTGGGGAGCAAGGAGATGCCATGGGCACAGTTAGCAGCGATGGGAGCTGCCCAGCCGGGACGATGCCAGGACGTGGGAGCAGGACCAAGCTGCTGAGGTCTTGCAGGGTTTGCCAGGAGCCAGCAGCAAACTTTGGGCTAAGTGGAGATCTCTGCCGAAGCTGGGGGGGCAGGGAGGAGGAGGGGAGAGCAAAGCAGGCACCACCCTGGGAGCAGGCAGCAGGGTTAGTGATGCCAGAGAGGCAGGAGGGCCACGGCATGAAGACATCCCTGGTTTTCTCCACCCCCTGAGGCTGCTCAGTGTGCCAGGGAGCTCTGCCAGGCCTAGGAGAGCATCATGCTGTACCCCAAGGACTCTCATGGCCCCAGCTGTGGGGGCTGCTCAGCACAGGAGCTGCTCTGCAGTGTGGCTTTCTGAGCTCCATCCCTATGGAGGTGGTTACTGGTGGGGTTGGGCTGCTAATGAGGTTCCTGGGCTGCTAATGAGGTTCCTGGGTTGCTAATGAGGTTCCTGGGCACTTCTCACCCTCCTCCCACCGTGGCTCTGTGGGGATGCCATGGTGCAGCTGGCAGCAGGCGTGGGGCTGCCCCTTCCTGTCCCCATGTCCCAAAGTCCTTGTGGACACCTCTGGTGTGCCAGGGCAGGCAGGCAGGGTGATGGCAGAGTGGGTTTGCAAAGCTGGAGCCATCCTCCTCCTCTCTGCCCTTGGTCAGGGAGCTGCTGGGGCGATGCAGATGGCACAAGGAGTGTTGTCACATGGGGGGCAGAAGGGCATTGCACATCTCCCCTCCCTCTGCTCCCTCTGCCACACTGCCAGGGCACAGCCAAGGTGGACATCCCAAACGCACTGAATCTTCCTGGCTGGGAGCAGGACCTGGAAGGGAGGATACAGATGAGTGCATCCAGGGTGCAGAGCCCTGTCCCAGGGCCAGGGCTGAGGGATACTCCAGGCTTGCCTGGGTGCCACACTCACCTCTAGCCTCCTGCCAAGGCCAAGCTCTGGGGCTGAGGGCAAACAGGAATCCCTGCTAAGTGTCTCCTGCCAGAGGCTACCTGCCATGGCTCTCAAGGTGGCTGCAAAACATCCTGGAGCATCCACACTCAGAGTCCTTCCCTCCATCCAAGCTGGGAAGCCAACCTTGCTCCTTGGGTTTATCTGGGTGCTGAGCTCTTCCAGCAAGCTCTGCTCATGGTAAAGCCTGACAGATGTGTCCCCAGGGTGAAGGTGGAAGGGAAGGAACATGCAGAACCTGAGGCAGAGTGGGAGATGGCCTGAGAGTCCCTGGTAACCAAGCAAGGAACCAGTGCCAGGCTGTAAGAGCTTCTTGGGGTGCAGAGGCTGCACTTGCTCCTCAGCCCTGGGCAGTGTCTGATGCTGGGGGGACAGCCTCATACCCCCAGTCCTGAAGGGTCTCCTGGAGCAGAGCAGGCCAAAGGCTGAGCTCTGCAGTTTGGGGGAGGTGACTCCAGGGGCACAGCTGGACCCAAGATGTTGAAGGAGGTACAAGGCTTTTACCAAAGCACATTTGGGTCTTGGATGGTAAAAGTCCTTCCTACTGCTCTGGCCACAGCCCCAGCAAGGGCTTTGTGCCTGGAGAGGGGCTGGGGCTGGGCAGTGAGACCCTCTGCCCAGGCTGCTTCTGGTCTTTTCCCCCGGGGGTGGGCAGAAAGGTGTCCCCAACACCCTCAGGGCAAGCAGGTCCAGGGCAGTCTAATGATGATGCCACCATGCTCAGGGCCTTGCTGATGAGGGGTTTGGTCAGACACTGCCTGCACCAGAGTGGGGCTGCCTGGGGGTCTCTGCAGAGAGGGGAGTGAAGGATGGGGCTGCAAAAGCTGCTTAAGGGATTTGGATTCTTAATCCCCATTAGAAATTAATGTCCAAATCCCTGGAGTGGTGGCAAATCCCACCCCAGAAGTTCATTTCTCCTTAAAGCAAAAAGAAGCAGAGCTAGGGGCTGGCAGCCCAGGAGTGGGAATGCCCAGGGTCACCCACAGCTCCAGGCCACCCACCACAGGCCACCCATGGCTGCCATCTGGGGGTGACTGCCCTCATTTTTGAGCAGCCCTCGTTTATTTTTGGGTCATTCACTCCAAGAAGGACATCGAAGTGCTGAAGTAGGTCCAGAGAAGGGCAATGGGTCTAGTGAAGGCTCTGGAGCAGAAGCCCTGTGAGGAGCAGCTGAAGGAACTGGAGTGCTTCAGCCTGGAGTAAAGGGGACTGAGGGGAGACCTTCTGGTTCTCAGCATCTCCCCGAAAGGAGGTTGGAGCCAGCTGAGGATTGGTTTCTTCTTCCAAGCTACAAACAATAGGACAAGAGGAAATGGCCTCAAACTGTCCCAGAGGAGGTTCAGGTTGCACATGAGGCAAAATTTATTCCCTGAAAGGGTTGTCAAGGCCTGGCCCAGGCTGCCCAGGGCAGTGCTGGAGTCCCCAGCCCTGGAGGGGTTTCAGAGCCATGGAGATGTGGTGCTGAGGACCAGGGCTTAGTGGTGACCTGGCAGTGCCGGGGTAAGGGTTAGCCTGGATGATCTTAGAGGTCTTCTCCAGCCCAAACAATTCCATGATTTACCCCCAGGCACTGGGATGTTTCTTCCCAAGCTGGCTGAGCACTTCGAATCTTGAGGACATTTCAAAGCTTGAGGCTGGGACCTTGCTGTGGTGAGCACCTCCACGACCCTGCTGGTAGTGAGGCCTCAGTATCCCCCTCCCACACCTCGAGAAGATATTTTCCTCTCCAGCAGGGCAGCAGCTGGTGTGGAAAATGGCCATGCCCTGGGGAACTGGGGCAGGCTGCCTTGCTTTGGAGGCAGTTCCCAGCTGAGTTAGCAGAGGGCTGAGCTGATTTTACACTTGGCTTCCCTTCACACCTCTAACGAGAGGCACTCTTGGGGTGAGCAGTGCACATGGCAGCTAAATTGATTATTTGTTGATGGAGTGAGAAGAGGCAGCACAGAAGCTGCAGTGGGTACCTGAGGCACTGGAAAAGAGCCACAGAAGAGCCCTGCCAAGTGTCTGCTCCACGCCAATGTGACTGCAGAGCCAGTGAAAAGGCCAAGCTGTAAACCAGCTTGAAAACCTGCCCCTGCCTGGCCTTCCCCTGTGCTTCTGCCCCTCCACAGCTGCAGCAGCAGGGTTTTTGCTGCAGCCACACAATCGTGCTGCAGGGACACTGGGATCTGCAGCACTGGCTGCAGGCTGAGCAGTGCCAGGACCAGACCCTGGGCAGACTGAGGCTGGAGCTGGAGCTGTGCTTTGCCTCTCAATCCTTTTCCTTCCAAAGGGAACTCCTGACAGGGGGCAGGGGGACTCGAGGTTAGTACCTCCCTAAGGCACTCCCAGGCTGGAGGGTGTTGCAGGATTCCTGCCCAGGGGAAGGTGGAGCTGCATGGTCCTTGCGTGGTGCAGGACCCTCCATGGTCTTTGTGTAGTGCAGGTCCCTCCATGGCCCTTGTGTAGTGTAGGACCCTGCATGGCCCTTGAGTGGTGCAGGACCCTCCATGGTCCTTGTGTAGTGCAGGTCCCTCCAGGGCTCTTGAGTGGTGCAGGTCCCTCCATGGTCCTTGTGTAGTGCAGGTCCATCCATGGCTCTTGAGTGGTGCAGGTCCCTCCATGGCCCTTGTGTGGTGTAGGACCCTGCATGCCCCCCAAGATCCTCCACCCTCTGCAGGTGCAGGACCCTCCAGCACTTGGTCAGTAACAGGGGCATAAAGCTCAAGGCTTGGTGCCTGCCCCTGCCGTGCTCCTCCTCTCCCCTCCCGAGAGAATTTCTGTGCATTTCCAAGCTGCATCTCAGGCAGGTGGTGGAAGGGGCTTTAGGGGGGGTGTAGCCACCCCATGAGCTCAGGGTCCCTGGGGTGTCCCTGTCTGTCGCAGCAGGACCAGCCCCAGCCCCACTTCAGCAGGGCCACGGCAGCATCCCCAGGCAGGGACAGGGGTAGCCCCTGGCTCTGGCAGCCCATCCCAGGCATCTCTTGGACACCATTCCAGCCCTGTCCCGTGGCCGTGGGTCCTGCGGAGCCTCCCCAGCCTTGGCAGCTCCGGAATTTTGCTGCATTTCCCTCGCACAGGAGGGATGGTAAGGAAGAGGGTCGCCGGGAGCGCCGCGGGGAGCCGGCGCTGTCAGCTCCAATGACATTTTAATTCAGGTTAATTAAAGAGTTCAGGCAAGAGCGAACAGGCAGACAGACCCCCCGGAGCGGGCGAGGGCAGAGCTGAACCCGAGCTGACAACTGCCCGTGGGACACGACTGATCCCTCCTGCTGGGGGGGGGCTCTGCTGGCAGCTGCGAAGGGCACGGACCCAGCTTGTCCCACACAGCTGCCCAGAGCACCACCCCGAGGCCCCAGACCACCTCGCAGTGGGGAGGGAAGGTCGCAGGGTGGGCCAGGGCTTGGCGTATGCCCAGACCACCGAGCTAGGAAGATGTTTCTTCGGGACAGGTCTTTGCAAGGTGTCCTCTGGCTGCTGGGTGCTATGTGGGTGCCCCACGCCTCTGCTGCATCACGCCTGGGGTGGGTGCCTGGGCTGAGCCCCAGATTATGACACCAAGCTGTGTGGCACAGTTGACTTGCTGGAGGGCAGGGATGCCATCCAGAGGGACCTGGACAGGCTGCAGAGGTGGGCCCAGGCCAACCTCATGACGTTTAACAAGGCCAAGTGTAAGGTCCTGCACCTGGGTCGGTGCAATCCCAGGCACAGCTCCAGGCTGGGTGGGGAATGGCTGAGAGCAGCCCTGAGGAGAAGGCCCTGGGGGTCTGGGNACACCTCAGCTGCATCACGCCTGGGGTGGGTGCCTGGGCTGAGCCCCAGATTTTAAGTGGGGCAGGGTGTGGATGTGCTGTGCCAGGCCAGCAGCTGGAGCTCGGGACCAGATGAGCTTTCCAGGCTGAGACAACCTCCACGGAGCTCAGCTTCCTGTGTGCCAGGCTCCCAGCATTCACCTCGACAGAGCCAGCTTGTGCCCGTTGGCACAGCTGCCTCCAAAGTTTGGGAGAAGCCCTGAAGGATTGTCCCAAATGGTCGGAGAAGGCAGGATCCGGCCTCGGGCACAGCTCTCTGGCTGCCGAAGGATGCTCGCGGCCGGGCGCCGCCTGCGTGGGCTCTGAGCTCACAGCCTGAATTATTCCTTCTTTCGCCTGCAAACGCTGCCGCCGAGGGACAGGGCCATGAAATATGAATGTGAGACCTGCTTGGAGCGGGCAGAGCCCGCGGGCGAGCGGCGGGGCCGCGCAGGCGGCAGCACGCAGGCGGCAGCGCACAGCCGGCAGCGCACAGCCCTGCGCTCCCCAGCTGCGCTGAATAATTGATGTCTTCCAGAACGCGAGCTGCGATCTGGGGCCTGAGGTGCCCTGGGGGCTGCCGGTGCTCCCCCCCGTGCCCAGCACACTGCCACCAGCGACGGCAGGCACTGTCCTCACAGCCACCCACACACAGCTGCAGCTTGGGGAGCTGGGGCTGCTGCCCAGCGAGGACACCAGTTGGCAGTGGGGGTGAGGAGTTAGCGATGGGTTGGTGGATGGTGATGGGTGGCGAAGTTTGGTGATGAGTGGTGAGGAGGTAGTGGTGGGTTGGTGGATGGTGATGATGTTTGGTGATGGGTAGTGATGGGTAGTGATGGGTGGTGATGGGTGGTGAGGGGGTAATGGTGGGTTGGTGGATGGTGATGATGTTTGGTGATGGGTAATGATGGGTGGGGAAGTTTGGTGATGGGTGGTGAGGAGGTAGTGGTGGGTTGGTGGATGGTGATGATGTTTGGTGATGGGTAATGATGGGTGGGGAAGTTTGGTGATGGGTGGTGAGGAGGTAGTGGTGGGTTGGTGGATGGTGATGATGTTTGGTGATGGGTAGTGATGGGTGGTGATGGGTGGTGAGGGGGTAATGGTGGGTTGGTGGATGGTGATGATGTTTGGTGATGGGTAGTGATGGGTAGTGAAATTTGGTGATGGGTAGTGAAGGGGTAGTGGTGGGATGGTGATGTTTGGTGATGGGTGGTAAGGGGTTACTGATAGGTAGTGATGGGGGTGAAGTTTGGTGGTAGGGTAGTGGTGGGTGGTGATGGACAGTGGTGGGTTGGTAGGTAGGATGGGTGTGGGTGGCATTTGGTGGCAAGGGTAATTGGTGGTGGTGGAACCACAACAATCTCCAGTTTGGGGACAGAGTGGGGAGGAGAGGGCTGGTGACCTGCTGGGTGAAAACTCCTTTTCATGATCATCCCTGGGTAAGAACCTCAGTTTCTGCCACACCAATGGCTGATGCTAAGTACCTGTGCAGGAGATGCCAGGTGCTGGGCCAAGGTTCAGAGGGCTGGGGACATGCTTGTGCCCATGCAAGGGATAGCAGTGAGTCAAGTTAGAGCCAGATCAGTGACTCAGAGTAACACAAGTGAGCCTCCTGAAGCAGTGGCCTGTAGGCTCCGGATGGAGGCCTTGGATGGTGAGGGACTGAGAGGGATCCAGGAGAGGAGACACAGCTCCAAGCAGGTTGCCCAGCAAGGCAGAGCAGAGACACAGGCAGGCTGCTGGCACACTGGCACCCCCTCTGTTCCCTTGATGGAGCTCTCCAGCCCGGTTCAGCATCCTGTGCCTTGGGAGGAGGGTGATACCGCCACGCCCTGTGCCACTGCCACTGGGCACTTTTCCCCACACAGAGGCTGGCTCTAGGGCAGGAAAGGGTCTCCAGTGGGTGTGGAGTGGCACTCGGGCCAGGTGAAGTGTCCCAGCTCTCATCTGCCCCTGTCTGGGCAGAGCTCCCCCCTCTCAACTTCTGCTCCATTTCCATGTGTTAAAACTTCTGCTCCATTTCCATGTGTTAAAAACAAACCCCCTGGGACTGTTTGGCTTCTTCCTTTCCCAATTTAGCGCTTCCCAAGGCCCCGCAGGCAGATAAGGAGATAGAGAAGGGTTTGTGCCTTCCCCGTGGCTGTGGCGCTGCTGGAACACTCTGCTCCGGCAACCCTGACATCAGAGGAGCTCTGGCAGGGCTCAGCTCCTCCAGCACTGCTCAACTCTCACCTCCATCTGCCCTCCATGCCGCTGGCTACCTCCTCCCGGCCCCAGCCCTGCTGCCGTCAGCTCCAACTTGGCAGTGGCCCTGGCCCTGGCTCTGCTGGCCCTTGCTCTGTTGGCTCTGGCTCTGCTGGTCCAGCCTCTGCTGCTCCTGGCTTTGCTATTCCATGGCTCTGCTGGTCCTGGCTTTGCTGGTCCATGGCTCTGCTGGTCCTGGCTCTGCTGGTCCATGGCTCTGCTGGTCCTGGCTTTGCTGGTCCATGGCTTTGCTGGTCCTGGCTCTGCTGGTCCATGGCTCTGCTGGTCCTGGCTTTGCTGGTCCATGGCTTTGCTGGTCCTGGCTCTGCTGGTCCATGGCTCTGCTGGTCCTGGCTTTGCTGGTCCATGGCTCTGCTGGTCCTGGCTCTGCTGGTCCATGGCTCTGCTGGTCCTGGCTTTGCTGGTCCATGGCTCTGCTGGTCCTGGCTCTGCTGGTCCATGGCTCTGCTGGTCCTGGCTTTGCTGGTCCATGGCTCTGCTGGTCCTGGCTCTGCTGGTCCATGGCTCTGCTGGTCCTGGCTTTGCTGGTCCATGGCTCTGCTGGTCCTGGCTCTGCTGGTCCATGGCTCTGCTGGTCCTGGCTTTGCTGGTCCATGGCTCTGCTGGTCCTGGCTCTGCTGGTCCATGGCTCTGCTGGTCCTGGCTTTGCTGGTCCATGGCTCTGCTGGTCCTGGCTCTGCTGGTCCATGGCTCTGCTGGTCCTGGCTTTGCTGGTCCATGGCTCTGCTGGTCCTGGCTCTGCTGGTCCATGGCTCTGCTGGTCCATGGCTCTGCTGGTCGTGGCTCTGCTGGACCCGGCTGTGCTGGTTCCTGTGTCACTGCTCTAGGGGCAGCTGTGGTGTCCTCGGCTCCTGCTCTGAGTTGTGCTGGTGCCTTGGCTGTCCCCACCAGCTGGCAGAGTCACCATGCCCAGTGTCCACGGACCTCATGGCTTCACTTTGGCCTCAGAGTCTTCTTACAGAGTCACAGAGTGGTGGTGCCTGGAAGGGACCTCTGAGGATCATCCAGTCCAAGACCCCTGCCAGAGCCAGGTCACCTACAGCAGGTCACAGAGGAACACATCCAGACAGGCATTGAGAGTCTCCAGAGACAGAGACTCTACACCAACATGCTCCTGGGAAGCAGTTATTGGCCTCTGTGTCCCCAGCATCCCTGCTCTTCCATGGGGGACAGAGAGAGGACACAGAGCTGGACAAAGACACAGAGACACCACAGGATCCCCGCTGGGACCAGCATGCAGCTGCTGTCACAGCGCTGGGGATGGAGGCTGTTTGGGCTGGAAAAGCTCTCTGGGATCACGGAGTGCAAGCAGCAACCCAGCACTGCCATGGCCACCAAACCATGGCCCCGAGTGCTATGGCCACAGCTTTCTTGGACACCCCCAGGGATAGGCACTCCACCACCTCCCTGGGCACCCTGTGCCAATCCCTGACCACTCTGGCAGCAAAGAAATTTTTTCCTGATCTCCAACCGAACCCTGCCCTGGCACAATCCCAGGATGTTCCTGCTGTCCTATGTGCTCTGTCAGGAGGAGTGAGACATCTCAGCCCTCCCTTGTCCATCTTGGTGGCTGACCCCAGACCCACCAGAAAGAGCTGGAGAGATGCCACCACCAGAGGCCTGGCTGCTGCTGGCCATGGGCACAAGCAGTCTCTGGCTGCTGGTGCTGGGGCCCTGCTGGCTGTTGCAATACAGCAGGAGGCTCCGAGCTGTGTTTGCTTGCCTGGGACACTGTGTCACTGCCACCCGAGCCAGGGTTGCATCATGCTGGTGGAGAGAGGGGGGAGCATTGCAGAGCCTTCATCCTCCCCCTGGCCATAGGCAGCCCTTGGCTAGGTGGAACTCCAGGGTGGGGGACAGGCAAGGAAGGGGAGAGGACAGCTGCAGGAGGGCTTAAGGAGCATCAGTGAAGGTGAAGAGTTCATTGCCTGCAGGAAAGAAGCTCAGGGCTGGGGGCTGAAGGTGTGAGTTCATTAACACAGCCAGACTCACCCACACCGTGCTGCTGGGAGAGGGATGCTGATGAGACCCCTCCCGACCACTATAGTCCAGAGGAAATGTCACTGGAGATGTCAGCACCTCCCAGGGTAGAGGAGTGGTGAGATCCAGATCCTCTCTGGCTGCCCTGGGATGCTGCCAGTGCCCTGCCTCTTCCCCAGGCCTGGCAGAAAAAGGAGTTCAAACATCCCCTTTGCAGGACAGACAGAGGTCTCCAGAGGGATGTGGTGGATGGGAACTGCTCTCTCCCACATCCCAAGAGGTCGAAGCTATGGTGCTGGTTTCTTTGTGTTGCCCAGCACCTGGCACATGCTGTACCAAGGTCTGACTAAAATGCCAAGAGCAGCTTGCCTGAGCCAGCTTTCCAAAGTGGTCTGAAGCCCCCAGGCAGCCTCACCACCTCTTCCTGTGCACAGGGGAGCCACAGCAGTGGGGATGCTGCCACAGCACTGACCTCAGCCCTGCATGTGGCCGTGGAGCTATGGGCATGGTGCTGGGCAGTGCCTGAAGTGAAGTTGAGGTTGCCCATCCACTACCAGCAGGGAGAGGTAGCTTTGTCCCTGCTGAGGTGGTGGAGTCCCTGCTGAGGTGGTGGGGTCCCTGGAGGTGGTGGAGTCACTGTCCCTGGAGGTGTTCAAGAAAAGACTGGATGAGGCATTTAGTGCCATGGTCTAGATGACTGGATAGGGCTGGGTGTCAGGTTGGGCTGGATGGTCTTGGAAGGTCTCTTCCAACCTGGTTGATTCTATGATTCCATGATGCTCTGGCTCCATGGCAGGGACATCACCATCCTTCAAAACCAGCCTGGAGCCTGGGGAGCAAGGCAGGCTCTGGACAACAGTGGGGTCAGGGATACCTGGAGAGGACCTGGACCTTGGGGAGGGGTAGTGTGAGGACAGCAAAGGAAATCAGAAGATAGGGGCAGGAAATAACAAATGTGAGTCAGCCGAGAAGTACCCGGGCAAGGACAGCCTGGGAGAGCTAATCTGCAGGAGATAATGCTGCCAGCGATGGCGCAGCCTGGAGATGAGCTCATGGAAAGAGAGGATCAAGGCACGGGGGTGCGAGACTCCACTGCCCGACCTGCTCCTTTGCACCACGCTCAGATACATCCCCCCCGCGTGCTGGGGGGTACCGTGGGGCTCTGCATCCAGCCTGGACGGGCTGTGCACTTCGGGATGGATTTCTCAGCCCCCGAAGGCTTCCCTGAAATCCTGCCCTGGGTGTTTATCCCCTGGCAGACAGAAGTAGCTGCGGCGCAGCCTGTCTGCTTTTAGTCTGGTGGAGATTAAGCTCTCCAGGACCTAATGGCAATTCTTTTGGCAAGCGTTCAGCAGCCCTTAATCCATCTTATCTCCACTGAAAGGATGGAGTGGGCTCCTCTCCAAGCGCTCAGTGGGGAGCAGAGGCAGCGGCGGCTCCGGCAGCGCTGCGCGGGCGCCGCGGGCATGCCCTACATAGGGAGCTGCGCTCGGGGGGCTGGGGGAGAGGCAGCGCTGGCAGCATGGGCAGCGGCCACGCTTCCCTCTGCACAGCAGGGGCCTCTCACCTCTCTCCCCCTGAACGTCCAGATGCTGGGACCACCAGAGGTCTTGGCCTGAATAAGGAAGGTCCCAGTTTCCCTTGGGATATTCCCGGGGATATGCCAGGGGTGGCTTCCTCATGGAATCGCAGAGCTAATCAGGTTGGAAAAGACCTCTGAGATCATCCAGTCCAACCTAGCAGCTATTCCTCCTAATTAACTAACCCCTGGCACTAAGTGCCTCATGTAGCCTCCTCCAAAACACCTCCAGGGATGGGGACTCCACCACCTCCCTGGGCAGCCCATCCCAATGCCACCTCCAAAACACCTCCAGGGATGGAGACTCCACCACCTCCCTGGGCAGCCCATCCCAATGCCAATCTCTTGCTGTGAAGAACTTCTTCCTAACAACCAGCCTGAACCTGCCCTGGCACAGCTTAAGGCTGTGTCCTCTTGTTCTGGCCCTGGGTATCTGGCAGCAGAGCCCAACCCCACCTGGCTACAGCCTCCCTGCAGGGAGCTGCAGACAGCAATGAGCTCTGCCCTCAGCCTCCTCTTCTGCAGGCTGCACACCCCCAGCTCCCTCAGCCTCTCCTCACAGGGCTGTGCCCAGCCCCTCCCCAGCCTTGCTGCCCTTCTCTGGACATGAGAGAAGGGGCTCATGAGGTGGGACTGGGCATGATGTGGCCTTGCTCATCCCCTTGCCAAGGCTACCCTGCCAGCGACGGTGCCTGTCCAGCTCACCTGGCAGCCGGCAATGTCCCTGCCGCCACGGTCCAGCGGTGGGCAGCACTTGTGAGTGGCGCAGAGGACATCCCGGTCGTGTGGGATGGTCCCATCACACTGCCTGCTGCCTGGCTGTCAGGCACAGGCACTCTGAAGTTGCCTTTTGCAAACCTGTCCTGACATTGCTAATAATAACTGTGTTAATTAGGGAGCTCTCCCAGCCCTGCCTGATTCGTTTGGTCAGTTCTGGGGGGGTTGTAGGGGTAATGTAAATGAGGGCTGGCATTCGCCTCCCCAGCAGCCATCTGGAGTGCTGGAGCTGTGTCTGAGGAACTTGCTGCACTTCAGGGTGACCCAGGCAGAGCAGGCACCGTGGGCAAGGGCACTGCTCAGCTCAGTCCCACCTAGACATTCGCCTGAGGAGTCAGGGCTCAGACACCCACCAAGCAGGACGGCTGCTGGCACCCGTCTGCACCACGGGCACCCGAAGGTATAGGCTGTGCCCCAGCAGGGCTGCCTGCCTCCAGCCTGACAGCTGTCCCTGGCATTTTAGATGGCTGCCCATCACCGTGGCATCTTCCCTTCTCTGAGTCCCTTCCGTGTGACATTGGAGAGCTCACACTTGATGGCTTTGCAGAGCCTGAATTTTCCCACTTCCCTGCATCAAACTCTGCTGGCAGTGAGTGGTTGGGGGCCAAGGTAGCCCTCAGGTAGCAGATGGCCTGGTGGCTCACTGGCTTGCATGCCCACTCAGCGCTGGGCAAGGCATAGCACTAGGATAGGACTCTGCCGGAGGGAACTTGGTTGCCCTGGGATCCATCAGAGACAGTTTGCAGGACGGTGGCAGAGCCCCTGTGGCACCATTGGTCCCATCCTGGCTGTGCAAACTCCTCTCAGCTGGGAAATGCCTTTGTTGGGAGGTTTCCTTCCTCGCCACAGCACAGCAAAGGCAGTACTGGGCTCACTCTGGGGCTTCTTCCGGCTGGCACCCATGGGTGCTGCCAAGGGGTCCATCACCACTGGATCGCCCTCCTGGGGGAGGTGAGGGGTGGGTGGTGCCACGGCTCAGCACTGCTGCCCACTGTTGTCCTTGCTCTGTTCTTTGCCCTGTGTTGAGCTGGGTCAGAGGGGCTGGGGAAGCTCTCTGGGTGCTGCCAGAGGAGCAGCAGTTGCAGCATTCCAGCAGCCTCCTGGTGCAGAACTTGTTCCTCACAGCCAATCTCAATCTGCTCTGCTCCACTTCGAAGCCATTGCCCTCGTCCTGTCCCTGCAGGCCTGTGCACACAGTCCCTCTGCAGCCTGCTCGTGGCCCCTTTGGGCCCTGGAAGGTCACCATTAGGTCTCCCTGGAGCCTTCTCCTCTCCAGGCTGAACACCCCCAGCTCCCTGCCCTCGTAGCAGAGCTGCTCCAACCCCTTGATGGTTTTTGTGGCCTCCTCTGGCCCCTGCTCCATCAGGTCCATGTCCTTCCTGTGTGGAGGGCTCCCGAGCTGGATGAAGTGCTGCAGGTGAGGTCCCAGCAGCATGGAGCAGAGGGCAGCTGTGCCCTTTCCCTCCTTGTCCCCCAGAGCTCCTTCCTAACCCTGGGAGAGGAGAAGCAACTGAGGAAGAACAAATTGAGAGGCAGAAACCAAGGCAGTCAGTTTTCAGCTGTCAGACGCTGCAGGGCCTGCCCACCTCTCTCTGCTGCAGACCTGTACGTTGGTGCCAAGCTGTGCCCATCCCAGCGGGTGCCCTCCTGCCTGCTCCTGGCCGCAGAGCCCTGCGCTGGCACAGCGCCGCGCTGGGGGTTGCGTCACAGGCTGCACTCCGGAGCATGCTGTCTCCAGAGCAACAGGCTGCTAAAATTGGTAGCAAGATCTGAACCTGAGCCAAGCTTAATTTTTAATTGCTTCTAATTTCATTCTTTGGGCCAGGTTTGCCCAGGCGGGCAGGGAGGTCACACTGCGGGTACAGGCCTGGTTACCTGCGGGCATCGCTCTGGTCTGCCCAAGCCCTGACCTGCCTGGGCTCTGGCTCTGCTCTGGCTCAGTGCCCCTGCCACGGCTGGGGTCCCAGCTCAGCCAGATGCCTCCTGCCCTGCCCCCCAGCCCCCTGCCTGGCTCTCGCTGCCCTGAGAGCTCTGTTTGCTGCTGCTGCTGTGGCAGAGGAGTTTGTGCACCCTGCAGAGCTCAGCAGGCAGGGGCCCAGTTCCTCAGCCTTTGCTTTCCTGTGCTCAGAAGAGGATCTGCTCTTAAATCCCAAGCAGCCTGTGGCATTCCTGGTCTGTTCCCACCCCTGCAGCCTCCCCTTTCCCATCCTGCCTTGCAGCCTCCTTCTTCCCATTCCATTACATCCCACTTTACCTCCTCCCCCATCCGATCTTGTCCCATCATATCCCATTCCTTCAGTCTCCCTCTTCCCACTCCACTCTTCATATCCCACCATATCCCATCATATCCAATCCCTTCAGTCTCCCCCTTCCCATCCCACTCTTCATATCCCATCATATCCCATCCCTTCAGTCTCCCTCTTCCCATCCCACTCTTCATATCCAATCATATCCCATCCCTTCAGTCTCCCCCTTCCCATCCTACTCTTCATATCCCATCATATCTCATCCCTCCAGTTTCCCCCTTCCCATTCCACTCTTCATATCCTATCATATCCCATCCCTTCAGTCTCCCCCTTCCCATCCCACTCTGCAGCTTTCCCCACCCTATCTCTGCATCTTACTGCAGCATAATTCACCCCATCCCATCCCATCCCATCCCATCCCTTCCCTGCAGCCTCCCCTCCCATCCCAGGGACAGGCAACTGATCAGGAGCATTTCTGGCAGAGCAGCCCCCCAGGGAGGCCGAGAGCCTCCACTCCCACTCCCTGGCAGCCTCTCCCCACCTGAATCTCCCTGAGCAGGGACCAGGAGGTTGCATTCCCAGGATGGCTCAAGGCTGTCAGTGGACAGAGTGAAAATTGTCTGCTCCTGGCTCAGAGCCTCTGGAACCTTCCACAGGCTTTCCACGCATGCTGTGCTGGTGCTGACAAAGCAAACAGCTCTTCCAATGACAAAGGTCAGGGCTCCTCTTTTTGACAGCTATTTTTGCACCGTGTACTGAAGTCCAAGGGCAAAGGAGCTGCAGGTCCCAGCACAGCCCCACCCCTTGTGCCAGCTCAGGGTATTAGAAGGAATTGGGGGCAGAGGAGGAAATGATCCCAGGGCAGAAGATGGGAAGACAAAGTCCCCCCTAATTTCTTTTCCCAATGATGTCCCCAAAAATCCTAGAATCCTAGAATCAGAATGGTTTAGGTTGGAAGGGACCTCAAGGATCATCCAGCTCCAACCCCCTGCCGTAGGCAGGGACACCTCCCACTAGAGCAAAATCATCCCTGGGAGCTCCCAGCAGGTGGTTGCACACATTCAGGACCTTAAAGGGACCTACAAGAGAGCTGGGGAGGGACTCTGTAGGCTGTCAGGTAGTGACAGGACTGGGGGAAATGGAGCAAAGCTGGAAATGGGTAGAGTCAGACTGGATGTTAGGAAGAAGTTCCTCACCATGAGAGCCTGGCAGGGGATGCCCAAGGAGTTGGTGGAAGCCTCATCCCTGGAGGTGTTTATTGGCCAGGCTGGATGAGGCTGTGGGCAGCCTGCTGTAGTGTGAGGTGTCCCTGCCCATGGCAGGGGGGTTGGAACTGGCTGATGCTTGTGGTGCCCTCCAGCCCATGAGCCTATGATGTGCAGGGCTGTGTGAAGAAGCATGGCCCAAGCTCCCTGCTCTGGCAGCACAGATGGCTTTCACCAAGCCTGCAGGCCATGGCCCATAAGGTTCCAGCTGCTCCCAGCCCTGCAAGGCTGCCCCTGTGAAGATCCACCTGCTGCACCCTGATGGGGCTGGGGACTTCCCAGGACACTCCAAGAGGCAGAGGAGAGCACAGGGAGGGCTGAGCCTGGTGCCGGTGCTGGCTGTGCCGCAGCCATGAGCAGCCCCAAGCACAAGAGTGCTTGAAGCATCCTTGGGTGCCAGGAAGGCCTCTGGCCCTGCTGCAAAGCTACATTCTGATGATGCTGAGGTCTCTGCAGAGCCCTGGGTGAGGCTGGTGAAGGGGTGTCCCTGGCAGCCACATGTCAGGAGGAACAGTGAGCACTGGTGAGATGCTGAGCTGAGTTCATCAGCAGTGTGTGCCAGGGGGGTTTGCCCTGCCCTTCTGTGCCACCTGCAGGGTTAAATAGAGATCCTCCCAAAGGTGTCACCTGGAGGCCATCTCCAGCTCTGTCCCTACCCGGGGGTGTGGGTGCTGGGTAAGCATGGGACATTCCCATCTCTTCCCTCTGCACCTTGCTCTTGGCCTTCCCAGAGGGTTTCTCCCAAAGGAAGATGTTTTTTGGCTGGGGGTATCAGTTTGGTGGGTCTGGAAATGGGCAGGTAGCAGAAGCAAACTCCAAAGCCACCACTGACTGGCACTTCCCAGCACACCCCCTGGTGTTGGGCAGCTCCATGGCCAGCAGAGCCAGAGCAATCCTGGCACCCTCAGGCACTCGGTTTGATGAGAACTGCTCTGGGTTGGATTCTGCTTGAAGGATCTGGGAGGATTTTCCTGGCCCAGGCTCAGGATTTACCTTTTCTCTGTGCTTTGCAGTGGGGCAGCAATTTCCAGCAGCCCCTGGGCCAGCAGGTGGGGTCTTGGCACTGGGATATTTTTCCCTCTGGATTTTCCGTGCGGTTGGAGGATCTCCAGATGCCAAACCCAGGCAGTTCCAAGGGCACACACTCAGTGCCAGGCAGGTGAGGTGGTCCAACAGGAGCATCTGGGCTCGAAGCTCGGATGCAGGCTTGGACCCACTTCAGCTTTGTTACCATCTGCTGAACTAAGTCCTTTGAATGGGAACATCTGCCCCTGCCAGGAGAACCCCACACCAGAAATGGAAACCCAGCAGAGGCTGCTCTGCCCCAGCCCTGCCCAAGCAGAACCTCTTTGTGCCACTTCAGCAGGGCCATCAGATCAAGAGAAGGAATTCTGCCACTCTACTCTACTCTACTCTGGTGAGACCTGACCAGCATGGGTGGGTCCAGCTCTGGGGCCCTCAGTGCAGAAAGCACATGGGCTTGCTGGAGAGGGTCCAGAGGAGGCCACCAAGGTGCTCAGAGGGCTAGAGAAGCTCTGCTGTGGGGACAGGCTGGGAGAGTTGGGGCTGTGCAGCCTGGGGAAGAAAAGGCTCCAGAGAGTCCTCAGAGCTGCAGTTCAGTATCTGATGGGGACATACAGGCAGCTGGGGAGGGACTGCTCAGAAGGGGCTGTGGGGACAGGCTGAGGGCAGTAGTTTGGAAGTGGAGTACAGCAGAATTAGGTTGGACATCAGGAGGGAGTTGTGCACAGTGAGGGTGGGGAGAGACTGGCACAGGCTGCCCTGGGAGATGCTTGAGGCCACCCCTGGAGACATTCCAGATCAGCCTTGCTGTGTCCCTGTGCAGCCTGCTCTAGCTGGAGGTGTCCCTGCTGCCTGCAGAGCGTTGCACAAGACCTCTGAGGGTCTCTTCCAACCTGATGCATTCTGTGATTCTGTCCCCTTCTTCGAGCTATGCAAGGGGACCTAAGGCAAAGCTGCATGTGGGATGCCCCAGGCATGGGACCTGTGGGTGCTGAGTGGCGGTTTCTGTGTGCAGGATGCCTCCAGGGGAGGTGCCCATGGATGCTGGGTGATGGTTTCTGGATGCAGGATGCTTCAGGCATGGGACCCATGGATGCTGGGTGATGGTTTCTGAGTGCAGGATGCCCCAGGAGAGGTACCCACGGGTGCTGGGTGATGGTTTCTGGGTGCAGGATGCTTCAGGCATGGGACCCATGGATGCTGGGTGATGGTTTCTGAGTGCAGGATGCCCCAGGAGAGGTACCCACGGGTGCTGGGTGATGGTTTCTGGGTGCAGGATGCCCCAGGGAGTGCTCTGTGCTGCGGCAGTTCTGCTTGGGAAGCAAACCCCAGAGCGAGGCCAGCGCTGCCGTGCGCTGGGGCCAGCTCCGACCCGCCCCGCAAGCAGCAAAGCGCTGGCTGCACAGCCAAGGCAAGCGAGAAGCAGCAGAGGTCACTGGCACAGCAGGGGGAAGTGACAGGGCTGGAAATGTGGCCAGCTCCCAGCCCATTGGCTCCTTCGGGATCTGGAGGCCTCTCACAGTGCCTGGAGCGCTGAGCCACTGCTGCCATTTCAGCAGAGAGGCAGTGGGAAAAGGCTGCTGCAGCTTTGGATGCTCTGCACAGCTTTCATTTGCTGCTGTTGGAGTTTGCACTGTAGCGAGCAGAAAGCTGTGGGGGTTTGAATCTCTCAGTGCCTCAACATCCTCTGGGGTGGGAAAATCTGGAAAAATCCAGAGTCAGTGCAAAAATCCTGACAAACCTTGGCTGAAGGTTCAGAGCTACTCATGTATCCTACCAGCAACTGTGTGCAACAGCTTGGGGCTGCCACTTCTTTTTGGGCCCCACCCCACAAAGCCTTTGCTGTTCTTTCCCCTCACCTTCTTGATGTGACCTGCAGCAGGAGAAAACTTCCCAGCCACTTCCCAGCTGCATCCCAAGGGCAGCATTCCCAGGCAGCCTGGCAAGCAGCTGATCTCAGTTTGGATGCAGCTGACTGGGTGGGCTGAGAAGTGTCACCAGGACCTTGCCTGCTGCCCTGAGCTATGGTCAAGCCTCTCGCTCTGCCTTGCCCCGGAGCTGGGTGAGGACCACGTTGTGAGCTGAGGACCACGTTGTGAGCTGAGCAGAAAGGCTCTGGGGAGAGGCTGGATCCCAAGGGGAGTTTCCAGGACTGTGCCTTTTTGGGTGCTTTCTCCCTGCACTGGCTGGGTGAGGAGCATCTCCCCTGCACTCCTCTGTCTCAGATCCTGCAGGTCTCTCTCGGGGGGGTAGAAGGCAGCAGGTCCCTTGCCGGGCAGCAAAAGCAGCCATGGCTCCATGGGGTGCAGGGGGGTGCAGGGAGCCAGCAGAGCCCTCAGTGGACATGGCTGCTTCTGGCTGTGGGTGCAGCAAAGCCCAAACTGGAAGCAGCATTGGCCTGGCCCTGCAGCCAGCCCTGTGCTGCCAGCCTGGCTCCAAGCAGCTCACATTGTCCCTTGCTGTGGGAGTGTCCTGCGTGTCCTGCCCCCGTCCCACCCAGCACCAGGGGACAAAGGCACAGTAGGAAACAACCTACTGGGTGAAACAGGAGGGGAGCACAGTGCATGGGAGAGCTCAGGAGGCCAAGCAGCACTTACCCAGGGCTCACCCAGAAAGCTGCTGGACAGGGCCAGTGCAACCACCCATCCTGCACGTCCACCCCATCCTGCATGCCCACCCCTCCCGCACGTCACAGGGTGCCAAGAACCCTTCCTGGGCAGCAGAAGTGACCCTGAGCTTTATCAGGTGGTGCAAGGCAAAAAAGCCATCTGTGCTGCACCAGGAGATCCAGCCCACGAGGGGTTGTGCCAGCAGGATGGAGAGGTCATGGTCACCAGCAGATGCTGACTGATAAGTGCTGAGTGGTGCCAGAAACGCCTCCAGCCCCATGCCCGAGGAGGGGATGGGCAGCAGGAGTGGCGACTGGACCATGGATGCTGCACTCATGCTCGCAGCTGCAGCTCTCTGCTTCCAGCAGCTCTGGGCACCTCCTCCCAGAGAGTGGAGGAACTGCCAGCCCTGTGCCCACTGCCTCTGTCACTAGACAAAGGTTGCTAACGAAAGGCAATGTTCACCAGCAGGTCCGGGGAGGTTCTCCTCTCCTTCTACTCTGCTCTGGTCACAGGATCACAGCTCACAGATGTCAGGGGTTGGAAGAGACCCAAAGAGCAAATCCAGTCCAACTCCCCTGCCAGAGCAGGACCATCCAATCTAGCTCAGGGCACACAGGAACACATCCAGACAGGCCTGGAAAGGCTCCACAGAAGGAGACTCCACAACCTCTCTGGGCAGCCTGTGCCAGGGCTCTGGGACCCTTCCAGGCAAGAAGTTGCCCTTGTGCTGAGCTGCAACCTCCTGTGCTGCAGCTTCCATCCATTGCTCCTTGTCCTGTCCCAGGGAGCAGTGAGCAGAGCCTGTCCCCCTCTCCTGACCCCCAGCCCTCAGATATTGAAAACCATTGATTAAATCCCCTCTCAGTCTTCTGATGAGGCCAGCTCTGGAGTGCTGGGT
This sequence comes from Tricholaema leucomelas, assembly GCA_013400475.1. Classification (NCBI taxonomy): domain Eukaryota; kingdom Metazoa; phylum Chordata; class Aves; order Piciformes; family Lybiidae; genus Tricholaema lacrymosa; species Tricholaema leucomelas. The sequence continues at coordinate 166,627 of WAAF01013379.1, forward strand.
CCAGTTCTGGGCTGGCCATGTCTAAAGAAATGGGGACCCACTGGAGCGAGTCCAGCGAAGGCTACAAAGGTGCTGAGGGGCCTGGAGCACCTCTGTGAGCAGCAAAGGCTCAGAGCCCTGGGGCTGTTGAGCCTGGAGAAGAGGAGACCCATAGGGGATCTGATCAATGGTTACAAATACCTCAAGGGTGGGAGTCAGGAAGGGGCCAGGCTGGGCCAGGCTCTGCAGTGGTGCCAGTGATAGGACAGGAGGTCATGGGTACAAGCTGGAATGCAGGAAGCTCCATCTGAACAAGAGGAGAAACTTGTTTGGTGTGAGGGTGCTGGAGGCCTGGAGCAGGCTGCCCAGAGAGGTTGTGCAGTCTCCTTCTCTGGAGACTTTCGAGCCCCATCTGGGTGTGTTCCTGGGTGACCTGCCCTGGGTGACTGCTCTGGCAGGTGGTTGGACTCGATGCTCTCCAGAGGTCACTCCCAGCTCCTATCCCTCTGTGATGCTGTCATCTGTCTCCCAGGGACAGTGTAGCCCAGCCCTGGTTTCGTCCCTTCCCTCAGTGTCTTTGCAGCAGACGGAGTGTGCCAAGGGCAGCCTCCATGCGCTGGGGACGTGCAGCTCCTGCGCTGAGAAGCCGCAGGCTCAGCCCTGGAGAGCCCCCAAGGCAAGGCGAACGTCGTTCGAGCCGGGGGATGGCTGTGCGAGTAAGGATCGGGTTTCCCTGCCTGCGAACCTCCCACGTTAACCCCAGCCTGACGGTTTCCTGCCTTCTGGCATCTGCGACCTTCGGCACAGTAACCTCAGCCCTCTGCGAGGAGCCCTGCGACGGCAGCAGGAATAAAGGATGGTGGAGACTTACATAACACTCCTCCGGCGCCGCCAGCAAAACAAGGAGGCTGCCCGGGCCGAGATCTTGGCCCTTCTATGTTGGCTTTTGAAGCACAAAAATGGACTTCCCCGATCCAGGCGGAGAGTGCCTGGGATCCCCCCGGGGTCAGAGGAACCCCAGGGTAGCTGTGACCCTCACCCGGTCCTGCAGAGCCCATAGGGGACATTGCAGCCCTGGTACCCACATCTTCTCCCCTCTATTGAGGTGGCAGTGGTTTACCCAGGGCTGCTCTGTGCCAGCAGGGACAGCCAGAGGAGGAGTGGGAATGGAGCCTGGGCAGCACATCAGAGCTTCCAGTGCAGCTGATCCTGGCCACGGCCGGACGGCTGCAACGAGTTCCTCATGCTTCTGACTCACTCTGCTTGGAAGTCCCTGCTTGAGAAGCAGCCCCATGACGAGCAGAAGCTTTTGCAAACTGAGTGACAGGGATGAGACTGTGCCCTTGGCCCTGGGGAAGGATGGGGCTGCTGCTCAGGCAGCCTGTGCCACCCCACTGTCACCAGCTCCCCTGAGGCTGTGAGGGTTGGGGTACAACCAGCCTGGCCATCACGTGGGTCCAGGTGGGCTGCAGGAAGCATAGAACCAGCCAGGTTGGAAGAGACCTCCACAATCATCCAGTCCAGGAGCTGGGCTGGCCCCTTGCTGCCACAGGGCAAGGCCAGCAGTCACACAGCCCCTCCTGGGAGCAGGGAGGGAGGGGGTTTCTGGTCCAGGAGTGCTCATGCTGGGGAAGAGTGGTGTGCTGGTTTGAGGCTAACTGGAACATTTTAATGAGAACAATTAGATTACAGGCTGTGAAAAGAAAACCATCATTATGTCTGCTTCCCTCATGGGCTTGCTGAGATGTACAAAAGCAAGGACACAACCAGAGATGAGACAGTCAGAGTTCTGTCTGTCAGAGTCTGCTGCTGCCTGTGTTTCCTCCCTGGGCTTCTGCTGTTCTGCCTGGGTCTGTGTAACCCAACCACTCATTCTGCTTCTAACCCCCTCGACGATCCTTCCAGCTCACCTTGCATGTAAGACTCTGGGATAAGGTAGAGGGGTGGAAAGAAGGTGGAAGGGTGGATGGGAGCCCCTCCTGGGGCTCTGGTTTCTGGGAGGGGAGTTGTGTTTCTGCATTACCTTTAACTTGTGTGTTTCTGTGCACAGCTGTACATGTTTGTGGTCTGTGGTAAAGATCTGCTGTGTATTGTGCTGAGCTGTGAACATAAAGCTCCATTCCTTCACTTCCACCCGGCTGAGTCCAGTCTGGGTGATTTCACAGGAGGGGGGGGGTGAGTAACTCCCAAACCATCACAAGTGGGGATAGTGATCCCAGCGTGTGGGGCTTGCAGCAGGCAGAAGTGTTTTGCTAGCAGGGCTGGGCCCCGCGGCTGGAGGGTGGATAACTCACTGCCTGGAGCAGGGCTGAGTAAGAGCGGGGGTCCTGCTCCAGCCAGGAATGCTGCTAGTGCCTCTCGGAGTCAGACGTGCTGCTGTGCTCAGCCACGGGCTGCTAGGAAATCCCTTTGGATGTTTTCCGACCTCGCTGAATCAGAGGAATTCTGGAGAACTTAACCCTCGCTGCAGCGGGGACAGCACCGCTCACATCCGCCCTGCTCCCCTCTCCCGGAGCCTCCTCACGCTCGCCCTTCCCAGCAGTACAACCGCCCCGTGAGCAGCCTTCCTGTAAAGCAGCATCTCCAGCTGGTGACGCCAGCCCAGGGCTCAGCAGCTGCAAGAATTCAGTCCTGAACTTTCACACAGTGACTTGTGGGGTCAGCGTGGGAAGGAGCAGCGTGGAGAAAGGCAGGGAACAAAGGCACCCAGCACAGCAGCCTGCCGTGTGGGGATGGGGGCAGAGATAGCGATGGAGATGAGGAGGGGGATGGAGATGAGGATAGAGATGGGGATGGGGATAGAGATGAGGATAGAGATGGGAATGGGGATAGAGATGAGGATAGAGATGGGGATAGAGATGGGGATAGAGATGGGGACAGAGATGAGGATAGAGATGGGGATGGAGATGAGGATAGAGATGGGGACGGAGATGAGGATAGGGATGGGGACGGAGATGAGGATAGGGATGGGGATGGAGGTGGGGATGTGCCACCAGGCACATGGGAGCTCTTTGGAGGAGCTGCCTGTGGTGTGTGCTGGGCATTCTGCCTTTCCCTACCAGGTGGGTTGGGGGGGGTGCATAGAAGAGGGGATGGGGCTGGCCATGGGAATGGGTGTGGTGGCTGAGATAAGGATAGGGATGGGGTGGAAGAGACCCCTGTTCCCACAGAGACCTCCACAAGTAGCTTCCCCTGGAGCCTGCTTTTGCCTCACCAGGGGATGACCCCAGAGGGGAGATGATTCCATGGAGGGACCCCAATGATGCATGCAGAGACCCAAGCCCCAAGGGTCCCCTTTAGCAGCTGCTCCCTTCGCCGATCCAATGTCCCAAAGGCCACAGGGTCTGTCAGGCTGAGGGAGGGTCTTTGTGGGGTCCCTTCTGGGGGGGCACTCTGCTGTGCAGGGTCCTTCATCCACCCAGGAGCAAACCTCAACCCTTCACCATCCCCAAACCACACTGAGACCTCACAGAGCTATTGGCAGCTGCCCTTGCCCACACCAGGCAGAGCTGGGCTGCCTCCTGGCACAGGGAAATGCCCTTGCTGGCCAGGCTGTTTTAAGCCCTATTGCAACTCAAGTGCCTCCAGCTCTCGGCGAGCATGACCCCATTGACCCAGGGTCTGGGGCAGCCCAGGGCCTCAGGGGACTTTTCATTTATGTATATTAAAAATTCATACTGGGGCAAAACTGGAGATGTCCCAGCAGGAAAACACAGCCAGAGGAAAAGCATAAAGCCTGTGGCTTCTCAGCAGCCCTCAGCTGCTTGCATCACCTCTCTCCTGCCACAGCACAAACGCTGCAGCTGCAGAGCACAACCAGTGGCTGCACGTCCGCTGCGGTGCCCGCGGGAACCCCAGGCCGTTGGGCAAGCAGAGAGGGGAAGCTGCCCACGGGATTCGTCCTGCCTGAGCAGCCATCAGCACATCAAACCCTGCTCCCCCCTTTGCCCCAGTGACTGGGGGGTTTCCCAGCCTGGAGGGCTCTCGGGATGCAGGGTGCTCCAACTCAGGCTCTGCGGGCACGGCTCCTGCCAGCTCACTCTCCTGGGACGCCAAAATTCAACAGGATCAAGAAGAAAAGGATCTGGGGGATAACCCCACCCAGGAAGGTTTGGCAGAGCTGTGGCTGCCCCTCCAGCACTCAGGGTGGGGTGGGTACAATAGCGAATCCGTGCCTTGGGGGAGGCAGATGAACACCATCAGGCCTGACCTGGGGGTGCAGGGCACCCAGGGGCACCCCACAGTGCCATGCAGGGCCCTCAAGACCCCTGATGCTCTGAACCTGTCAGCGACTGCTCCCCAGCACCATCACCCCCAGCACATCCCCAGCTCCACTCCAGTACCCACAGCAGAGCTCAGAGGGGCCCCCAGACCGCAGGGGCTGGAAAAAGCAGTGACCACAATTCACATTTTGTGTTGTTTCTTTTCCCCTCCAGTGTTTCCTTTCTGCTTCCCCGGGGGGGTCTGGGAGGGTCTTTCTTTTATTCCTCACTAGAAAAATTCCTTCTGGCCACAAACTAGAGGAGAAAGCACCCACCGGGGGTGGCTAGAGGTGGGGGTTGGGAAGGTGCTTTTCCAGATCTCCCAAATTCCTCCTTCTCAGCTCCTACCTCTGTGAACCCTCCGTGTGCTGGGTCCCTGCCCTGAGGCCTCTCACTCCCCTGTCCTCCAACAGCAGCCTGGGAAATGCTTGGAAATGGCCCAGAATAAGGAAGTGGAGGCTGGAGATTCCTGCAGGAGCCTCCCGAACCCTGGCAGCAGAAACACACCGAGGCCAGCGAGGTGCTTCGCTCCTGGCAGGGACAGTTTATCTCTGCCAAGGAAAAAGATGGGAAATCTGGAATGTTAGTTGCATGGTCGGGCACAGGGAGAGTCATTTTGGCTGATGGAAGTGTGTGGGAGCTCACGTCAGGGCTCCAGCAGGGCTGAGTGCCACGGGGGGGGGCTGGGCTGCAAATCTGCTCTGCAGAACCGCAGTGAAATGGAGCAGCAGATCCCAGACACAGGCTCCCGGCAAAAAAATCCTTGAGGAAGAGCTGTGTGGGGTGGGAAAGCTGATGGAGATGGTCACTGTCCCTGTGCCACCACTCTGCCTGCACCTCGGCTGACAAATGGGGTCCTGGAAGGGTAAAAGCTGGAACTGGCAGGGGTGAAATGGAGGCAGAACTGCTGGAGGAGGTGGGGGGGATCTGCAGGACAGGGATGAGGCATGATGGGGACAGAGATGGGAATGGGGACAGAGATGGCAATGGGGACTGGTGCCATGGGGACTCACTGCCAGCCAGGCACCTGGGCAAGGCGCAGCCAGTGGTGGGAATTAGCCCCTAAAGATGGGAACTGAGCTCCCTGCTTTGCAGCAGAGTGATTGGGTGCTGGGGCAGCAGGGGGAAACCCCCATCAGGGAGGGAGCAGAAGGCTCCACCTGCTGTTGTCTGAAAAGCCCCACGAGTGGCGTGTGAAGTCCTTCGGGGGAGAAAAGCAGAGCCTGAAAATCCCTCCAAGGCAGGGGTAAAGGCAGGGCAAGAGGAGAGGGAGCTGCTAACTGGAGGCCATGACAACTGCAAATGAAACGAGGCACATTTTTCACAGGGGGGATGGCTGAAGCCTTAGAGGGGGGAGGAATCCACTCCTGGCACTCTCAGAGCCTGGGAGCCTCCAGAGGAGTGAATGTCCTGCTGACCCCAAGCATGCACCTTGCCAGGGCTGGCAGCACCACACAAAGCATCAACTGGGAGTCCTGTACCTTCAGCATGCACCCATGCCAGGGCTGAGACACCCAGCAGAGCCCTGTACCCCCAGTGGGCACTCACTCTAGGGCCTGCAGCACTCATTAGGGAGCCTGGGAGCCTGTGGCACCACCCCAAGCCCAGCAGCTCCCCGTGGGGTATGGCCTGGGGACAGGACACATGGTAGGGCAGCATGTTGGGGCCTCATGACAGTGGGGACCCAAGTGGCAGTGCTTAGGAGAAACGAGTGCAGGGTTGGAAGCAGGACAGTCAGCAGGGATGGATGGGGATAGAGATGGGAGTGGAGACAGGGATGGGGACAGGCATAAGGATGGGGTGGAGATGGAAATGGAGATGAGGATGACTGGAGATGGGAACAGGGATGAGGACAGGGATGGGAGTGGAGACATGGATGGGAATGGGGACTGGGATGGGGATAGAAACGAGGATGGGGAACTGGGACAGAAATGGGAATAGAAACGGGCATGAGGACGAGAGGCGGTGCGAGGACGAGGCAAGGACAGGTCTCGGCGCCGAGGGACCGAGGCTGCCCGGAGCCGGTGGGGTGGGGAATGGCCGGGGCTCGGAGTCGAGGCTGCCACGGGAGGCGGTTGCGGAGCGGCCTGAGCCCAGGGCCGGGGAGGGCGAACAAAGCNGGCCGAGGCGGCTGGGCGGGCACTGGTGGCGGAGCCGGCGTGCAGTGCACCGGGGCCGGCGTACAGCTCAGCGGAGCAGCCATGCAGCTGAGCGGGGCAGCGCTGCTGCTGTGCACCGCGGCGGCCGTGGCCGCGGCTCCGGGGCCCGCGGCGGGCCGGGCCGGTGCCGAGCGGCGGGCGGCGGCAGGCAAGGAGCGGCGAGCGCAGTTCGCCTCCTGGGACGAGGTGAACGTGATCGCCCACGGGCTGCTGCAGCTCGGGCACGGCCTGAAGGAGCATGTGGACCGCACCAAGGGGCAGATGCGGGAGCTCGGCAGCCGCCTGAACGCCCACAACAGCTCCATGGGGCGGCTGCTGCGGCAGGCGCGGGAGGCGCAGGAGCGGGGAGAGCGGCTGCGGGACAGCGTGCGGGAGCTGGAGGGCCGCGGCAGGCAGCTCCTCAACCTCTCTGAGGCTCTGCGGCAGCGCCTGGAGGAGGTGGCGGCCGACAAAGCCGAGATCCAGGGCCGGCTGGAGCAGCTGGAGGGCCGCGTTCGGCAGGCGCTGCAGGCGCGGCCGGGCGGCAACCAGAGCGCCAGGGACCTGGGAGCGCTGCAGGTGAGCATCGCCCGCGGCACCCGCCCCGCTGCGGGACACCGGGAGCGACCGCGGGAGGAGCGGTCCCAAGGGAGCGGGGGGGACCCGACACGCGGGGAAGGCACCGGGAGTGGCCCCGGGAGAGCGGGGAGGACCCGAACCAGCAGGGCAGCGGGAACGACCGAGGGAGCAGGGGAGACCCGACCCAACCAGCCGCTGGAAGCGACCTGAGGGGGAGGGGGCACCAGACACGCCCGAGACACCTGGGACCGGCCTGGGGGGAGTCGAGGAGGGGGTCTTGCATGGTGGGGAACAGCGGAGGTAGGGGTCGGAGCCTGCCGGGAGCGGCTGGAAGAGGCTTGCTGCGGGGAGCAGTGCTGCGGGGCACGCTCGGAGCTTTGCGGGCATTCGACCTTCCTGGGAGCAGCGGATGGGTTTCGGTCCCCGGCCTCGCAGCTGCTCGCAGTGTCCCCGGCCCCGGCCCCTCTGGCACAACCAGCTCTGCCCAGAGCTGCAAGGCTTACCTGGCTCTTCCCCACGCAGTCCCTGATGGATGCACAGAACCTGCGGATCGAGGAGCTCTTGCAGAAGATCAAGCAGCAGCAGTATAAGCTGGACAAGCAGAATCTGCAGATCAAAAGCCTGCAGAGCAAGGTGAGCTCTTGTCCCTCTGTCTAGCTAGGGGATTGCTGCTGGTCCTGTGTGCTGTAGGACCCTGGCACTGTGTTCTGGGGGTAGCAAAACCAGAACTGGTTGTGCTGCTGCTACCTGGCTTTGGGAGCCCTACAAAGACCACGCCCCTGGTTATTGGTGCAAGGGTAGTAAGCTGCAAGCAGTGGAAGGAATTGGTGTGTGGGAACAGAGACTCTGGGCTCATCCTTTGTGAAATAAGCTCATTAGCAGGGGTGTGACATCCCACAGTCATGCTCTGGCTCCTGTTCCTTGAGGTTTCTGGGCAAGTTCAGCCCCAGCTCTGGTCATGGGGGAGCAGCTGGCAGCTTGGCCCATCAGCTGCCCTGAGTAACAGCGTTGGAAATGAGCTGAGATAAAACTGCTCTGACTTGTGCATTTCTTTTCAGGTCAATCTACTTATCCCTTTACACCTGAAGGACAACAAAACGCAGTCTCCCAAGTGGAAGATAAACCTGAAGAGCCTCAGCCTCACCAACCAGAGCCAGAATGCCAGTGGGGAGCCTGTGCTAATGCAGAGTGAGTATCTGCCCATTCCACCCCACTGCTCCCTGCTGCAGCAGCCCTCAGCAGTTGCAACTGTTTGGAAACAAAAGGTTCAGTTGTCCTGAGTCAAGATGTGAGATTTGCTTGCAAAACCAGAGCCTGGGGGATTGGCCAGGCAGAGGGGGTCTGGAGCACAGGCAGATCCTATCCTTTTGGATCAGCATTAGTCCAGCAGGAATTTAAGGATTTAAGAGGAATTTTCCTGCCTGCCATTAAGAATGCAGCAGGAAGTGGACAAAGACTGCAAGCAGGTATTTGTCAGAGAGGGTTGGCAGGTGTGTGTGTGGGAATGCAGGCAGGAAAGGAGCATCTGTGCTCTTTGGACTCTTGTTCACCTGCCCTCTCTGTACCAGAGAGGGTTTGCTTCTCAGCGTGTTATGCTGGTGCCAGGAGGAGAATTGGGGAGCCCCAGGAGAGGAGCTAGAGCCTTGTGGCTCCATCTGCCTTGCATGTTTAGGGCTCATATGAAAGACCAGAGCCTCATTCTGCACTGTCCTCAGCAGAAGGTGCTGAGCTGCAGTGGAGGCCCTGGGAGGCATTCGGTGGAGCAGGTGAGTGGATACTGCATCCGCAGCTCTGCCTGGAGCATCCTCCCTGCTGGCAGGGGGCTGGAGCAGCTCCGGCCGAGTGAAAGGCAGCGGAGCAGAGATGTGTCCCCGGCTGTGCTGCGTCCCGCAGCCTCCCGCCCAGACAGGAACTGATGTCCCCACAGGGTTTTCTGGCCAGGAGCAGCTGCTCTCGTGTTGTGTCAGCTAAATCATGGTGCTGGCTCCATCTGTGCAGCTGTCTGGGGATGTCCAATGTGAGCCAAAACAGAAACCAGGCAGGGTGAGGATGCATGGGGAAATGCTGCCTGGGGTGTTGCATGGAGATAGCTATGGGGAAACACATGGAATTTTTATGTGGAGTCTAGAGCTGTCCCTGGTGTGCCTGGAAGCTGGGTGAGCAGAACAAAGAGCTGCAGAGTCAATGCAGACAAGTTGAGAGATGCAACACAGGGCTCCTAAACTCCTCCTGGTGCTCAGCTTGGCAGGGCTGGGCAGCACACAGCAGGGCTATGTGAGGTCTCCCCCGGTCAGAGCAGTGCTAGCAAGCCAGATAACTGTCTCAAAACATCTCTTTCCCATTTCTTTTCCCACTCTGCATTATGAATTGCCTTCAGGAGTGTGCCATAGTGTTCCAGAGTTGTTTGGGATGGAAGGAATCTTTAGAAGTCAGTCAATTAGTTCAGCTCCCCTGTCCTTCTGAAAGGGGCCAGGGAGATGGAATTGAGTCTTTGCTACTCGCTGGTGACAGATGTAGGCTGTGCTGCTGGCTGCAGCAATACTTCTGAAGCACAGTGCTGAGAGCTTAGCACCTTCTGGTGCCACTCTGTGCCCAGTGGGTAGGCTCTGAGCATCCTCAGTGCCCTGGGCATCCTGACTCCTACCTGGCCAAGCCGTGAGCTCCCCCTTGTCTTGCCTGATCCCTGATGTGATACTGCTGACAGAAAACAAATTGGCTTCCTCTCATGAGCAAGTTGAGTTTTCTGGCAGATCTCCAAGCACTGCCTGGCAGGGCAGCCCCGTGCCCTCTGCCTGGGGAGCCTTGTGGCTGCCTCCAGAGCAGGCAGCACCGAGGAGCCTTGTGCCGGCGGCTCCCTGCTATTGTCGGGCAGAGCCACGGCGCAGCAGGGCCCTGGGCAGCAGCAATGAGCTCCCCCAGCAGCTCTTCCAGAAAGACCCTTTTATTTGCATCCAGCGAACACAAGTTTTTTCAGGCCAGAGCTGGCCTGGGGCCAAGCGTGTGAAAGTTGAAGGCTTGAAGCAGCCTGGAGAGTGAAAGGTTTACTGGCTTGCAGAAAGAGGATCACGTCTTTAGGCAGAGCCTGCGCTCGCTGGCAGCCAGCCCAGTAAGGGAAAGGTGAGCCCTGCTCACTGTCTGCCCGTGGCGCTGCGACTCCGAAATGGTTGGGGTGAGGCGGGGGGAGGTGATGCAAACAGCTCCAGGCATGCCCTGCCATCTGCGAGAAAGGCTGTTTATCCCAGGAGGTGATGTCCTGTCATGCCTGGAGATCCTGTTGGGTAAATCTGGTGCCGTGCCTGGGGCAGCTCCAGCCAGCCTTGTTGATTCTTCCCTCTTGTTTGGCTAAATAAAGGAGGAGGGAAAGAAAAACATCCAGAGCAGCCAGGAGGTCTTGTTCTGCTGGTGCCCTACAGATGTGCAGTGTGAGCTGGAGCTAATCAGCCTGCTCCTCAAACAAAAAGGCTGAGCTGAGGCTGTTCAAGCAGCTGCATCTCATTCAGCTGCGTGAATGTCACCACTGCCCCAGGAAGGCAGAAGAGATCCAAGGGCAGTCAGTGGCCAAGGCACAGATAAAAAACAGCCAGGGATGATGGGGCTGACTTTGCACGCTGGGGCTGCCCGGGGAACCATCCCAGCAGTGCTGGGAGGGGAGATGACGAGCAGAGCTGGGTGAGCCCAGCAGCCTCCAGCACCTCCCTGCTGCCAGGCTTGTGAGAGGAGGTGGCTGCAGCTGTGAGGGAAGGGCACAGGTTGTGGATGGTCCTTCTGAGCCTGCCTCAGCTTCTGGCTGCATCCACCTAGGCACTTGGGGTGGCAGCGATGTCCTCAGCCTCCCTGCAGTGCAGGTGGCTTTGTCTGCAAGACACTCACCAGCCACGTGTGCAAGCCATGGGGGAACTCCTGGGGCCACATGCTCATCCTACGGGCTTGGTGCCACCAGTCCTGTGCCAACATCAGCCCAGGGCTGTGATGGATGCCAACGGGCCATGCTGGTTGCAGGACTGCCTGGTGGGAGAGGGCCTCCCTGTGCCAAGGAGGGGAAAGTTCAGTGGCGTCACACTGCTGTCCCCATGTCCCTGCCACACTGACCCTTCCTCCTGTCGTGGCTCTGCTCTTTGCCACAGCACAGCATTGGGACTCCCCAGGTGCCCAGTGAGGATGTGGGCAAAAGGTGATGCCCCATGGGGGCCGCTCTTGCCCTCAGCAACTCAACCCACCCCCATTTTCCCTCCTTTCTGCCCTACCTGAGGCTCTGTGGCCATGCAGGGAGCCTCTCTCCCCACAGCCACCCAGTGCCAGCCCTGACCCCGGGGCTAGCACCCGGCACAGCCCAGGCCTTGGCTCTGGGTTTCTTCTGTCGTGGGGTAGTGCTGGCAGCAGCTGTGAGCCACCATGACCCATCCCAGCCTGCGCAGGGAGAACAGAGCCCCTTTGTCTGGGGGCAGTGGGGGCACCTGTCCCGGCTGACAAAGAGCCCCTTGACTGCGCGGGCAGCCCGGGGCTGGAGCCCCCCCAGCACATCCTCCTGTGGCCTTTTGACTGGGCTTTTGTAACCGGTTCCCCCACCCTGCCCTGTCTGCCCCCCGAGGCCGCGGGAGGAGGCCGCGGGTGGACTTTTATCGGCGCTGTTGAAACGGTGCCGTGCTGGCAGCTCCGGGCAAAGTCCCGCGGGGTGGGGGTGGGAGCCAGCTGGTGAGGGGATGGAGGGGACAGGCTGGGGGCTGGCCTCGCCCCTGGCACTCCACTAGCGCAGTCAGCTGGGGCTCTCTGCTTCTCTGCCCAGCTTGGTGTGTCTTGGGCAGAGGAGGGTCACCACAGCCTGGCCCTGTGCCCGCTGGTGCCAGCTTGCCCAGCAGGACATCTGGCTGGGGCCCCCACAGTCACTGTCATGTGCTGGATGCTCAGAGGCCTTCCTGATGTCAGGACTTTTGGGGGTTTGTTTTGCCCCTGAGGCCCTTCGAGGCATCTTCAGCCTCGGAGTGGGATGGGGATGCTCGGTTCTGGCACTGCCCCACCCCCCGTGGGCTGCTGCTGCCAGCTGCGGGCAGGGAAGGACCTGGGAACCCCCTGAGGCCTTTCCTCGACAGGGAGCCACAATCTCCAGCCTGGGTCACCCCAGCCTGGCCCCATGCCTGGCTTCTGCCTTGGATGGAAGCCCAAGGAGCTGTGTTTGGATAAATGGAGAGCTCCAGGGTCACAGCATGCGAAGTGCTGAGGTCAGAGGCTGCCATCTCCAGCACGTGGCCAGAGCCCCAGCCCTGCACAGCTGCTGGGCTGCTGGCCAGGGCTGCAAGTGTTGAGGCTGTGGTAGGAGCAACCTGCTGTGGGACTCAGGGCCATGTCCTGTTCCCTTCCCCTCCCCAGAGCTCCCAGAGGACTGCCAGCAGCTCTTCCTGACCGGGCAGCAAAGCAGTGGCGTTTTCCAGGTGCAGCCTGCAGGATCCCAGCCCTTCAAAGTCTACTGTGACATGACTGCAGGTAAAGCAGGGAGATGTCCCACAGCCCTTTGCCTGGTGCTCCACTAAATGGTGCCCCCAGGTGACTGCTCTTCTGCCCGCAGAAGGTGGCTGGACAGTGATCCAGAGGCGCACAGATGGCTCTGTGGACTTTGACCAGCTGTGGGATGCCTACAAGAATGGCTTTGGAGACCTTCATGGTAGGTGGATGATGATGGCAGCCTCCTCACCGTGCCAGCAGTGGTGCCTTAGCACAGGTTATTCCCCTTGCTGGCCCCTGGGGTTCTCTGTGCCCCAGCACAGCATTGGGCTGAGGAAGGGGAACAGGGAGGTGCACTGCTAGCAGAGCAGGAGCCCTTGGTCCTCTTGACTTGTTGTGTGGGTGCCAGACAGTGGCTCAAATGCTGCAGTGTCCTGGGGTTGTCTCTTCTTGTCTCTGGAGTGTGTGCATGTGTCTGCTTGGCACAGTGAGTTTGTGCCCCTGCAGCCAAAGCAATGTCTCTTGTGGCAGGTGACTTCTGGCTGGGCCTGGAGAAGATGCATCACCTTGTCCAGGAGGGGAGATACAACCTCCAGATAGAGCTGGAAGACTGGGAGGGAAATTCCCAGGTGGTTCAGTTTGTCTTCAGCCTTGGTGGTGAGAGCACAGCCTACACACTCAGCCTGCTGGGACCTCTGTCTGGAGAGCTGGAGAACTGCATTGGTGACTTCAGGCAGCTGCCCTTCTCCACTCGGGATCGTGACCACGACCTCAAAGCTGACACAAACTGTGCCAAGCACCTCTCAGGTCAGTATGAGCTCCTCCTTCCCAGCAGTGGGCACTTCCAGCCCTCCTCTGTCAGTGGGACAGTGACTCTGTGGGACTAGAGCCCTTTGGTCTGGTTTGGAAAAGACCTCGAAGGTCATCCAGTCCAACCCTTGCCCCAGCACTGCCAGGCCACCACTAAACCATGGCCCTCAGCACCACACCTCCATGGCTTTAAAACCCCTCCAGAAATGGGGACTCCAGCACTGCCCTGGGCAGCCTGGGCCAGGCCTTGACAACTCTTTTTGGGATGAAATTGTCCTCATGTCCAAGCTAAACCTTCCCTGGGGCACCTTGAGGCTATTGCTTGCTTCTTGGTAGGAAACACCAGCTCCCACCTGGCTCCAACCTCTTTTCAGGGAGAAGTAAGATCTGCCCTGAGCCTCCTTTACTCTGGGCTTAGCCTCAGTTCCCTCAGCTGCTCCTGCCCAGCCCTATTCTCCAGACCCTTCCCCAGCCTTGTTGCCCTTCTCGACCTGCTCCAGCCCCTCAGTGTCCTTCTGAGGCCCAAAACTGAACCCAAGATTCAAAGTGTGACCTTACCAGTTCCCAGTCCAGGGTGACAATCCTTGCCCTGGCCTTGCTGGCCACACAGCTTCCAAGCCAGGATGCTGTTGGCTGCCTCAGCCACCTGGGCACAGCCTGGCACAGTCTGTGTTGACCGAAAGTCAGGGACTTGATCACAAGCCAAGGGCTGGTCCCCTGCTACCCAGGAAAAGCTACATCCTTGGGAGGAGCACTGCAGGGAACTGGGAGGGAAGCTGAAGCCACAAGGGGCTCATGATTCAGGTCTTGGCACAAGCACAGAGTCACAGAATGGGTTGGGTTGGAAGGGACCAGTTCCAACCCCCTGCCATCGGCAGGGACACCTCCTACCAGCACAGGTTGCTCAAGGCCTCAGCCAGCCTGGCCTGGAACAGCTCCAGGGAGGAGACAGCCACAACCTCCCTGGGCAACCTGTGCCAGTCTCTCCCCACCCTGCTCTCAACAATTTCTTCCTCATCTCCACTCTCTCCCCAGCTCACAGCCATTGTCCCTCAGAATGGCACTCGCAGCCCTTGTCCAAAGTCCCTCCCCAGCTCTCCTGGAGCCCCTTCAGCTACTGTCGGGCAGCTCTAAGATCTCCCTGGAGCCTTCTCTTCTCCAGGCTGAACAGCTCCAACTGTCCCAGCCTGTCCCCACAGGGCAGGCTCTCCAGCCTCTGAGCATCTTCATGGCCTCCTCTGGACCTATTCCAGCAGTGTCTTCTTTGTGCTGGGGGCACCAGAGCTGGGTGCAGTGCTCCTGTGCTGTCTCTGTAACAGCTTTGTTGGCTGCCACCTTGTTTGGAAGCCTTTCAAGCAAAGCAGTGAGCTGAGATGGGGCTGCTGAAGGGTTTGAGGGCATTGCAGATGCATTCTGATCTCATGTGGGGTGAGTGCAAAGGTTTCCTGGCACAGAAGGCTTCTGAAGTGCATGTGAGGTGCTCTCATGAGGTTCTGAAGCCCTGGGAAAGTGGGGATAATGGAGGCAGCATCTGCCTTGAACCTGGGTTTGCTTTCTGCTTGGAAGTGCTGTGGTTCACCTGCCTCTCTTGCCTGGGCAGGTGGGTGGTGGTTCAGCACCTGTGGCCATGCCAACCTCAACGGCAAATACTTCCGCTCCATCCCGCGGCAGAGGCACGAGCGCAAGCAGGGCATCTTCTGGAAGACATGGAAGGGCAGGTACTACCCTCTCAAGTCCACCACCATGAAAATCCAACCTGCAGCACTGGAGACAGAGCTCTAAAGAAGCTGCCACTTGAGACTTGACTTTCTCCACGGAGCACAGAGCTGTGCTCCATCACCTGGTGTTTACAAAGGACCGAACCTGCCCTCCTCGGGCAGCCCCCTCGGGAGTTCCTCTTGGCTAGCAGCCCTTTGGTGGCACAACAGCTCCATGCTGTAGGTAAAACAGCTCCATTTGCCTGAAACCCCTGGCTGGAAGCTCTCAAACCAGAAGAGGAGCCACCAGCAGGGAGCTTCACCTCCAGAGCCTGCACCAAGGGTCTTCCACCCTGGCATGTGCTGCTGTAGCAAGTCTGAGTTGTCTTCTGGTGCTTTCTGTCCCGTCTGAACACTTCTGTGCTAGTTTTGATGAGCTGAGCCTGGGGGAAGGGGGGAGCACGTTGAAGTATTTTGGTACCCTGGCCCCAAGTGTTGGGTACAGAGCCTTGCTGTGTCCTGTCTTTTTCACTGTTGTTCCCCAGTGATGTCCTGTGTACCTCCTGTGACAGTCCCCAGAGCCTCCTTCCCTTGCTGGTGCTGTGGCCCAGTGAGCCTCAGGCAGCTTCATCTGTGCAGCTTCTGCTCTGGTGACTTCAACCCCCTGAGGTTGTGGGGTTTGGTGAGAAGGCTGAAGGACACTGCAGAACAGGACTTCAGGCTCTCTTGGCTTCCTTGGCCCCCGCAGCTTTGAAAACCTCTTTCTGGCTGTGCTAGAACTTGCTGGGAGCTGGAGAAACAGCTTCCACCTCCAGGAGGCGATGGATGGGATCCTGCAGCTGCTCATATGAGGGCCAGATCTTGGGAGGTTGAGTCTCAAGCTCTGGAGCCTACCAGAGAGTAGGGTGCTTAGGAGGAGCAGCAGGACAGTGCAGGTACAGAGCAGTGACTGTCCCTGGGCAGGCCCAGCCCTGCTCTGAGCTGTATATCCCCCTGAAGCCTCCAGAGCTGCCTTCTCCCTACAGGCTGCTGGTGCTTTGCAGAGTGAGTGGCACCATCCCACCTGCACCTTCCCCAGCTGGCTCTGAGGGGCCAGGGCACAACACACAGAGGTCTGTGCAAGAGCTGCAAGCTACCCTGGGAAGTGCTCTTGGACTGGCTGCCCGGGGAGGAGTGGGCAAAATGGGTCTCCAAAAACCCTGCCAGGCCAAGCTGCCACCTTGGGGCTCCCTGGGTGTCCCACCCCACGGAGGTGACAGCGACTGCAGGGCTCCAGCTCCTGGCTGCAGAGCCAGGTGGAGGCTGCTGGCCCTTGTCGCTGGGCTGCCTGGGTTCATTTGTTTCTGTATGTAAATACAGTGTTCGTGAGGCTGTGGTGTAATTTATGCGTGTTGGTGCTGGCAGAAGCAGCAGCTTAGTTTCTGTGTTTTAAACGTTTGGGTTTTGTACTGAAATATCTTTTTTCTGAAGATGTCTTTTAATAAAAAGAAGTCTGTAACTGTCCTGTCTGGATTGTTTCCCTGCTGCTTGAGCAGAAGATGAGGTGGGGGAGGACTCGAGTCAGAAGCTTCATTTGCTGGGAGGTTGACCTGAGCTCTGTGCTTCCTGCTTTTAGCTGCAGCCTTGCAGAGCTCCGAGAGAATTCCCTGCCATAGCCCCCAGCAGCAGCCTTTAGTCTGTTTGGGGTTTATAGCCTTCTAAATCTCTTTTCCTTCTGGAAGTCAGGCCCTAGGGCAGTAGGCTTACAAGTGCTGATGAGCTGCCTTTTCTCATCCCCTGGGCCCCAGGGAGGCATTCCTTGTAGCTGCCTGGAAAACCCTCTACAGGTCTTTGAGCGGGAGCCAAGGTCGAGGTCTGACTTATCTGAATGGATTAGTGTCAGAGCTGAGCAGGACATGCCCCAAGGTGTAGTAGCCTTTCACCTGCTTGTGTCACACCTGCACAGTCAGCTCCAGAAGCATTTATTGCAACTTTGGGGAGTGACTATGCAGGAAGGACAGAAATGAGCTGGGGCTGGAGGCTTGGGGCTGGAACATCACACGGGAACAGGCTGCCCAGGGAGGTGGTGGAGTCCCAATCCCTGGAGCTGTTTAAAAGATGCTTGGATGAGGTGCTGGAGGACATGGCCTAGCAGCTGTAGGGAGTGAGATACTGGGTTATGGTTGCACTGGATCTCAGGGCTTTTCTAACCATGATTTGAAGATGATGGGGGTGAACTCCAGCTGTGCTCATGATCCCAGGTGTGTGTCCTGGTGCTGGAGATGGAGAAACTAACAAACACTTCTTCAGCTGGTTAAAGAAGGGGGACAAAAAATGCTGGTTGCAGAAAGAAGAGCCAAGAGCCTGCTTCAGCTCCTATAAATACCTGATGGACCTAAACATGATCCTAGCTCCTCTGTCTGTCCTTCCCTGGGGAAAATCCTGAGGCTAATGATAGCCCCAAGCACAATTGCACAAACATTATCCCCAGCTGGGAGCTGCCTGCTTGCTCCTGCACTCACAAATACATTTTTAATGTTCTATTTGCTTAATTCAGAGCTGGTTCAGTCCCTGGGTGCAGCAGCAGATCCTGGTATGCAGTGCTTCAGTCTGGATGCTGAAGTGATTACAAGTTGGGTTTTATGCATCAGATGATAGGATCAAAGGATCATAGAATCTTAGAATGGTAGGAGTTGGAAGGGACCTTCCCAAATCATCCTGTCCAACCCCCCCTGCCAGGACAGGGCACAGGAACACACCCAGGTGGGACTTGAAAGTCTCCAGAGCAGGAGACTCCACAACCTCTCTGGGCAGCCTGCTCCAGGCCTCCAGCACCCTCACACCAAGGAAGTTTCTCCTCATGTTGAGGTGGAACCTCCTGGGTTCCAGTTTGTGTCCACTGCCCCTTGTCCTGGCACAGGACACCACTGAAGAGAGCCTGGCCCAGCCTGGCCCCTTCTTGACCCCCACCCTGCAGACATTTATAAACACTCCTAAGATGCCCTCTCAGCCTTCTCCTCTCCAGACTGCCCAGCCCCAGGGCTCTCAGCCTTTCCCCAGCACATTCCAGTCCCTTCAGCATCCTCATAGCCTCTGGTGGCCTCTCTCCAGTAGTTTCCTGTCCCTTTTGAACAGGAGAGCCCAAAACTGGACACAATATTCCAGGTATGGTCTCAGCAGGGCAGAGTAGAGAGGGAAGAGAACCTCTCCAGCCCTGCTGGCCACTCTTCTGAAGCGACAAGATGAGCATTCACCAGACAGCAGCTGCTGCAGAACTCTGCCGTGGCTATGGTGGAGCCCTGCAGTGGCTGTGGTGGAGCCCTGCTGTGGCTGTGGTGAAGCCCTGCTGTGGCTGTGGTGGAGCCCTGCAGTGGCTATGGTGGAAGAGCCCTGCTGTGGCTATGGTGGAGCCCTGCTGTGGCTGCAGTGGAGCCCTGCTGTGGCTATGGTGAAGCTCTGCTGTGGCTGTGGTGGAGCCCTGATGTGGCTATGGTGGAAGAGCCCTGCTGTGGCTATGGTGGAGCTCTGCTGTGGCTATGGTGGAGCCCTGCTGTGGCTGCAGTGGAGCCCTGCTGTGGCTGCGGTGGAGCCCTGCTGTGGCTATGGTGAAGCTCTGCTGTGGCTGTGGTGGAGCCCTGCTGTGGCTATGGTGGAAGAGCCCTGCTGTGGCTATGGTGGAGCTCTGCTGTGGCTATGGTGGAGCCCTGCTGTGGCTGCGGTGGAGCCCTGCTGTGGCTGCGGTGGAGCCCTGCTGTGGCTATGGTGAAGCTCTGCTGTGGCTGTGGTGGAGCCCTGCTGTGGCTGTGGTGGAGCCTTGCTGTGGCTCTGGTGGAGCGCTGCTGTGGCTGCTGTGGAGCCCTGCTGTGGCTGTGGTGGAGCCCTGCTGTGGCTGTGGTGGAGCCCTGCTGTGGCTGTGGTGGAGCCCTGCTGTGGCTGCGGTGGAGCCCTGCTGTGGCTATGGTGGAGCCCTGCTGTGGCTGTGGTGGAGCCCTGCTGTGGCTATGGTGAAGCTCTGCTGTGGCTGTGGTGGAGCCCTGCTGTGGCTATGGTGGAGCTCTGCTGTGGCTATGGTGGAGCCCTGCTGTGGCTGTGGTGGAGCCCTGCTGTGGCTATGGTGAAGCTCTGCTGTGGCTGTGGTGGAGCCCTGCTGTGGCTATGGTGGAGCTCTGCTGTGGCTGTGGTGGAGCCCTGCTGTGGCTATGGTGAAGCTCTGCTGTGGCTGTGGTGGAGCCCTGCTGTGGCTGTGGTGGAGCTCTGCTGTGGCTATGGTGGAGCCCTGCTGTGGCTATGGTGGAGCTCTGCTGTGGCTATGGTGGAGCCCTGCTGTGGCTGTGGTGGAGCCCTGCTGTGTAGTCGTTGCTGGGGCTTTTCTGGCAGATCTGAGATTTGCTTCTCAGGGCTGTATTTGATCCACAGGAGGTGCTCGGAGGACAGCAGCAGCCAGTACCAAACACCATTTGGTACCAAACACAGGCCAGGGGAAGGCGAAATGCCCCCGAGTCTGCCTAACCCAGGACCTACAGCTGCTGCTTCCTTCTGTCTCCCTGTCTTGCCCCGTTCTGCTGTGCAGGTATCCACATCCCATCAGTGGCAATGCGACCCCATGTCCCTAGACCACAGGTCTGGGGCATGCTGCAGCCCTCCCAAGGTGCCTCTGCAGAAGCAGCCCGTCCCGAGGCTCCGTTTTCATCTGACATCCCCCCGGAACGCTGCAGCTCCTTCACTCTGAACTGCAGCAGGTGGCACCCGGAGCCCCGTGCGGGACGTGGCAGCTCCCTCCAGTGACCGCGGGGCAGGCAGCGCCGTGCGCGGCCACCGCGCACCGAGTTCTGCCCAAACCGGGCAGGGCCGTGCTGTGACAGCGACAGCCTGTGCCCCACAGCAGCTCCGGACGTGGTGGTCTCCACAGGCTTCGGGTCCGTCCAGCAAAGCCTCCCCCAGCAGCTGCTGGTTTGGCAGGCTCGGAGCACTGCGCTGAAGGTGCTGCTGGAGTCGGAGCTCAGCTCGTCGAGTGCCTGAAGGCTGTGGGGGCTGAGCATGGTGGGACAGGCGGTGCTGGGACCAGAACAGCTGCAGGACAGCCTGAGGCTGCGGTGCAGGGGGTGGCAGAGGGTGGGAGCATCCCTCAGTGTGGAGCTCGGACCCAGCAGTAGCTGCAGATTGAGCCGCAGCTGCTTTGGAGCTGAGGGTGCTCAGAGCATCGTTGGATTAAGATGTTGCACATCAGCTCCCGCCGTCCTGACCCAGCTGAGTCTGTGACCCTAGAAGGTGAGGAGAGCCCCAACCAGCTGCACAGAGGCCACTCCGACCCAGCCTGCATCTAAACAGCAGAAACAAGCACTGGGAGGTGCAGCTGTGAGGCCTCCAGCCCTGCTTTATGGAGCGATGGAATCCGAAGTGCTCTGTGCAGTCTGGCAAAGAGAGAAGCTGGTTCTGCACACACAGAGCTGCAGCAGCCTGGGGACACAGGCTGAGCTCCCTGCACCAGTGCCACCAAGACACTGGAGGGGGCACGCCCCGAGCCCCCAAGCCCCCCACCTCACAGAGCATGGCCTCACAGAGCACCACAGTGGAACAAAGGCAGCAATCTGGCAAACCCTGCTCGAATCTGAAACCTGGTGCACTGCCAAGAAACAGGAGATTAAACCCAAAAGTTCTCCACCCAGTGACACTCCCCAGGCACCCCCAGCCTGGCCCCAAACACCCACCTCTCACCCCTCCCATCTCAGCAAGAGCCACACCTTCAAAGCTGTCCTCCGGGTGCCTGGCATCTGAGGCATCAGGACCCTCCCAGTCCCCCAGCAACTTCGGCTCCTCTGCAGGAGCTCAGTGGCATAAGCCATGGTTCCTGAGGACATGTCAGACAGGGCTTTGCAGCCTTACCAGGGGCCCCTCCCAAGCAGATTATTGCTCACAGACACCCGGAGAATCCCACAAAGAGGGTGGGCAGGGCAGCTCCTGGCTCAAGCACCCCTGGCAGGCAACTACACCCCGGGGGCACTGCAGAGGCTGAGGCAGTCAGGAGCAGAAGTAGCATCTCAGGTGACCATTTTGAACAAGCTTTTATCATGTAAAAGAAGCAGCAGCTGGCACAGGCCTGGCTTCTTTCAAGGGCCCCAGCATAGCTTAAGAAGATATTTGGGGCTGTAGGACTCAAATGCTGCTGCCTGAGGCTTGGTGATGACCTGCAACCACTCCATGACCTGAGATACCCAAGGCGAGGCCTGACAGGGCTCTGGGCAACCCGATCTAGTTGAGGATGCCCCTGCTGACTGCAGAGGGGGTGGGCCTGGATGACCTTTGGAGGTCCCTTCTGTGACTCCGTGATTCTATGAACTAGTTCAAGGACACACTTGGGATTTCCAGGAGGAGGCTGCAGAGTCACAGTCTCACAGTCTCACCAGGGTTGGAAGAGACCTCACAGATCATCAAGTCCAACCTTTACCACAGAGCTCAAGGCCAGACCATGGCACCAAGTGCCACGTCCAATCCTGCCTTGAACAGCTCCAGGGACGGCGACTCCACCACCTCCCTGGGCAGCCCATTCCAGTGTCCAATGACTCTCTCAGTGAAGAACTTTCTCCTCACCTCAAGCCTAAATTTCCCCTGGTGCAGCCTGAGGCTGTGTCCTCTTGTTCTGGTGCTGGCTGCCTGAGAGAAGAGAGCAACCTCCTCCTGGCCACAACCACCCCTCAGGTAGTTGTAGTCGTCGCCCCCCAGCAGCCTGTGAGGTGGCTGCTTTCAGTGACACCTGGCAGCAGTTCTCAAGCACAAAATATACCACGAGCCTGGGGGACACCTGAAGGGGAAGAACCTGGAGACTCTTCCAGCCTGTACTTCACCCAACGTGGCCCTGAGGCAGCATCCCTCTTCTGACACCAGGTCGTCAACTTCCCTCTCTCTGCTCCAGGGGATTTTGAAGCTGGGCTAGACAGCACTCAGGAGGACACCTCCATCCCATACTGCTCTTAGGAGGACACCTCCATCCCATGCTGCTCTTAGGAGGACACCTCCATCCCATGCTGCTCTTTAAAACTGAAGGCAACAACAGCCAGTTTAGAACCAACCAAGTTACTTGTGACAATCTGAATTTTCCTTCTGCTCTGCCCGTTTCAGCCAGAACTCAAAGCCTCATTTGCCAGCCCCTCCTCTGCCTCCCTTCACCCTGCTCTTCACTGGATGGGGCATTACCTTAGAGTTATAGTCATAGAATGGCTTGGGTGGGAAGGGACCTTTAAAGCTCACATCCAGTCCAACCCCCTGCAGTCAGCAGGGCCATTCCCAACTGGAGCAGGTTGCTCAGAGTCCCAAACAACCTGACCTGCAATGGTGCCAGGGATGGGGCAGCTCCCAGCTCTCTGGGCAACCTGGGTCAGGCTCTCAGGGTACAAAGTTCTTCCTTCTCTCCCTCTTTTAGTTTCAAACCATCATCTCCTGTCCTGCCACAGCAGGCCCTGCTAAAATATTTTCCCCTTTATATATACCCCCCTTAAGTACTGGAAGGCTGCTCTAAGCTCTCCCTGGAGCTTTCTCTTCTCCAGGCTGAACAGCCCCAACTCACTCAGCTGTTCTTCATGGAATTATTCTCTTTCCCAGAAGATTCTGCATCCAATATGCTCCAGCTTTGCTCTTCTGATGCTATTTGGCTCTTCATCGGCTGGATGCTCCATATCCCTGGACGTGCTCTCGTCATGCCCCAGGAGGGCTGCTGGCTGTGGTCCTGCAGGGACCAGCAGCACCAGCGGGAAAGGTGCCAATGCTTCCTGCAGATCCTGCTTGTTTGGCACTTGACAGGGAATCCCGCGGCCCGTGCTGTACAGGAGCATCAGAGTCACAAAGAAAAGGTGACAAGAAGGATTTCCTCCTGCTCCTTCAGCAGTCAGTGTCTGTCAGAGAGAGCAACTGGCCCAGCCTGCTGCCAGCCTGCAGTCAGCATCTTCCCCAGACCCCAGCTGTGTGGGTTTTGGGCTTTCCTTCCCAGCAGCTTCCATCACCTGATGTGTGATGGAGGTGCCCAGATGGCTTCCCAGCACCACACTGGGGCTGCAGTGTCTTTGTTTCTCACTCCATTTTCAGAGCCTGGCTCATAAATAGAACAATTTTCACTGAGCAGGATCTGGCCACCCTCAGGCACCTGTTTGCCTGGGTGCTGCCTCCTCGTGCACTGCCACACATTTATTAGCATTTCCATTTGGAAAATGGAAGCCCTTAGAACCATGATCCCAACTACCCAGGGCATCCAGCTGTCTAGGGGAAAGCAGGGGCAGCTCAGTGCTGCACAGCCCAAAGGGTCAAGCACCATCTCCCTCTGTCTCAACCCCACTGAGCGTCTCCCAAGGCCAGCAAGGCTAAGTCC
The DNA here is from genome assembly GCA_013400475.1 of Tricholaema leucomelas. Classification (NCBI taxonomy): domain Eukaryota; kingdom Metazoa; phylum Chordata; class Aves; order Piciformes; family Lybiidae; genus Tricholaema lacrymosa; species Tricholaema leucomelas. The sequence continues at coordinate 189,863 of WAAF01013379.1, forward strand.
AAAGCCATCCAAAGCCTCCAAGTACCTGAAGGGAGGTTGTAGCCAGGTGGGGTTGGTCTCTTCTGCCAGGCAACCAGGAACAGAACAAGGGGACACAGTCTCAAGTTGTGCCAGGGGAGGTTCAGGCTGGGTGTTAGGAGGAAGCTGTTGACAGAGAGAGTGATTGGCACTGGAACGGGCTGCCCAGGGAGGTGGTGGAGTCACCATCCCTGGAGGTGTTGAAGCCAAGCCTGGCTGGGGCACTTAGTGCCATGGTCTGGTTGATTGGCCAGGGCTGGGGGATAGGTTGGGCTGGATGATCTTGGAGCTCTCTTCCAACCTGGCTGATTCTATGATTTTGTGATCTTCCTCCCCACTGTCTCAGCCTTGCTCCAGCGTGAGGCTGCAGACCCACTAATCCTTTAGGCAGCTAAAGATTCCTTCAGGGAAAGTAGGGCAGCAGCAGCTGAGCTGTGATGAGCACAGCCCAGGAAGGCAGGGATCTGTTTGAGGTGCAGCACAATCTCCCTGGCACAGCACAGGCAGCGAGGGCAGGGAGCCATCAGCCACCCTGGCAGGGTCTGTGGCAACCACACATCAAATGTGTTTAACCAGCAGCTGCAATGCTGGCACACACACACTGTGACTGCTGGCATGGAGGTCCCCAAAGCAGCAGGGGCATCTCTGGGCCTCAAAGCAGCGGGGACGCTCCTGTGCCTCAAAGCAGCAGGGTCACTCCTGGTCTTTCTGAGCAGCTCTTTGATGCCAGCCGCTCGGGCTGTGCTCTCAGCAACCGCTGCGGCACTGTCGCTGGGAAGGTGAGAGGTGTCCTGCTGGGGATCGGGGCAGCCGCTGCGGCTCCTCGGGTGGGGAATGGCCCTGGGCCGTGTCACGGGCTCTGTCAGGAAATCGCCTCAAGCCGTGCCAGGACGAAGAAAAGGAAAGGTTTCCCCAGAACAAGTTGTGTCTCCGCGCGGGGCCGGTTCTGCCAGAGCAGCTTTTTCAGCTGGTGCTCAGGGCAGCAAGGGCAGACCCTGCGGTCAGGAGCTGACCCAGCCCGCAGCGAGTGGGTGTGCGGGGCTCTGACCCGCGGATGAGCATCGCCTGGGGAGAGTTCGGGGTGGGCTTGGGGTGGTTTTAGGGACACCTGACTCCAAGCATCTCCCACTCCTGGCCCCTTCTGCTGTGCTGACACCAACCCGGGCCCCGCCACTGGCTTCTCCTCGGACCCCATCCGCCCTCCACGCCCCGCTCCGGCCCCGCCCACTCCCAGGCCCCGCCCACTCCCAGCCCCGTCTCGCGGGGTCCCGGCTCAGGCGCTCAAGCACCGCCTCTCCCCAGCTGCCTTCCTTCGATTGGGTAGCAGCACCTGTCAGTGAAAGGCGCGCCCATCGTCTATTGGTTGTCGCTGACGGGTCTGGCGCGCCGCCCGCCTCCTGCGGGCTCTGGCGGCCTCTGATAGGCGGCGGCGGGACCGGCCCCTCCCCCCCTCCGGCTGGGCCGCGGTCGGTGCCTGGCAGCCAGAGGGTCGGCGCCGCCATCGCCATGGGCACCCGCGACGACGAGTACGATTATCTCTTCAAAGGTACTGCCGCCGCTCGCTCTTCGCCGTGTCGGGGTGGTCGTGCCCCTCGGCGGATCCACGGCGGCGCTGGGCCCGGCACGCCCCGCCAGGCCGCGCTGCCTCGAGTCCGGGGCGGCCGCCGCGGCCTTTGTGCGCGGGGTGGCCTTGCGGGCAGCGCCTGCCGCCCCCGGCCGCGGTAGGGCCCACCGAGCCTGGCGCCAGGGTTGCTGCCGTGCTGCGGCGGGGAAGGGCGGGGGAGCTTCGTGGGCCTTCTCTGCCCTGCCGCGGCGTTGGCGGCAGGGCGGGTGTGAGCCTCGGGGGTGGATCCCCGGCGGGCCGGGATGAGGGAGAGGTGCGGGTCTTGGGACAGGGGTTGGACCGGAGGTGGGCTTCGAGCCGGGGCTGTGCCCTGCCACGGTGCCGTTGGTGTGGGAGGGCCAAGACGTCGCTCCCAGTGTCGAGTCGGAGCTGGAAAAACTTGGGCGTCCCTGGAGGGCTGCTTCGCAGGCGGCGAGCGGAGCGCTGGGCACTGGAGCTTGGGATTACCTTTGTGTTTCTGTCTCCAGGCTTGTGGCATTTTGGGTTACCCTACAGCTGCGTGCAGGGGTCACTGCTGGGTGGGTTCAGAGCTGCTCCTCCTGTGCTGGCTCGGGTGGGGTTTGGTGTTGCTGCTGCGTGAAGGCTGCTGCAGGTCGGTCCTGCATGTGCTAAGGTGCCTGGGCAGACTTTCTCCCTACAGCTTTGCCTTTGAAGCCTAAGGGGTAGTGCCGGGTGAGTGTAAAACATTCACCTTTCTGTTTCCCAGTCTGGTTTATGCTTGGTCTCCTGCAGTAGCATGCTTAAAACCCTTAGGATCAGCTAAAGGGTTCACCCTTAGAAAGGTGAAGTTAAGTTTCCCATCTGTGTGTGCTGAGACGGTCTGGGAGGGGTGTGGGTGCCTGTTTGCTGCCACAAAAATGGCCCAGGAGTTTGATGTTGGGGTGTGCTGTACGATCCTGAGCCCCAGCAAGAGCAGCAGTGGTCCAGTTGTGCTCGTTGGAGAGATGAAAGAGCAATTACTCATCTGCTGGAAACTCTTTATGGCTGTTTGGTGTATTTGTTTTACAGTCTTCAGGACAGTGAGGGGGGAAAACCCCTTCATATCTTCTCTGCCTCTAAAGCAGAAGCCTGGCCTCCAAAAATATGCTGAACTGTCTGGGTCTAAACTAGTTTTCTTCTGAAGTCATTCTGCTGCCTGTTTCCCAAGTGGTTTAATAGCCAGGAACTTGAAAGCCTAAAAATTGTCTGTCTTTTTTGTCTCTCCGTGCACAGGCAGGCAGGCACAGCTGCACTCCTCTTTAGGAGTACTCACTCCGCTTTGGAATGCGTTGTTGATTATACCTGGAGTGAAGCTTTACCCACAGCTCTATGGTCAGGAGCTGTGCGGGTCTGTAGTGCTGCAGGAGTGCTTAGCAGGCTTGGTAGCACTTAATGATACATGGGGGAGGGAATTGTCCTTTTCTGGGTGGCCTTTGGGTAGGGGCAGTTGTGTGGATGTTCTGTTACGAGGGAGGTTATTCTTCCCCTGTACTCAACACTGGTCAGGCCACACCTTGAGTACTGTGCCCAGTTCTGGGCTCTTCAATTCAAGAGAGATGTTGAGGTGCTGGAACATGTCCAGAGAAGGGCAACAAGGCTGGGGAGGGGCCTGGAACACAAACCCTATGAGGAGAGGCTGAGGGAGCTGGGGGTGTGCAGCCTGCAGAAGAGGAGGCTCAGGGCAGACCTCATTGCTGTCTACAACTACCTGAGGGGAGGCTGTAGCCAGGTGGGGTTGGTCTCTTCTCCCAGGCAACCGGCAACAGGACAAGGGGACACAGCCTCAAGTTGTGCTGGGGGGGGTCTAGGCTGGATGTTAGGAGGAAGTTGTTGGCAGAGAGAGTGATTGGCATTGGAATGGGCTGCCCAGGGAGGTGGTGGAGTCACCGTGCATGGAGGTGTTCAGGAAAAGCCTGGATGAGGCACTTAGTGCCATGGTCTGGTTGACTGGATAGGGCTGGGTGCTAGGCTGAACTGGATGATCTTGGAGGTCTCTTCCAACCTGGTTGATTCTATTCTGTTCTACAAAAGACTCCACCTCTGCTATATTTTCATCTTTTCCTTCCTTCCCTCTAGGCAAGAATTAGTGAAGGTAAATGGGACTAAGTGGGATGAGGTCTCTACTGCAGGACCAACTTCCCTTCCTTTCCTTTCTGCCTCCAATAATGGAATTAAACACAAAGGAGAATCTTGATAGTGGGGAAAAAATAACGTCCATGGTTTTGATTGCCTTCTTTGGCCCTTCTGTGGCCCTTTGTAGCCACAGAGGTGGCTTTTGAACTCTCCTGTAAGGGTCGTGCAGTGGTTGGAGGCAGAGCTAGCAGTGGAGGAGGGCTGCAGTCTGGAGAAGAGAATTTTTAGCGAGGTTAAGGTTTAACCACTTCCCCTACCACCTGTTTCCAGAGGAAATGTGCTTGGACTCTGGCTTTAGCTTTGGTAGTTTTAGTTGCTTAAGAAACTTGCCTCCTTGCCTTGCAGCAGTGTTTGGGGTGGCCCCAGGGAGGTGTGTTGGTGAGCCCCAGGGAGGTGTGTAGCCCCAGGGAGGTGTGTGGGTGACCCCTGGGAGGTGTGTTGGTGAGCCCAGGGAGGTGTGTTGGTGGCCCCAGGGAGGTGTGTTGGGGTAGCCCAGGGAGGTGTGTTGGGGTAGCCCAGGGAGGTGTGTGGGTGACCCCAGGGAGGTGTGTTGGGGTAGCCCAGGGAGGTGTGTGGGTGAGCCCCAGGGAGGTGTGTTGGGGCGGCCCCAGGGAGGTTTGTTGCCTACAAGTCACCATTGTTACTTTTATTTGTGTAGTGGAAGATCTGAAGCTGCCTGTACAGGAACTGCTTCAGTCTGGGTTACCCTGGTGGGCTCCAGGAGGAGTTTCAGGGGCAGAGAGCCCCCTGTGGCATTCATCTCTTTCTGCCTGTAACCAGTTGTTTGGCCAAGAAGTTCGTAGCAGCAGCTCCTGGGTGCAGCTGGGTCGCTCTTCTTGGGGTTCCCTTGCTCATGTCCCCATCAGCTTGAGCTTCAGGCCTGGCCACTTCATTGGGGCTGCAGGAGGGCTGAGCATTGGTGGCTTATCAGGTCTAGCACACAGCAGGCAAAAACTAATTTAAGGTTTAGTGGCACTCTGGGGGTGTCAGTGTGGTCACAGGCAGAGCTGCTCTGCTCAGCCACTGCCTCTCTATCTTCGTTCCCAATTTCCCTTCCCCTGTGTGCATCCCCACAGTCAGAACTGCTTCATTTATTGATCACAACAGAAGGTCGTTTGTTAACAAAAAGGCCTGAGCCAACCTTTGGAGAGGAAGCTGAACGCTGTGTGCAGAGCTGTGCAGATCAACAAGGCTGCGAGGACCTTGTGGATGTGTTCCAGTGATGTCACCCGAGCGAAGGCAGCGGTTCAGGGCTCCGGGCCCAAATGAGCTGGGATGATTAAAAAGCAGGAGGGGTTTGGAAAGGGTTGGATCTGGAGTTGAATTTGTGAGCTTTTAGTAGTTGTTGAAATTTTGGAAGCCTTCTACCTGTTAAAATGTGATCTGTGCTCTCCTCTCACGCAGATTAGCTCTTTATCAGTGTTTGTTTTACAAATCACATTTGGGGCTGGGCAGATGTGTGCTGGCTCAGGGAAAAGGAAGGAAAAAACACCCATAGGAAAAAAAAAAAGAGCTTTCTTTAACCTTTGTGGGAATTCAGACTGCTCTGATTAGAGCTTAAGCCTAACAAAGGCTGTGCTTACTAAAGCCGAGTGCATGTCAGATTAGTCAGCAATATCTGGCACCCTTACGTGTTTAATATTCATAATGAGCTCTGCTTGTGTGGGCTCTGCCAGAGAGAAACTTCATCTTCTTGATCAAAGAATATCTTCTTCTGTCCAGATTATGAAGCTGGTCTGTCTGAAATTCTGCCGTGAACTGGGTCTGTTTTCCCCTCTCGCCAGCAGTGCTCTGGGGTTCTGCCTTTTGCTTGCTCTGTGCCAGTCATCCCAAAGTGGGAAGCAGGTGCCTGGATGGTGGGGTTGGGCTCTGCCCAGGCTGCAGATCTGTGCTGGGAAGCAGAGTGCTGATGGTGACTGAGGGCTGGAGAACCTCACCCTTGGGGATGGGCTGGGAGAGTTGGGGTTGTGCAGCGTGGAGAAGAGAAGGCTCCAGGGAGACCTCAGAGCTGCCTTGCAGGACCTGAAGGGGCTCCAGGAGAGCTGGGGAGGGACTTTGACAAGGGCTGGGAGTGCCAGGCCAAGGGCCAATGGCTTTGAGCTGGGAGAGGGGAGAGTGAGAATGGAGATGAAGAAGGAATTGTTGAGAGTGAGGATGGTGAGACACTGGCACAGGCTGCCCAGGGAGGCTGTGGCTGCCTCTTGCCTGGAGGTGCTCCAAGCCAGGCTGGATGTGTCCTTGAGCAACCTGTGCTGGTGGAGGTGGCCCTGCAGGGGGTTGGAGCTTGATAAACTTTAAGGTCCCTTCCAACCCAAACTATTCCAAGATTCCATGATTTTGCTGCTGACAGATGAGTCCCGTGGGGAGCAGTGACCCACAGCCTGGCACCCCACACGGCATGGTGGAGGAGAGGAAGTCAGGGAAGGCCAAAGGAGCCACACCACAATTTGGGGTGTTAATGGGGCACCAGGTGTGGCCTGCCTGTGTCTTTCCAGCCATCTGCTGATGCTTGGTGCTGGTTACTGGTTCAGGTCATGCCTTGATTCTCCATTACCAGTGTGGCCCTAAAGGCTGTTTGGGGAGTGACTGATTCAGGTGAGATGTGTTCAGGGAGCATTCAGGCTCTGAGATGCGCTTTGGAACTTTCTTTCCTACTCTATCTGCTGGCTGCTGGCCTGTTCCCAAGCTTGGGATGTGTTCCAAGATGGAACCCTTTAGTCCAGAACCTTCAGGGTATCTTCTTGCTCAGTTCCCATAGAAAATAAAAGTTCATGGGTCCTGTTGGTGTGTGGATGTCCAAAGTTTGCATCTTCCTCCTGAGAGTGGAAGTGCTCCTTTAATGGGGAGGATGGGGTATGTAAAGGGATCACTTGGAGACAGTCAGGCAGGGAGGATATTCGCTACTGAGGCGGGACCTGGCTCTCTTGCTTTGTTGCTTCTGCTCACAAATGCTCTCCCAAGCTCTGCTAGAAGGTGGAGCTGCCTGCAGAAGGGGACCCATATTGCAGCAGAGGCAAGAAACCAGCTAAAGCCCCCCCTGAACTCCAGCGGCAGGTGGAGTCAGTGACCTGAAGCCGTTTGCATGGGTCGTGCATGGAGCCGACAGCTTCCAAAGGCCAGAGGAGAGGTGGCTGGACCCTGGGAGATGGCTGTGCCCTCTCCAGCTGCAGGCAGGCCCACGGGAAGGAAGCTGCCTCCCTTCAGACGCATCGGGGAGCTGCAGGAGCTTCCCAGGCTGGTCTGCTTGGTGTGGTGGATGGTTTGACCTCCTCTTGTCCTGGTCAGGGCTTTGCTGGGGGGTACAGGCTGCTCTGGGCCAGCAGAGCACTGGGCAACCTTCAGCCTGTTCCTGGAACACTCCATGGAATTAGTGCTGAAAACCTCTTTGCCTGGCGAAGAAAGCGAAGGGTGCTAGAGCTGGGACTTGCAATCAAATCTTTGTTCTCTCTGCTCTCCTCCCCTCCTGGCCGGGGCTGTTTGGCGGCGCCGGCAGAGCACTGTGCGGAGCTGATGGAAGCTGTCCCGGGCGGGGAGCTGTGGCACGGTGCCACCATCCGCTGGCTGCCGTCGCTGCCGCTGTTGTCTGTTCAGCTGTGCTAGCACAATTGTCTGTCTGTCAGCAGGCTGAGATGCTGAGGAGCAGAGGCTGCAGCCCGAGGGTGCTGGGATGTGCTGAGTTTGGGGGGGTAGTGGGGAGGTGAGGGAGCAGTGGCCAGGGCAGAACAAAGCTGTGATAACAGCAAGGGCTGGCCCTTGGCTCTGGGGGGAGCTTGGGGAGCTCATCCTGGCAGCGTGAGGAGTGCAGGGATGGGGAATGCTTTCTGCCTGTGTCTGTCTGCTGTTGTGTAGGAAAAACAGCGTGGGTGAGGGAGCAGAAGGAGCTGACCTGAACCAGGAAATATTCCCAAGGCTGAGAAAGCCTCTCCGAGGCTGCCTCCTGCTCCAGCCAGGATGCTGTTAGCTTGAATCCCAAAGTCCTGCAGGATTCAGTGTGTGCAGAGAGCAAGGGGACGGTTGGAGTGCTTTGGTCTTGGGTCTCTTGTGTTATCTCTCAGCCTAGTCAGCCCTGCCAGGATTTAAGGAAAGAAGCTGTGCAGCGAGGATCCACCATGGATCCCTCTGGAGAGGCCGATGAGGAGGGCTGGCGAAGAGCAGGGCTAGGGGTGCAGCAGCCTGCCGGAGCAGGAACAGCAGAGCTGTGCCTGGCATGAGAGCTCCAGCCCCGAGGCAGGGGAAAGCCCTGCAAGCTGCTGCTTCCAGCAGAGCTGGGGCTGTGCTCTGCCCAACCCTCTGCACTGCCCTCCTGCTGCATGCCCACACCTCCGGTGCAGGCAGAGCTTTTCCAGCTCGTCTTTTACTTGTACAATCTACTCCGACCTCCTTTGGCTGGCTGAAACTCTGTGTTGCTTTCTACCTTTGTAGTGTTGGATGTTTCCTCCTTGCCCCTTTTTTTGTGTGCACATATTCATGAGTGCAGAGGAGGGCAAGGAAGCTGTGAAGGGCCTGGAGAATAAATCTGATGAGGAGCAACTGAAGGAGCTGGGAATGGTTAGTGTGAAACAGAGGACACCTCATCACTGTCTGCAGCTCCCTGAAAGGAGGTGGTGGAGAGGTTGGTGTTGGTCATCAGTGACAGAGCAAGAGGGAATGGCCTCAGGCTGCCACTGGGTAGGTTTAGAGTGGATATTAGGATTTTTTTTCCCAGCAAGTATGGTCAGGGACTGGAATGAGCTGCCCAGGGAGGTGGTGGAGTCACCCACCCTGGGTGTGTTTAAGGGTGGTTTGGATGTGGTGCTTAGGGCTATGGTTTAAAGTGAATCATGTAGAGTAGGGTTCTAGGTTAGACTTGGTGATCCTGAGGGGCTTTGCCAGCCTGCATTGTTCTGTGATTCTGTGAATTATGGAAACAAACCATCCTGGGTATGACTCCAGCAGGGACTGCAAACAATCCTTTACATACTGGGTTGGTTGGTTTGGGGTTCACAGGCTCACAGGATGCCAGGAGTTGGAAGGGACCCAAAGAGATCATCAAGTACAGCCCCCTTGCCAGAGCAGGACCACACAATCTAACACAGGAACACATCCAGGCAGGCCTTGGAAGGCTCCAGAGAAGGAGACTCCACAACCTTGCTGGGCAGCCTGTGCCAGTGCTCTGGGACCCTTCCAGTCAAGAAGTTGCCCCTTGTGCTGAGCTGGAACCTCCTGTGCTGCAGCTTCCATCCATTGCTCCTTGCTGTTGTTTAACAAACCACAGCAGAGGTTTGTGCTGCTTTGGCAGCAGGGAGCCTGTGGCCATGTGTGTCTTGCAGTCCAGGTCGCAGCTTTCCTCTGTACAGGGTCTGGTGTGCAAGGGACATCTGCCTGCTGCTTACTGGTGGTGCTTGGAGCCTCCAGAGGCAGCTTTAGCTGCTGACAGTGGCTGTAGCAGTTCCCCATCTCCATCCCTAAGGAACTGAGCAGCTGGCAGCACCAGGAAGGCTTGGGGCTGTCTGGGGGCTGGGGAAGCAAGCTGTGATGAGCAGTAAAGTCTGAGGTGGTGTCAGTGAGACTCTCCTGTGTGTGTCTGCCTGTGCAGCTCCTGGGCCCTGCCTGTGAGGCAGCACAGCAGCCAGGGAGCACCACTGCCTGCTGGAAGTACTGCTGTGTGCTGAGCACTGTGTGCAGCTCTGGGCCCCTCGCTGCAGGAGATATCGAGGGGCTGGAGCTGGTCCGGAGGAGAGTGATGGGACTGGAGAAGGGACTGGAGGGGAAGTCTGATGAGGAGAGGCTGAGGGAGATGAGGTTGTTTATCCTGGAGAAGAGGAGACCTGGGGGGGACCTCATCATACTCTACAGCTACCTGAAGGGAAGTTGTTGTGAGGCTCTGCTCCATGGCAGCTTGTGCCAAGATGAGAGGGCAGGGCCTGAAGCTGTGCCGGGAGAGGTTCAGGTTGGGCGTGGGGAAGCACTTCCCCAGGGCTGGGTTGGGTGCTGGGAAGCACTTCCTTATGGAAAAGGGAATTGGACACTGGAATGGACTGCCCAGGGAGGTGGTAGAGTCGCTGTCCCTGGAGGTGTTTAAGGAAGGATTGGGTGTGGCACTTAGCAGCACCACACCCAGCAGACCATGGCCCTCGTCTGGACTGGATGATCTCGGAGCTCTGTCCCAGCCTCGGTAACGGTGATTCATTGTTGCCATCACATCTTCTCTTTCAGTTGTGTTGATTGGAGACTCTGGAGTTGGGAAGAGTAATCTTCTGTCACGTTTCACACGCAATGAGTTCAACCTGGAGAGTAAGAGCACCATTGGGGTGGAATTTGCCACCAGGAGTATCCAGGTGGACGGGAAGACGATAAAAGCCCAGATCTGGGACACGGCAGGCCAGGAGCGGTACCGAGCCATCACCTCCGCGTGAGTACTGGGCCCCTGCTGGCAGCTTGCAGCTGGGCCAGAGGAGTTCATGGCTGGAGAATGAAGGAAGCACCACTGGGACACATTGCAAAACCATTATGGCAAACCTGGGTGCAGATCCAAGCCTTTGGATAGTGAGGACTTTTGTGCCCCTTGATCCATGTCATGGAAGTCCTGTTGAGATTCTGATGATACTAATACAGAAAAGGAGAGGCAGCTTAAACCAGAAGTGTGAGAAATCCTCTTTGAGGCTTTTTACCTGCCCTTGAGGTGCTCTCTGCATCACCTGGGATGAGCATCCCTGCTGCTGGAAGCTGGGTGCTGTTTGGCATCGAGCTCTGCTCTGGATGTGGTCGCTTACCTTGGTGGCAGTGGCTGCAAGTCCTCATTGTTCCCTTCAGCCTTTCAAGGGAGAGGTTTTTAGGATAGCCACAGCCACAAACTCCCCTGAAATTTCAGTGACTTTGAATCAGTCACAGCCCCAAAAATGAGGTCCATGAGTGTGTGCTGCATAACCACTGAGTAGGAAAGACAACTGTGAGAGTGCTGACTCCACAGCATCAGGCACGTCCCTGCTGGGAACGGAGGTCTGAAGAAGCTTCCATGTAGGGCACCTCATTACTCCAGATGCCAGGGGTCTGTTCTTGTGCAGGTAGTAGGCAAAAAGATCTTTTGAAGGGGGAAAAAGAAAGCTGTTGGCAGGATTAGCTCTCCAGGGCACCTCCTGACCAGGGGTTGGAATGTTCTGGTGTTAGAGAGGGATCCCAGTTTGTGAAGGCACAGACTTGGTCGAGTCCTGCACTGACTGAGCTGTTTGTGTGGGACTCAAGGTAAGGGGAATGGATTTTGCTGAGGTGGATTCAAGTGAGGCAGAAGAGAAGAGCATGGAGCCCAGAGGGAGCAATCTTCAGGGGAGGAATGCAGAGCCCAAGTACTGCAGGTGAGATGTCAGTGGTGACTTCAGACTGCATCTTTTCCAGAAGTGGTGGCCTGTTGCTCATGGACTTCTGGGGACCCTTGGCTTTTGCAGCAGAAAGGCTGCTGGCTGAGTGCTTCAGCAGCAGAGCTGGCTGGTGAGAACCAGGAATCTCTGCATGCTGTGACCCTGCCTCGGGTCTGCCACAGGCTCTGGTCTGCCACATGGCTGGGCCAGTGGAGGTTGCTAAGCCAACAAAGCACCAACCAGCAGTCAGGAGTGAAGCACTTGTGCTGGCTTGGTGCCCTGGATCAGTTCAGCAGTGTGTCAGTGCAGCAGAGGGGAAAGGCCAGGGTGGTGTGGAGGAGATGTGGATGTAACAGAATTCCTGCTATAGAGATTGGCTTCTGCTCCCATGTGAGCATAAGGAAAAACCTTCACTGTGAGGGTGACAAAAACCTGGAACAGGCTGCACAGAGAGCCTGTGGAGTCTCCTTCTCTGGAGTTGGATGTGTTCCTGTGTGGCTTGCCCTGGGTGGTGCTGCCCGGGCAGGGGGCTGGGCTGGGTGATCTCCAGAGGTCATTTCCAACCTCTGACGTTCTGTGATCCTGTCCCGAGCCCTTGGTTTGAATCACAATGGGCCCAAACCTGCCCTGAGGGAGCAAGCTCTGTTCTCGGCTTGTGGCTAAGTGCTGGTAGAGCCCAGAGGTCCCCTCTGTCCTTCCTAAGAGAGGCAGGAGGTGTTTGAGAGATCAGCCACAGGCACTGACTGCTGCCTGAGGACTGCTCCTAGTGGAAAGCTGAGTTAGACCTTCAGAGAGCCTCCTGGCAGCAATGACTGAGCTGCACCATGGGGTTCCCTGCAGGCTGAAGCTGTCCTGGCTTTCTGCAGCCTCCTCAGCATCCTGTAACACTCTGCAGTGCTTTAGCAATGTCATGAAAAACTCCAGCATTTGGAACTACAGTTCAGGCTTAAAAAATCCCAAACCCTGAACCCTGCTTCAAGAGGGACAGGGAAATGCTGGAGAATGTGTGGGGGAGGCTACAGGGATGCTGAAGGGCCTGGGACAGCTGTGATGGGGACAGGCTGAGAGCCCTGGGGCTGGGCAGCCTGGAGAAGAGAAGGCTGAGAGGGGTCTGAGCAGTGTCTATAAATATCTGCAGAGTGGGTCAAGAAGAACTGGAACCCAGGAGCTTCCACTGCAGCATGAGGAGAAGCTTCTTCGTTGTGAGGGTGCTGGGGGCCTGGAGCAGGCTGCCCAGAGAGGCTGTGGAGTCTCCTTCTCTGGAGACTTTCAAGCCCTACCTGGGTGTGTTCCTGTGTGCCCTGCCCTGGGTGATCTCGAGGCCCCTTCCAAGCCCTACCATCCTGTGGTTGTTGCAGGTACTACCGCGGTGCTGTCGGGGCTCTGCTGGTCTATGACATTGCCAAACACCTCACCTACGAGAACGTGGAGCGCTGGCTGAAGGAGCTGCGGGACCATGCGGACAACAACATTGTCATCATGCTGGTGGGCAACAAGAGCGACCTGCGCCACCTGAGGGCCGTGCCCACCGACGAGGCCAGAGCCTTTGCAGGTCTGTAGGCAGCATCTTCTGGGCTGCTGCTTTCTGAGCTTGATGTCAGTAGGCTGAGGGAGCTGGGGGTGGTTCACCTGGAAAACAGAAGGCTCTGGGGAGACCTAATATGCTGAGGGGACTGGAGGGCATGCCTTAGGAGGAGAGGCTGAGGGCCCTGGGGCTGCTTAGTCTGGAGAAGAGAAGACTGAGAGGGGATTTAATCAATGTCTATAACTGTCTGGGGGCGGGGGGCCAGGGGGGGGGGAACAGGCTCTGCTCACTGCTCCCTGGGATAGGACAAGGAGCAATGGATGGAAGCTGCAGCACAGGAGGTTCCAGCTCAGCACAAGGGGCAACTTCTTGCCTGGAAGGGTCCCAGAGCCCTGGCACAGGCTGCCCAGAGAGGTTGTGGAGTCTGCTCCTCTGGAGCCTTTCCAGGCCTGTCTGGATGTGTTCCTGTGTGATCTGTGCTAGACTGTGTGATCCTGCTCTGGCAGGGGGCTTGGACTCAATGATTTCCTTAGCTCCCTTCCAACCCTGTCATCCTGTGATCCTAATATTCAAGGTGAGGCTCGACAGGGCTCTGGGCAACCTGATCTAGTTGAGGATGCCCCTGCTGAAAAAGGGCTCAGCCTCAAAAATGCTTATATGTGCCCCAGCTCCTGCAAGGAAAGTGGTACCCCTCAAGTCTAGGCTTCATTCTGACCATCTCCAGGAACCTCACACTTTGGAAAAAGGCATTTGGGGCTAGGCCCTTTTTTGTAGCTTCTACCCTGGAATGCTCACCTTGTATCTGCCCTTTTTGGCTGAAAAAGGGCTTGGCCTCAAAGATGCTTATATCTGCTTCCAGCTCCTGCAAGGAAAGAGCTAGCCCTGAACTCTAGGCATCATTCTGACCATCTCCAGGAACCTCACACTTTGGACTAGAAGCCCCTTGGAGCTCCTTTCCAACCCAAACCATTCTGTGATTCTATGTTGGTGCAAGCTGTAACCACACTGTTGTTGCCCAGGCCAGAACTTTGACCTCAGGTTTAAGTTTTGACTCTAAAAAAAGGCATTTAAGATTTGTTTAAGTGCAGTTATCTTGGGGTGTGCTTGGCTGGAGGTGGCTTGCTTGGGTTGGGGTCCTAGTGGCAGTTGATGTTTTTGAAGCACTGTCCTTGAGCTGCCTGGTAGCTGAGGATTAAACACTTCCTCTAGCAAGGCTGGAAGCAGTAAGCATCAGACAGAGGAGAAAATGTCACAATATAAATGATCCCAACACAAAATGTCCTTCCTTCTCCTCAGTGCACATCAGTGTGGACAGCTGCAGATGAGCTCTGAGCCTTCCTTAGATGATGTAGGTTCTGCTGCACATCCTCCAACCTTTTTGGTTGGAAAAGCCCTCAGAGACCATGGAGTCTGTGGTTGGTGGTTGAGCTGCCACCACCCTGGCCATTAAATATGTCCCAAGTGCCATGTCGCTGCCATCTGGTGGTGTTGAAATGCAGTGATCATCGCACTTGGAGACTGGCAGTGGGCTCTGAGCTGCTGCCACTGCAGTAGTTCTGACCTTTGCATTGCAGAGTGCTGCTCAAGTCCTCTGCCTTACAGGCCTAGGGACCTGCAGCTTGCTCCTGTGTGGCTGTCAAGCTTGGGGCTGGAATTCAAATGTGGAGACTTGAAAATCTTCCTAAGGCTTACTTAAACTTGTTCCTTTGCTCTGCTGAGACCTCACCTCCAATCCTGCCTCCAGCTCTGCTGTCCCCAGCAGAAGGACACAGAGCTGCTGGAGAGAGTCCAGAGGAGGCCACAAAGATGATCCCAGGGCTGGAGCAGCTCTGCTGTGAGCACAGGCTGAGGGAGCTGGGTGGGGTGTGTGTGCAGCCTGGAGAGGAGAAGCTCCTGAGGGTACCTCAGGGCTGCTGCCAGTGCCTGAAGGGATCCTGCAGGGAGGCTGCAGAGGGACATTTGCTGAGGATGTCTGGAGTCAGTCCAAGGGGGAATGGTTTGAAGCTGAGGCAGAGCAGGGTTAGAGTGGAACTGAGGAAGAAGTTCTTTAGTGTGAGGATGGTGAGAGTCTGGCACAGGCTGCCCAGGAAGGCTGTGGCTGCTTCCTCCCTAGGGGTGTTCAAGGCCAACTTGAATGAGGCCTTGAGCAGCTGAGTCTAGCTGAGAGCTGTCCCTGCCTGTGGAGGGGGTTGGAGCAGCTGAGATCTCAGATCCCTTCCAGCCTAAGCCATTCTAGGATTCCATGATTCTATCATCCTGAAGTTTGATGTGAGCACCCTGTGGTTAGTAAAACCTCTTTGAATTGCAGATGAATGAGAAGTCAATTCTGTAACAGAGAAGTGGAGCCCTGGAGCAGGCTGCCCAGATCGGTCTCCTCACTTGGAGGCTTTCAAAACCTACTGGATGGGTTCCTGTGTGAGCTGCTCTGGGTGTTCCTGCTCTGGCAAGGGGGTTGCAGTTGATCTTTTGAGGTTGCTTCCAAGCCCTACCATTCTGTGAAGAGAAGCACAAGAAGGCAGCTGGCACCCTGGAGAGGGCTTTGCTGTGGTCACTTGGCTCAGCATCTCCTTTTGCCCCTGCCTGGCTCCTGGGGCTCTTCCAAGCAGGCAGTGATGGTTCAGGTGCTGCTGTTTAATCTCTGTGACTGAAATCTGCCTGTTTGTGGGCAGGTGGCACAGTGCCCTTCTGGCTGGCAGGTTTGGCTGATAGTCTTTAGTTTTTGATTACAAGTTAGGACTCTTCCTGCACTGTAAGAAGCAAAAAAGCAACCAGGCTGTGTTCATAGAATCAGTCAGGGTTGGAAGGGACCACAAGGATCATCCAGCTCCAACCCCTCTGCCATGGGCAGGGACACCTCACACTAGAGCAGGCTGCCCACAGCCTCATCCAGCCTGGCCTTAAACACCCCCAGGGATGAAGCTTCCACCACCTCCCTGGGCAACCCTTGCCAGGCTCTCACCACTCCCATGCTGAGGAACTTCTTCCTAACATCCAGGATGACTCTACCCATTTCCATCTTTGTTCCATTCCCCCCAGTCCTGTCACTCCCTGACAGCCTAAGAAGTCTCTCCCCAGCTTTCTTGTAGCCCCCTTAAGATACTGCAAGGCCACAAGAAGGTCACCTCAGAGCCTTCTCCTCTCCAGACTGAGCAGCCCAAACTGCCTCAGCCTCTCCTCACAGCAGAGCAGCTCCAGCTCATCCTCGTGGCCCTTCTCTGGANAGCTCCAGCTCATCCTCGTGGCCCTTCTCTGGACACCTTCCAGCACCTCCAGATCCCTCTTGTCCCAGGGGCTCCAGAACTGGATGCAGGACTCCAGGTGGGGTCTCAGCAATGTGGAGCAGAGGGGCAGGATCACTTCCCTCTCCCTGCTGCCCACTCTGCTCTTGCTGCAGCCCAGGCTCTGGTTGCTCCCTGGGCTGCAGGAGCACACTGACAGCTCCTATCGAGCTTCTCCACCAGCACCCTTGTTGTGACTTGGAGGTTGGCTTTGATTAGGAAAGTGAAATCTCTTCAGGGAGGAGACCTGGGGCTGCTGGTGCAGCCAACATGCCTCTGCCTGTGCCCTGCTCGGGGTACTTGTGTGATGCAGATGAAGATGATACTGTGCTGAGTGAGGTGGGCTGCAGGGAGGGCAATGCTTTCAGCCTCTGAGGCAGTGGTTGGAGCTGACACTGCTGAAGGGCTTTAGCTAAAGACATGCACTAAGTTGTTCCTGGACTAACAGGAGAGGGGGGGAAAACCCATACCTGGTCTGTTTGGCCTAAAACTAAAGGTGAAAGCCTCAAAGTAAAGGTGCCAGGAGGTGCTGGCAGAAGTCTTTAACTGAACTGTTTGTGATTTGTTGCAGAAAAAAATAATTTATCTTTCATTGAAACTTCTGCTCTGGATTCAACAAATGTAGAGGAAGCCTTCAAGAACATCCTTACAGGTATGGATGGAGTCAGAGGACCCTGAGGTGGTGGAGCTCCTTCATGGGCACATTTTGCAGTTCCCTGCAGTGTTTTGGAAATGAATTTTGGGAATGTTATTATCCAGTGGGGATTTTGCAAGCCTCCTGATCTTACCTCTGCATTCTACCTCCTACCCACCCCTCCCCAGCTTCCTGCCCAAGAGCCTGGAGGTTTCTAGTCTCTGATGTTCCATGAATTCAAGCTGCTGCAGTAGCCCTGTTGTAAAAGCACTGCTGGTTCTGAGCCTGCAGGCAGTTCTGCCACAGCTGTGCTGGGAAGTGAAATGTCCCAGAGTGTCCTCCTGGTACAGGACCTCTTCTCCAGCCTGCTGAGCTCCTCTTCTCCAGCTGATGGCAAGGGCTGGAGGTGGCTGTGCAGCAGCACAGCTGTGTGCTGGCTGCCTCTTGGGAATGTCCCTGAAGAGTCCTAGGACTTGTGCAAGAGCACAGTAGTGGCCTCAGGCCAAAAGGAGGCCAGGGCTTGTGATTTCTGCTGCCCAAGAGCATTCCTCAGCATGCAGAACTGCAGCAGATGTGGCTACTGACAGCAGTGTCCAGCTGCAGCTTCAGCCTTGCTGTGTGGCTTCTGCAGCAGGTCCACTGCTTGCAGTCTCAGAGGTATTCCAGCTAGCAGGACTCTGCTGCTTGTTGTATCTCTTCCAGACTAGGGCTTAGAATGTCCACTCCTTAAGATGGAGCTGTTGCCTGCCTGTGCTTTCCTGACCCTGGATCGTGGAGCACTCTGCTGCACACCAGGCCTGGGTTTCAGCAGGAAGGCTTTGTTCCTGCAGGTGCCCCAGCAAGTTCTCCTCCCTGCACTGAGCCATGGCCAAAGCCCTTTTGGTAGTAGCTCACAGAGATTCCCAGCTGGTGTGGTGCAGATCTGAGCTGAGTGCTCACTGGGCTCTCTCTGGGAGAGTGCAGCTCTGTCCTAGGCTAACTGCAGCACCTGGGGGGACCTGCTGGTCTCCT